>CM067320.1:21223719-21823719 GCA_034231615.1 Meghimatium bilineatum | reverse complement strand
CTAGACTTCATGGGGAGTCGAAGTCTTTTTTTTTTCTTTTACTGTGTTGCCGCTGACATAGTGCAGCCTTGGTGTTCTCTCATTTCTCTGATCTCATATAGCCATGAATTACTCAATTATTTGATGTCTATTCTTCTTATTCAGTGTTCATTCTCAAACTTCCACGCTCTTTCTCCTGTAGCAGGACAATGATCATACTAGATTTCCAGCATGATGTAGTCTAAAGAATGGAAATGCGTTGTTTAGCTGTTTTATTTGCACTAATGGCACAACACGTCTGTCTTCGGCGGCAGTAGATGTATATTAAATTAATAGGTGTCTACTATATTACTTGTGAAGCCTAGTTGATAGTGAACTTGCGTAATATCACTTGGTTACAGAGTACCAGGTTTGAAATCGCTTCCAGATTTATTTATTTTTTTTAATTGATTCACGTGATTTCACTCCTGACACGACCGCTCCTCCAGTCGACCCAGCTGTAAATGGGTACCTTTCGCATGAGTTAGGGGAGGTAAAGATAGCATGGAAATTAACTGGCCGCACCCACCTAATAGTTGCTGCGGCTTAGTACATGAAGAGATTTTTCATTCCTGACGGCAGGTTGCTATCATAGGATCTACCTTTACTACATTATTTGATATCTATTTAGTTACTAGGTTTCTACTGAATTTCTAGATGTCTATTTTAATGTCTAAATGTCTATTAAGTTACCAGATGTATGTTAAGTTACTATATGTATGTTAAGTTACTATATGTATGTTAAGTTACTATATGTATGTTAAGTTACTATATGTCTGTTAAGTTACTATATGTATGTTAAGTTACTATATGTATGTTAAGTTACTATATGTATGTTAAGTTACTATATGTATGTTAAGTTACTATATGTATGTTAAGTTACTATATGTATGTTAAGTTACTATATGTATGTTAAGTTACTATATGTATGTTAAGTTACTATATGTATGTTAAGTTACTATATGTATGTTAAGTTACTATATGTATTTTAAGTTACTATATGTATGTTAAGTTACTATATGTATGTTAAGTTACTATATGTATGTTACGTTACTATATGTATGTTAAGTTACTATATGTATGTTAAGTTACTATATGTATGTTAAGTTACTATATGTATGTTAAGTTGCTATATGTATGTTAAGTTACTATATGTATGTTAAGTTACTATATGTATGTTAAGTTACTATATGTATGTTAAGTTACTATATGTATGTTAAGTTACTATATGTATGTTAAGTTACTATATGTATGTTAAGTTACTATATGTATGTTAAGTTACTATATGTATGTTAAGTTACTATATGTATGTTAAGTTACTATATGTATGTTAAGTTACTATATGTATGTTAAGTTACTATATGTATGTTAAGTTACTATATGTATGTTAAGTTACTATATGTATGTTAAGTTACTATATGTATGTTAAGTTACTATATGTATGTTAAGCTACTATATGTATGTTAAGTTACTATATGTATGTTAAGTTACTATATGTATGTTAAGTTGTTAGATATATAATAGATATATAACGAGTTGCTAAATGGCTATTTAGTTGCAAGGTATCTACTGCCAGTTACTAGACGTATGTTAAATTGCTAGGTGCTAGTTAAGTTGTTAGGTGTCTGTTAAGTTGGCATGTGTCTTTGAAGTTTATGTGTCTAATAAATGTTTATGTTACTATGTCTATGTACACATGTTGTTACAAACCGATCGCAAACCGAAACCGGTCCATTTATATAGACCCATTGGAAGTCAATCTTATGTCAACCTTGTGAAACGCCAGCTCTCTTTGCGGACACATTGGAAGTCAATCTTATGTCAACCTTGTCAAACGCCAGCTCTCTTTGCGGACACATTGGAAGTCAATCTTATGTCAACCTTGTCAAACGCCAGCTCTCTTTGCGGACACATTGGAAGTCAATCTTATGTCAACCTTGTCAAACGCCAGCTCTCTTTGCGGACACATTGGTAGTCAATCTTCTTTGTGAACTCACTACATGTCAACCGTCTACCTAGATCTCCAGCCAATATTCTGTGTGCATTCTTCACGATTAAACATTCTACTTTGATGCATTACTAGCCAGACTTTTGTGTGCGACCACTACAGGTCAATCTTTATGTTGGCACATTACTAACAAATATATATGGATCCATTAATAATCAAATGTCTAGGTGAATCCATAGACAAGCCAACTTTCTATGTAAACAAATTACCAGTCAACTTTTAATGTAGACACATCACTAACTAATATTCTATGTTGGCCCATTACTAACCCATCCTCTGTATGTATCCATTACTAGTCAAACTTCTATGAGGATCGACTACAGGCCAAGATTTATGAAGATACGCTACTAATAACTATATGGACTCATTACTAACCAACTTTTTATGTACACCCATTACTAGAATCAATAAAAAGTAGTAACAATAGTACTTAGTAGAACACAGGTTTTTTAGTTTCACTTGGTAACTGACAATCACTCAAGAGCTATGGGGTGTAAACAAGAAGAATTACAAATAACAATAAACATTTTCAACGTTTCGAAGAGTTAGGTCTTTGTCAAGAATATATTAAACAAACAGTAAAAAAACAATTTAAAAAACTATACAAACAATATAGTAATGTATTTTCACTGTTTGTTTTGTATATTCTTGACAAAGACCTAACGGTTTGAAACGTTGAAAAAATCTTGTGTATTGTTATTTGTATTTTTTCGTGTTGAGCCCATAGCCCTTTAGTGAATGTTTGTCAGTTGTCATCAAGAACCTGAGTTCTACGTAAGTACCCATTACGAGCAAACTAATGATCCCATTAAGTGGGTCAATTTTACATAGGTCAATCTTCTATGTAAAAACATTCCTAACCAATCTTCTTTGTGAACCCATTACTAGCTAACCTTCTTTATAGAAACATTAAAATCCAATCTTCTACTTGTTCCACTGAAGACCAACCTTCTACGTGGACCCATTACTAACTAGCCTTCTTTGTAAATTGTAAACACATTACAATCTAAACCTCTACTTGCACCACAGCAGACCATCTTTTTATATTTTTTTATGTGGACGTTAATAACCACACTACGCCACACTTTGACCTATATATATATATATATATATATATATATATATATATATATATATATATATATATATATATATATATATATATATATATATATATATATATATATATATATATATATATATATATATATATATATATATATATATATATATATATATATGGGGACACATCTTATAAGCTATTATTGTTCAGTCTGAATCTTAGTCTGGCAGATTGTTCCATTGACAAACATTTCTTGACAAAGATTGATTCCCTTGTACTTGTTTGCAGTTGTTCTCCCGTCCCCTTCTCACGAGCCAGGCATTTATCTCTTTGCAGCATCGCCTACGCCATATCGACCTATTTACCGATCACTTCAAGACTCGCACCATCTGCTTGCATATTTTACTGGCTTATTTTTCAGCCTCCGGTATATAATCTTTGAAATACTTCTTAAAAGAAAAGATGGCACATGCCAAACCCCAAACTTGAGTGAAACGTCGAGTGTTCAACTTGAGATCCTGTCCAATATCCCAAATGCTAAATGAGACAAACCTGATACGGAAGTTGGATTTGTGTCACCAGATCTGGTAGTCATCCCCCTTGAAGAATTGTTTTCGTTAGTGATGCCAACCTTTTACAAATAAATCGAATGTTTCAAATATCAGAATCATTCGACTTATTTCCTTTTATTTTTGTCGTGGATAAAGTATACTTTTTATAAGCATCTTGTTAAAAGATATAGCTGTATGGCAACCTTGAAAAGTACAGAAAATAGCACTCAATACCCCAATACGAAATACTTTAATTTAACAAATTTCCACGAAAGACTAAGGTGACGTTTCGGGCAAAAGTTATTTATGAAACACACTATGTAAAACACATTAACCGTTACATTGATTGAAATAATTGCAAGCACATCAATCAATCATCAAGTGTCATGCCGAGTGGCGTATGTGATCATGCTTCTCCACAACTCTCTGTCTCTTGTGTTATTAATAAGTTCAATTGGTGACTTCATTTTTGTGCTATAGTGACAACCGATCTAGAAATTTCTCTCTTTGTCTTCCTGTCTCTTCTCTACTTGATCTTTCTGGTGGTTTCTAAATATTTTTCTCATCACAGGCCCTAAAAATCTTGATTGTCTGCTTTTAATTTGTGCTATAATTTGTGGTTTTACTCCGGCATCTCTGGGAACGTCTACATTCGTTTTCTTGGCTGTTCATTGAATGTTCATCATTCTTCTTAAAATCCACATCTCAGTTGCCTCCAGCTTATCATTGTTAACTTTTGTTTACTGTCCATGCTTCGCTTCCATAAAGATGCATTGCCTCAATATAACATCCTAGCACTCGAACTTGCGTATGCATTGATATTACTCCCCTGCATAAAATGTTTCTGATTTTTCTTTATGTTGATTTGACCTGTGCTACTGTTTTCTTGATCTGATTGAAGCACCGGCCATATGATGTTAAAATAGTGCCAAGATACTTGACTTTATTCTAGTTTATTCAGAACTAATATCTCTCTCCCACGAGTTCGGGAGATTTTAGTTCTGTAGAAGTTTGCTAGGTTGTCTGCACAGAACAGTTGTCATAGAAACTAGTAATGCATCTTAGTTTTCCATGAAGTTAGTTTGTTGGGTCATATTTGTTGTCTTAATCATTTTTCTTTTCATCTTTACATGTATTTGCTGTTTTTTTTAAATTTGAAGCAGTGATGTGTAACCTTGTTTGATCTGCGAGCTGGGTGATTAAGCGTTATTTGTGTACTATGGTGACAAAAACCTCGATTTTTTAGTCCTTTTGGGTCTTGTCAAGTATTGTTTTCTGAGTCCTGGAACCAGCATATATGATGATGATGATTGATGATGATTGATGATTATGATGATTATGATGATGATGATGTGTTCCTCCTTCGCAAGCGAAGATGAGCATGACATGAAAAAACATTAAATGCGATGGAAAAAAAAAATATATATATATAATAATAATAATTAAAATTGGTAATGAACTAATTTAGTTTGTGAGTTCGTAGATGCATGATGAGTTCGATTCGTGCACGGAAAGTTCTATTGCAGTGCATGCAGGAGTGCTGAAGGTTCGGGGTAGGAGAATTTACGGATTTGTCCTTCCGCTTCTTGCGCTTGTGGATTGCCCGCAGTGTTCTTTCTTTTTAAATTTCGTGATGCTAGCAGTGATCTGAGTGTGCCAGGCTGAGCGATCAAGTGCTGTACTTTCCCAGGAGCTAGGATCGATGCTGCAGTTCTTGAGAGAGCTTTTTAGGTGATCCGTGGAACCAGCACATATAGTACTTTTAGATCAACCTGCTGAGGCAGAAGGCCTAGCTTGGTGGGCCTTATTGTGTCCACCACTGCTCTAGAGAGATGGAAGTTCGTTGTTCTATTGTGTCATACTGTAGAAAACTCTTCTACCCGTGACGCTGAAAGGCAACAAAGGATTTAGCAGCTAGATAGATGGATTGAGTGATTTATTGGATTGATTTATTGGATTGATTTATTGGATTGATTGATTGGATCAATTGATTGATTGATTGATTGATTGATTGATTGATTGATTGATTGGATTGATTGGATTGATTGGATTGATTGATTGGATTGATTGGATTGATTGATTGGTTGGTTGATTGATTGATTGATTGATTGATTGATTGATTGATTGATTGATTGATTGATTGATTGATTGATTGATTGATTGATTGATCCATAATAACTAACTACGACGTCAACTCTCACATTTTCAGTGATTCTATAGTTAGATGGTGTTACTGAAAGAAAATGCATGAGAATATTTAGATACTGCCAATTTTAGTCTGATTTTGTGCAACCTATCTTCTTTTCTGGGATTTCGTGTTCATGAGTTGGGATTTGCAATTTGTGATGAAGACTATCTAATCTTGTGGTTTTTGCAAAAATCTGAAATCATTATAAAAACAGTATTGTGTGGGCAGACACGAAATAGTCGACCAAACGAATATATCCCAAATAGACCTTTTATCCTGATAAATGAGCAACACGCCGTAGAACTGGGTAAGCTAGTATCAATCCATGTAATTAAGACTTCCACAGTTTCTTATAATCATGTTGTCTCCTGTGATGTATGTCCTAATCATTTGTCTTAAATGTGTCTTAAGTCAGATTTTCAGTTCATTAGATGGCCTGTGATGTGCATTAATCCTTTTTTCTGTTTTGGAGAGGAATTGGTCATTCCTCTAATATTTAGGATGGTTTCCACATAATTATGGTGATGTCCGTCTATTTGGCTTCAGCTGACCAGGAGAAACATACAAAACCATACTTGGTTTCAATTCTAATTAGTTTCTGTGCTTATTTCCTTCAGAATTATCTAGCGGTTCTCATATGGTATACGAATAAATTATGTTGGGTTTTTTTTTCAATTGTTTACCACGTCTTATACTGTCAAGAATTTAGGGATCCTGCTACTTAATTATTTCCCAAAAAAAATATTAACACCTACCTCAAAATAATTGTTAGCTGAAAGAAATTACAAAAACAAATCATGTTCTTGTCTTATTTTTTTAAGAAGAAAAAATGTCGTATTCACACAATTTAGTTGGTGTATTAACAAGCAGTTTAGTTAATGTCAATTTTAGTTAACCCTCTCCTCGTTAGCAACTGTCACATTTTTGAGACTCCTTACTTTATTATTTACGAGAATTGAACCAGTCCGTTCAACGATACCGAATCGCCTAGCAACTAGGGTACACGGATTTTTCCGTACTTGACTAATCGCATCTCCAAAAAAAAATTGTGCTGTCTCTATGATATTTATGTTTACAAGAAGACCTATTGGCCCTTGTAGAACAAATACGGATTTTATATGTTTGCGTTACTGAGGATGTGTCAATACTTGTACGGGATGTACGTTGTTGTTATAATAGTCATTGTCTCGATTGGTCCGTTCTCAGTGACTTGAGTGCACAGTTTTAATGTCTTGGCAAAATCCCATCTTTTTTTTTTTTTGGAGATGCGATTAGTCAAGTATGGAAAAGTCCGTGTACCCGAGTTGCTAGGCGACTCGGTACCGTGAACGGACTGGTTCAATTTCCGTTGTCTCTAGAATTTTTCATTTATCTTCTTGCTTCCTTTTTTAATTTACGTATTTATGTACGAAATTATTTACGAAATTTATGGACAATATAGAACTAGAATGCGTAAACAAATTCAAGTATCAGTGAGAAAATATAAACAGTACCGGAGATTGTCAGTCGAGATTAGGAGAAGACTCACAATTGCAACTCTCAAATTAACACAAATAAGAAATATGTGGCAAAGTAATAATAACGCCATTTAAGTAACCCTTTTAAGATCACGTGTTTTCCCAGTGGCAACATATGGATGTGAGACTTGGACTTTAAATGAGACAATATCCAAAAGTATAAATTCATTTAAGTTGAAGTGCAACAGGAAGATCCTCCGAATATCAGAGAAAAAGAAGAACATTGACCTTTTGAAATTATTGAAACTAAATGAAGAGTGGCTTCTAAATACCATCATAAGAAGGAAGCTACAGTATTTTGGACACTTAAAGCGACATGATGGTATCGAAATGCTGATTTTGGAAGGTGTGTTTATTTGTTCTTGGCTTTTCTTATTAGTAAATTTTCATTTGATGTTTGAACACTTTTCTTTAAGGTATCCCATTTATTGTCTACTTTCTCTTGTGGATTCTCCATTCTGTATTGTTCCATGCATTCAATCATTAGATTTTCATATCTGTTCCTTACATCTACAATGTATTTTTTGCTGTACATCTGGTTTTGTAGTGCCGATGTCGATCTTTACCTGTGGATCAAGTACATTTGGATCTTTATTTCTTCTATGCTATAACTTTCTAAGTTTAACATTTATTTTGCACAGCACTGGAATATGGTCAGAATGGATATCAGCTCCTAAATGTTTTAGTGTTCTTGACAAAATTTGCTAAATTTCTAAATCTGCTGTTGGTCATAATAGAATATATCTGGTTTCTATTTTCATGATATTGCCATGAAAATAAAGCGATAACCTTTACTTTTTAGTCCTCTCTTTTCTCTGCGTGCCTGGGGGCACAAAATTGTTAGGTTCGTCCCCGGCATCATAGGACAATAGAGTAATTATATGCACTAGCTATGCCTCTGTTTCCGTATGGTTTTTGTCGCTAACCAATAAAACATACTGAGTAGCCTGTCTGTTGGAGACTTGCTTAGCTGCTCATTTCTTCTTTGGTAAGTACAAGTCTGTTGGAGACTTCCTTAGCCGCTCATTTTATCCCTGTCGTGGGGAGATAATTTGCAGACTTACTTTGTCACTTCTCTTCCACTCGTGGCATAGGTATCTATTATAAGTCTCACCTCTCGTGTCGCAACTGGTACCTGTACGTGGAGTTCAGTATGCAAAGAATAAGGCGTTTTCTTTCCAGGTTGCAATTATGATGCAATTAAGGAAGTGTGGAAAGGGGCTGCCAAACGGTCACCTGTACAAAAAAATCAACATTATCACCTTATGCCTTGCCTCAATATATTACTTCAATGATGAAGATATGCAGGTAAGCGGAAATTGCACGTTTGGGGCAAGCTGTAAAGTGGCATATCAAAGGGAAATAATTCATGTGCTATCACTGCATTTCGTCAACAGATCTGACAGAAGAATCATGAACTAGTTAGCTCAGAAATATGTGCTGCGCTTCTGGCAAGAAGTGATGATCTTGGGATACTGCGCACTGGAATGTCTCCCTTTTGGGACTAAATATTCTTCAATAGACTGCTACAGCTGACGGAAATTGAACCAGTTCCGTTCTAGCGGCACCGAATCGCCTTGCAACTCAAGTAAAAGGGGTTTTCGTATTTGATCTCGTCAAGACATTCAACCTGTGCACTCTTGTCACTGAGAACAAACCAATCGAGACAGTGAGTATTACAATATCAACGTACATCCCGTACAAGTATTTAAGTATTCTCAGGAACACTAACAAAGAACATTTATATTCATAATACAAGGACCTAAATGCCTTCTTGTAAACATACATAACATAGAGACAGAACAATGTTGCTTCAAATAATATCTTATACAAGTAAATGCAAGTAGAAAGCATGAGGATAAATGAAAATAATTCTTACAGCTGAGGGAAATTGAACCAGGTCTGTTCTAGCGGCACCGAATCGCCTTACAACTCAAGTAAACAGGTTTTCCGTACTTGACCAATCACATCACTAAATAAAGATGTGATCTCGTCTTACATAACCATGCATTTGATAAAACAGACCTTGTACGATCTCGGGTGTCACCTCGGTTTCTCAACTCGTAAGAATACGTCATTTAGTCAGAAAGTCTTTGAACTGTCAACTTCTCACTGTTTCATCATCATCATTATTATAAATTGATGTTATTTATTCCAGATCTGCTTTAGAGACAAGTCTTCAGATAGAAAAGGAATGGAGGACAGCTTTGCAAGCCAATTATGAACAGGAAAAAGAGAAACTAGCCCAAACTCAGATGGAAATTGCTCAACTCCGAGATCTTAAGAGGGTTAGTTAAAATAACGTTACCTATTTGAAACTTTCTAAACGCTCCATTTCTGTGATTACAATGTAGTCTTCAAAATTTTAATATAGTACATTATTTTGCCTTTTTGGCATTTCATTTATGTTTTTATCTATCTATGCTTTTATTTACTTTTTCTGCTTTTACTGTGAAGCGTCGAACGACGATCGCTTTTCCGGCAAAATTTGGTCGCTTTATATGCGGTAATATTGTGACGTCTCATGACGTCGGTAACTCATTAATGCACCTTCCTCTTGATCTACCTCTGCTTCTTGACGTTTCCTTTCTTAAGTTTTTGCACAATATCTAGAGCAGGTTTTTTGTGAAAACTCAAAATTCTCTACCGGTTTTCTGGATTTGTTTTAGTTTCATTTTTGAATGAACATTTAAAATATATGTTTAATCGCAAAAAAATAATATTTATACATGACTGTTTTCATGATGGCTTTCATATATTTTGCTATAAATTATTTATTGTGGCCGACATATAGCTTTCATATATCTGGTTTTAAATTATTTATTGCTTTGAGTTCTAAAATAACACCGGACCTTGAAACTTGTGAGCACGGATTTTCATAGCATAAGTTATTGTTAAAACGCAGATGACATGATATCTTAACGTTTTGTTTTTCTTTTGTTTTGTGAGACCACAAATTGTAGCATACAAATGTAGTGAAAGGGGATATGCATTTCTCTCGTGCAATCCCACTGTTAGCATATAACCAAGATCGTTAAAGCACCTCCTCGTTGTGCACCCTCGAAGCTTGTGCGAAGCAATTTGGTTCACGCTTTATTGATCCTGTTCGGACTGTGTAGGCCCAGATGGGATGAGAATTGTGGGCACATGACAAACAATATCTCTGCATAGAGCCATTCGGCCCCCACAGTCAAAACACTGCTGTAGCACAGTTCAAAATAACGGCTGGTCTGGAGTGCCGGGTTGTGATGTTCGAAAGCTTGATAAGCAAGAATAGTGAAAAAGTACCCGCAGAAGTACGATTCGTCTGTTGAGTACACGTGAAGATAGCACGGCACTAGAGGGCAGCACTATGTACAAGAATAAATGAGACGTAAGCAAAATGAAAGCAAAGTTAATACTTGAGGACAAACATTCAACTACTACGGAAACTAACCCATATCTGTGTCCCCTTACAAGCAGTCCTGGAGGGAAACAAACGGGCCGACCAATTAGTTAGTCTCGCCACCATAACAGATGGTCAGCCTGTGGAGCTAGAGGACATACTCATTGCTCTTCGTGAGTCCACACGATCAGAGGATTTTGAGATGAATGAACATGACTCAATATCCAGAATGCGCGAATTGGAATGGAAGATGGGCGTGGCCCGTAGAGAACATCTGACAAAGATTTCAAAAAGAGCAGTGAACCAACATAGAACCGGAACCATCAGCCGTTATATCATGAGATATTTACTGAAGCGGAGATCTGGCACATGTGGACATGTCCGGTATGCGAGGTGGATAATCTAATACTTAAACTAATCGTTAAACTAATACTTAAGCATTCAGTTGTCTTCTGGCAGTATGCTGTGTGGACAGGAAAAGGACAGATATAATACTGACCCGGTACAAAGAAAATGTGGTAGAAACTTACATTTAGACGAAGATGTTCAGGTTGTCGGTAAACCTCGACTAAGAGAGCGAACCAACCCTAGTTCAACAAGGGCCAGGCATAAGATTACCTTAAGGAAGGGATTTGATCTTTTAACAAATAGGTAATTCGTCCGTTTTCGTGTTTTTGAATTTCACTATTTGAAAAATCGAGACGAGAGAGATTTTTACCAACCTTATGGCTAAGTTCCTAGTACTAAACGTGATTCAGATTTAATTTGCTACGGGGACGGGGGGAAGTAAACCCCCAAATCCCCCTCCCCATATTTACGTGTCTGAGTTTAACTTTACTGTTTGTGCAATTTCCTATACTATAATAGACTCATAGTCGAGATAAGGGCCAGTTCTCGAAGACACATGAGGCAATGGCGTCTATTTGAACGAGACAAATTCACAGGCAACTGAAGACAGGTAGACGTTGACGTTCCTAGTTTAAATCCCTGCGCACTGTCTCCACGGAAACTGCCACACGGTGACACGTTTAGGTCTGCAATGCCCAAAAGCACAGTTGGTGATAAACTGCCAGGATGTAGAGCAGATTCATTCGTTCGTCTATCGACAAATAGAAAGATGACTTTCACAGGCTAGTGAAGCACACCTTAAATAAAGTCATACCGAAATCGGATGTGATGGACCTGAAGGCGCAAATAAAGCAGATCTGCTGTAAACCAGCAGCATAACATACTTCACTCTCCGCGGCGGAAACCAATAGAATGAGGAACATCATCGTGAGTACTCACATGAACCACAACTTTTTCTACGTAAACCTGTGAAGACACATTTTCCAATTCTAGTGTTATTTTTGGAACATGTATTTATTTCTGTATATTTTATCCATATTATTGTTTTTAATACGAGTGTTTTTCTAATGAAATCCTTAAAAGTGGGGTAATAACCATGACGTTGTCTTGTAAGTTGTCAATTTTATTGTTGTCAAAAGTGACTTGCACGTGATTAAATCATGTGATCACTTTAATCGCTCTCTATCCTGTGATCTTGTATCTGTATCTTCACTTTCTGTAACTCTGAAATAAACAGCACGAATGTACGTGAGAATTCCTCTGGGTATCGTGAAGTAAAGTTGTGCTACTGTCTCTTCTTCTGTTGCGCTCGTTCTCAAAATTTTGCAGACTAGCAGGACGGAGAACGGAATGCATTATGTCACGGTTTACAGCTTTGCTGTGATATCTGCACCTTTCAGCCTGACGCATTCGACTTCAGCATGATTTCTAGGTCACTTTAACCCTTTATGAGATGAGACAGCCAGCACCACCCTATAACCTCCTTAGTCGCCTCTTAGTACATGCATGGATGGTAAACAGTGTTGCTATTCATTGGTCCCCTTTCGGGCCTGGCAACACATGAGCCAGAATTTAACTTCTGTTAAATTTGTGTTATCCGGTTTCAACAGTCTTATAATTCAGGTGATAATAGTTTCTAGTCTGTGACATCCGTGTCATCAGGCAATGAGTGGGTATCAACTATACATACGGTTTATCACTCACTGTGCCCTTGGACTTTGCAAGCCAAAATATTTCTCTGCCTGGCAGTTTCTGAGGAAACGTTAAGCATGATTTGCACTTGGGTCGATTACATCTTTCTCGTGCGAGGTTTCCGCTGCCAGTGAACTTGTCTCTTGTAATTAGACGGCCTATTGCTTCTTTGATACTGATCCCTTCTTCATTTTGTGATCCTGGTCCCGGTAAAGAAAACGCTCAACAATAGAATTGTGCTAGGGTTGGTTTGCCATTTTAGCGTGAAAACCTCGTCCATTTTTTAAATTTCTACATATATTTTTCACACGTGTAAGACAGGTTATGAAGTCCTACTGAATGACGACTAAAACACTACACACTATCACTAACGGATGTAAATATGGTACATATAACAAAACAAAACACAGAATATAATCTATAGATGACAATACACAGGACAAAGTATTGTCATCTGTAGATTATATTCTGTGTTTTGATTTGTTATATGTACCATATTTACATCCGTTAGTGATAGTGTGTAGTGTTTTAGTCGTCATTCAGTAGGACTTCGTTACCTGTCTTACACGTGAGTATTATTTTCCATTATGTTCTACTAGCAGTACCACCTTCTATATATTTTTCAGTGGACATGGACGATTTTGTGTTCTACATTTTTGTTTCTACGTCACTCTTTTCTTGAAGATAACTAGGATCTTGTTCTCCACCATGAACATCGCCCTCGTTATGTTTTCCTCATGGATGTCATTTTCTTAAATGTGCCACTGCTCGTACAAGGTATTAACTTTTTAGTGCTGTGATTCTTTCAATAGTTGTTTTAGCCATACCTCACTGAAGGCGTGCTTACAAGCCTCGCTATCGTGAGCTGTGGAACATGAAAACATGGGTGTCCAAAGCGGCCGCTGCCTTACACTGTGATGGACATTGTCTTGGCTGTGGGGACTGAGAGCTGTTATTCAGAGATACTTCATGTCTTGTGCAATCAAATTGTATTCCTTTATTGCCTACACTGTCCGAATGCATTCCCCTTAAAGTGTTTACCAGGAATTTCATACACGATTTGAAACAACATGTTACTCTACCAGGATGCATCTTGAGGAGGTACTATTGGAGTTACTGGGAGTCGCGCAAGACTGGTTCGAAAAACTTATGTACCTCTCGTAGACGTACATTGTTCTCTTATTTGACGTTAAAAAAATATATATCTGATATGGAGCTTTAGAATCGACTTTTCTGAGAATTGGAGGTCATTAAACGATTTGAAACGTATTATTTTAGGGGAGGGGGTGGACAGCGGGCATATCTCTTGAAATATTATCCTAGTGATGTGGTGTTACCATCATTCTTTTTTTACATTTAAAAAAAATATTTGATGTTTAGAACTTTGCATCACACTGTTTTTCGTATGTGCTTTATTAAATATGTTATTCCTATAACACTGTGCATATATGTTATTCATATAACACTGTTTTTAAAGAGTAAATCCTCTAGTTATTGCTTGTCATATTTATTGAAGGATCAAGATACTGAGAAGCACATGTATTGTAAGGGTGAGTGTCTCAGAACTGACTGGTAGAATCAAGGCCCTCCAACCAGTAATGCCAATACCCAACCATAACTTCAAGTGGGGGGTTCTGGATGCTGGGATAGTCTGGTCAGTGTGTAGGAACTGAAGAGGAAAGACAAACCGATGTCTAGGGTGACGTACAATATTTTTCCTAAGTATTCAGATGATTTAGGCGGCACATCTGACCTTGGAACGACGACTGAGGCTTCCTACGCTTCACGGCAGGTGTGGATACTATCAACCATCATTCACCTGGGGAAAGAATAAACAATTCAGATTATGATGATAGTTTATCGCTCTTGTACCTTAATGCCTGGTGGTGGTGATTTAATGTCAGCTCCAGATTGTTGTATATTCCTTAATGTGGCTGTAGGTTATGCAAGTTTTAAATGACTATTCCTCAATGTGGCTGTAGGGTATACAAGTTTTAGAGGTTTCTTCCTTAAAGTGGCTGTGGGAAATACAAGTTTTAGATGACTCTTCCTTAATGTGGCTGTAGGGAATGCAAGTTTTAGATGACTCTTCCTTAATGTGGCTGTGGGGAATGCACGTTTTAGATGACTCTTCCTTAATGTCCTCAACTGAACACATCTTCTATTCTTCTTTGCCACGACTTTGTTGCAATCTGAGGCATTCTGTAAATAGAAAGATTCATTCCCTCGCAGAAGTCCTGATTTTACCAAAGCTGAGATCATAAAGTGAAGCAGCCAATTCCACACCTTGCTACCTTAGTCATCTCCTATAACATGTATTGCATGCGGCAGTGTTACCTTTGTCGCTCCCTTGCTGTATACCTGCATCATATTGATGAAAACGTGCAGATTGACTATTTATTATTGATCACGATAAAAATCAATAACATAATGAATGGTCCTAATTAATTCTGTACAGAGGTCTTTTATTGGCGAAAGTCACAGTAGTGTATACATTCAAGAGGCTCTTGCTAAGCAACCATAAAATGTCTCCCTATTGTATCCATTCCACGGGCTATTCGGTGGAGTCCGTGCACTGTGTACCTCAAGCAGATCGATTAAAGAAGGCTGCATGCTGAATCAGATATTGATACAAGAAAAGAAGATTTCGAAGAAAGACGGATAGACTTTGTTGACGGCTGGTTTGGAAGAGTCTTAGAATCTTGTTTTGTCCTATCCATGTGTGCCGCCAGGCGTCATGTGGGAGCTGAAGTCTTCTTTCTTTTGCTAATTGTGATGTTGCTGCCATAGTGCATCATTGGTGTTCTAGTATTTCTCTGTCATCTATCCATCTGCGTCTGGGTCTTCTTCTGTTTCTCTTTTCAGATGATCTTTTATTGAAGGCTATCGATGTAATGCAATACGGTTCCATTCTGATTAGGTGGCCGAACCATTTGATCTTTTGTATGTCTATGTATTCTTTGCACGATATTGTTTTCACCAGATTTCTTATAGTGTCATTGTTTATTCTATCTCTTTTTTGTTACGCCGGTACTGTTCTCAGGCAATTAAATTTGCTTGCAGCGAGTTTTTGTTCTAGTTTCTCTGTCATGGTAAAGATGAACACTGTGTTTATTAACATTATTTTGGAGATCATGTCTATGTTCTGATGTTTCAGCAGTGGTGCTAATTGATATAAAACTGTGTTTGCTTTCTGTCATTTTATCTCTATTTCTCTATCTAGTCTCCCGTCTTCCAAGAGCACGCTGCTTAGATACTTAAATGCATGTACTTGGTTGAGTTTTGTGCGGTCTATGTATATTTCTAGTGTTGATTGATTTCTACATGTCTTCAGTGTTTCAGATTTTGCTTTGTTGAGTCTTAGAATGAATGACGAAAATAAATAATATGTATTATTTTATCAAGATCTTACTTTCTAATTTGTTCTCGTTCTCTCAAGGATTACTCAACATTGATAGCAAAACACGAGGAGCTACGGATACAGTGCCAGGAACAAGAAAGTGCACTAGCAGAGCTAGGATCGCATCTCAGCGAGTAGGTTTTCAGATCTCATTGTAACTAGCATTTTTTTGGACACTTTAATTAAGCATTGTTATTTTACTTTAATTACACATGCCAACAATAACAAAACATTTGGTGCCTTATTTTTTAGGCCTGTTTCTGTGGTTATTAGGGACACTGATTCAGAAAATGATATTGTATAGATGACATCAACTCTAGTTTGTAGCTTCTGTGATATATTTTAATTTATCAAATGTCCGGCTCTGTGATGACGATGCACAGAGTGGCGGTAACGATACGAGGTTCACATCCCACGGCAGGCAATATGCATCCGGGCCTTTCAGAAATCAATAACAACCTATTGAACGTATGTATATTGTCTAAAGAATCAATAACAACCCACTGAACATATGTATATTGCCTAGAGGATCAATAACAATTGCTTAGAGAATCAGTACAGATGAAAGTTGTGTGTTGATAGCTACTACCTGTATAAGGTTATAATCTGATTTGATAATAAAATTCGGAAATGATTAAATCTTAATGACTATCTTTAATTGGGAGGGGGGGGCTATAGTTAATATTGTATCTAGTATTTAATACTTGTGTAGCTTTCATAAATGATCTTTCAGTTCCAACATAAAATTTGGCTTTCTAATAACAATTAGATCCAAGCTCAAAGTTGAAGACATGCGGGAAGCCAGTGCAATGCAAAGAGAAGCTCATTGGGCAAGTGATGAAACAGCCCTTCAATGTAAGCAGTGTTCGAAGGATTTCTCTCTCGCCAGGCGAAAAGTGAGTGCAGTATAGTTAGTTTTTTGTGTAGATGGTGGCTTTTTCTACATTCTTCTTTCTGGTTGATTAGTGCAAACATTTTGGTAGATACCTAAAACAGTTGGTTCAAAAGTAGTTTTATGATAACATATACATGTAATCAATTAATATTGTCAATGTAGACAGTGGCGTCCCTTACTGTGTGTATATTTTGTTTCTTGATAAACAAAAAATGATTTTTGTATGTGTTATGTTACCTATATAACATGAATACGTCTTTGGAAAATACAAGCTGCATCATCCAAGACAGAGAGGGTTCCATGAGTTCATTGGGAAGACAACATTCTGGAGAGAATATGTCACATGACACTATTGTTTTACAGCAGCCTTACTAATTATTGATTGTTATATTGTCCAGCTCTGTCACAATGTGGTACAGAGCGAGTATGTGATGGTCAAGGTACCGAGTTCGATCCCCGCCACAGGCAATTGTGCATCCAGACCTTTCAGAAAGCAAGCTACTTTCTGAAACAATGGCAAACTACTGAACATATTTATATTACCTAGAAAATCACCACAGCCAACAAATGCTGGGTTGATAGCTACGTCCTGAATAGAATATGCTACCAATTTTGTTTTTATATTCCATCTATCTTGGAGATGTTCAGATGCTTCCTAAATAGCCCTTATTACCCAAGCCTCTTATAAAGCTCAACGCACCATTACTATAGAATGTGTGTAAACTCTGTGTCATTGTGTTTTATCTATGCTCACAATTTAACACCCACATTTTTCTTGAGAGCCCATTTTAAACCTCTTCAGTAAAATATTATTTTTTAAATTAAAATATAAAAAGTGCAACTCATTGTGAAGTACGCTACTTTCAACTGTAGATGTGAGTCCAGTGTGGTTATATCAGAGCTGCGACCATCAGAAATCATGGAGGTTGTGGTACGGGTAAAGCACTGCCTCCAATATTTAGGATTTGGTCCTGGGCATCTACCGTGCAGAGTGGAAGTAAGAGATAAATAGTAGAAAATTTAGATAGATAAAACAACATATAACCAGACAGGCTCTAGAATGGAACCCAAATTGACAGAAGAGAGTTGGAAAACTGAGACGTACCTGCAGAAAAACAGTGGACGAAGATACCAAATCAGCAGTAACTAATTCAGTACAGATGAAGAGAACAATACAGCAACCATTGGAGAACAACAGCTCCATACTTATGTTCCACAGTGAACTAAAAGAAAATAGATAAGAGATAATATTTTTTCTGGACGAGATGTTCAGCCAGTGCATGAGCAGGTTTCATTGTCCAAGCCCATCTTAACATTTCATTCCTTCAACTTGTGCGCTGACTCTTGGGACACAGATATTTTATTACTGCTGGTTCCACTGGGAAAAGAAATGTGACTGAAAGTATGCTGACCACATGACCCTTCTGTGTCGTTAGCTATCTTAAATTTCTGGCTTAACATGTGTTCCCCAATTTTCTTAAACTGTTCAACATTAAGAATATTTACTAACTTACTTACATATTACATGATGTAACAGTATGTAAGAACATTGCTTTATTTACTTACATATTACATGATGTAACAGTATGTAAGAACATTGACTTATTTACTTACATATTACATGATGTAACAGTATGTAAGAACATTGCTTTATTTACTTACACATTATATGATGTAACAGTATGTAAGAACATTGCTTTATTTACTTACATATTACATGATGTAACAGTATGTAAGAACATTGCTTTATTTACTTACATATTACATGATGTAACAGTATGTAAGAACATTGACTTACACATTATATAATGTAATAGTATGTAAGAACATTGACTTACATATTATATAATGTAACAGTATGTAAGAACATTGACTTATTTACTTACATATTACATGATGTAACAGTATGTAAGAACATTGCTTTATTTACTTACATATTACATGATGTAACAGTATGTAAGAACATTGCTTTATTTACTTACATATTACATGATGTAACAGTATGTAAGAACATTGCTTTATTTACTTACATATTACATGATGTAACAGTATGTAAGAACATTGCTTTATTTACTTACATATTACATGATGTAACAGTATGTAAGAACATTGCTTTATTTACTTACATATTACATGATGTAACAGTATGTAAGAACATTGCTTTATTTACTTACATATTACATGATGTAACAGTATGTAAGAACATTGCTTTATTTACTTACATATTACATGATGTAACAGTATGTAAGAAAATTGCTTTATTTACTTACATATTACATGATGTAACAGTATGTAAGAACATTGCTTTATTTACTTACATATTACATGATGTAACAGTATGTAAGAACATTGCTTTATTTACTTACATATTACATGATGTAATAGTATGTAAGAACATTGACTTATGTACTTACACATTACATGATGTAACAGTATGTAAGAACATTGACTTACACATTACATGATGTAATAGTATGTAAAAGTAAAGCTAATATGAGTTATGTACCAGCATCATAGCATACTGTTTCCCATAAATGCTCAGCTGACTATTCAGTGGTTCCCCAGAAACTGCGTGACTAGCATCGCCTTCTGCACTTACTCAGTACCATAATACCTCGACCTTCCCAGAGCATGAGCCCAGATACCCTACTTTCTGGTGACTTGGTGAACCACGGAAGTAATTTGTATTTCAAACCTCGATTAATGAGTGGATTCTAAACTCGGTTTTGCTTGTCAATGGAGAGTTATTTAACAATAACTAACCTCAGCTCCTTAACACAGTAATAGTTAATAGTATATATAATAAGGATATATATATAATAAGGATATAAGATCTTTTGGTACAGAACAAATAAATGCCACCACATAGTCGAGTTGTTTCCCTTGTCTATGTTTGTAAATTTCATGTTCATCATTTAATAATTTAAATATTAATTTATTTTAAGATTTGAGTTAGGTTTAGGGTTAAAATAGTTATGTTTTACATAAATATAATTTATGTAAATAATTCAACATGTGGTGACATCTACATATACTGTACCGATCATACAAACGAATACATATGTATTTTTCAAGAATATTTTCACATATTTCCTATATTATTCATTTTTCAGCATCACTGTCGAAGTTGTGGGGACATCTTCTGCTCGGAATGCTCAGACAATAAAATGCCACTTCCATCCTCATCCAAACCTGTAAGAGTTTGTGACAATTGCCAGTCAAAGTTACTGCAGAGATATTCAGCGTCGTGATGAAAAGACATATGGATGGTTTGCTCTTTTGAACATCAAGCTCATGTACTCTCCTGTTATGGATATTTGACCTTTTTAAAGGAAAATTTATTGTCTATTTTGTAAAGTGATACTGATCTGGAGTAACATGTATTTTTCAACAAACAATATTCCACATGTGCTTTATTTTTATTGTCTTGTATGCCTTTAACCTTGTATATGTAATAATTTATTGAATTTGGTCAGTTTCTGCTGCGTTGGTTGTCAGGGTAGTGGTTAGAATTTGATCAGTTTCTGCTGCATTGGTTGTCAGGGTAGTGGTTAGAATTTGGTCACTTTCTGTTGCATTGGTTGCCATGGTAGTGGTTAGAATTTGGCCAGTTTCTGTTGCATTGGTTGCCAGGGTAGTGGTTAGAATTTGGCCAGTTTCTGTTGCATTGGTTGCCAGAATAGTGGTTAGAATTAATAATCAACTCAACAAAAATATGTTTTCTATTTTATATTATGTCATATATGGATTTTCAAACAATAGCCATTTTTGTAACATTAAAACATGTTCCATCTCCACATCGAAGCCATAGATCTACAACATTTTCCACTACATTGTGGGTACATTCTAACAAACTGTTTTCATCTACCTCCTAATGTTTTCTTCTCTATAACTGTTATCTTTCTCATGATACCTTGTCTTCAACTGTTCATATAGTATGATTATTGAAAGAGTGTCAGATTTCTTTTTGACCAGATTTTTCTATTTTTATCACTGTCTAATTTTCAGCTTTGTGGTGGTGTGGTACAGTGCACGTCTGTGGTGGCTAGCTACCGGGTTCAAAACCTGCTATAGGCAATTGTGTATTCAGGCCATTCAGAGAGCAATGGCAAACCATTGAATGTATTTATATTGCCTATAAAATCACTACAGCCAAAAAATGTAGGTTGATGGCTACGTCCCGAATAGGATGTGCTACTAATTTTTTTTAAATATAATTTCTCTTTTTTTCCGTCCCTAATATATGTTTTACTTATTTTTGTTGATTTTATTTCCATATAATGCATGCTGATATTTTGAATATCTAAATCTCAATCAAGAGATTTAAGCTTATACCCCAGAAACTTGTTTCTATATCTGCAACACTTCACTATACAGTTTTGAAGAGCATATGTAATAGACTGCTTGCATGCTTAGTGGCCACACCCTGATAACATCTTTGAGAAGTCAGTCAAACCAGATGAAGGTAACTAGGGGTGGCTTCAGCCCAGAGATAAATACATGCCTTGTCTGCATGTGATCTGGACATGGTGGACAGAACAGATGAAACATGATGTTCAATGGTTTGGAATTGTTTGTGAGACATATAAAACGCTTTGATCATCCACTACATTCTTCTTGTACACCAGTAGTTATCTTGATTTATCTTGCCACTGGAATATGGTTGCATCAGGAAGAGAGAATATGACCACCAAATAGTGCAACTTTTCTTCACTTTAAACAAGGTTCAGCACTAGTCATAACTCTTAACATGGAATTATTTCATAATACACATTATTACATTCGTACACCATGTTTCTTGTTTCATTTTATTAATACTATTATTTTACTTTTAGTTTTTTTTCCTTTCTTTCCAAATATGTTCTCATTTGATAATTTTTGTTTCTTCTTTTATTTAATATTTTCTAATAGGTTAAAAGATACAAATAAGCTTGACCCACCATTTTCTTCATTGTTTTTCATGAACAGCAATTTATTATGCATAGTGTAATTCCAGGACAGTGCAGTAGATTGTCTTAGTATAGTCCTAATCTCCAAAATGTCATAGCTTCCCCCGTGACAATAAGATGTGACAATAAAAAGTCACTCTGCAGCAAGTTTTTCAGAGCCTGTATTGGATTGCAAAAAACAGGCATAAATATGTCTTTTTATTTCTTCTTCTTCAGCGTTCATTCTCAAACTCCCGCTGGATGTTATTTCCCTTATCTATATTTGTAAATTTTCTGTTCATCATTTAATAATGTAAATATTAATTTATTTTAGGGTTTGGATTAGGATTAGTTTAGGATAATCGTGTTTAATATAACTAACCCCAATCCTAAATAAAAAAAACATTTCAATTATTAAATGATGAACATGAATTTTACAAACATAGACAAGGGAAATAATTAAATTGTGGTGGCGTCTACTTGTATAGAATCCACATACAACAGCAGTGTGTTCAGTTATAATACTACTGTATGATATATTTGTGAATTTCTATGTAACTATATAAAAGTAATAGCAATTATTACCAATGAATAAATTGTGAAAGTTACTTTTACTTCTGTGGTTCTTGTAAAGTGGCTTCTGTTGATTTATATTTTACACCTTCGTAATGCAAAAGTTGCAATATACGGCTGCGAGACCTGGACTATAAATAGAACAATCGCAAAAAGAATATCAGCCTTCGAACTGAAGCGTTATAGGACAATATTTAGAATTTCTAAGACAGAAAAGATAAGGAACAATGAGGTTTTGAGTATGCTGAATATAGAGGAAGGATGGCTGGTGAATACAATTTTACATAGAAAACTGAAATATTTCAGACATAAAAAGACACATTGACATGGAAAGACACAGAGGGCAGAATTTCGGGAAGTAGAAGAAGAGGAGGTAGACCTAGAAGGAGATGGACAGATGACATCAATGACTGTATGAAGTTATCATTGAAGAAGGCAGGCAGATTGGCACAGGATATAGTCAGGTTCAGGACATAAATTGCAAAGACAGTGTTCTGGAAAGAATATATCACATAATGAATGAATTACCTTCTTAATAAAAATATATGCACAATTCTATCACAATCATTTATAGTTATTAATTATAGAGAAAAAAGAAAAAATTTTGGCATGGCTTCAGTTGTAAAGCTAAAATATACTGCACCTCATTAGAACAAGAATATTTCCAATATAAATTTATGGCTGTTCAACATCAACGCTTAATAAATCAGTGGCAAAGAGAATTGCTGCTTTCAAAATGAGATGCTACAGAGGATTTTGAGATCAACCATGAACACACAAAAAAAGAGGAACCAAGAACAGTAAACATTGAAGAGCTTTGGCTTCTAAACAACATTATAATAAGAAAACTGTAAAGTTTTTTTTAGCTATATAAAGAGACATAACAGCATGGGAAAATTAATAAAGGAAGGCATGGTTGCTGGTAGCAGGGGGTAAGGGTATACCAAGACAACAATGGATAAGAGACATCTCAGATTATCTAAACATGCTCTTTACTGCGGCATGGCAATTTGCCAAGATTCATCTATAATTCAGAACACCCATAAATAAAGTCTACATTCTGGTAAGAGTATGTCACCAGAATGTAATTATCTATTTCCTTGAGACTAAGTGGTAGATTGGGCGGTGGCACCAACTCACAAACACAACTTTGTAAAACTTTCTCAAGGTTCAAAAGTTGATTGTACCACATTGTGCAGGTGATGAGATTCTATGTATTAATCCTGCCTACACAAGTCAACAATAGTTGAATTTCCATGTCCTGTTAGTATTTCTTGACTTATCTGCGAATCAAATGCAAACATACCTGCTATCCAGTACAGACATTTTATTCCTGTGTTCAGTGCAGAAAATATCTAGGCTTCACTGAATATGCCTCTATTGCTCTTTAATATTTATCATTAATTTCTACAGATTAAGGAATGGTTTTTGGGTAAATATACAGAAATTTAGTGGCATTTGAAGCTTAAGCAAAGAATTATGCTTCTGGAAGTTGACAGTAGATGTATAACTAAATCATACTCATCTGGGAACAACATCTGGACCAAAATGTTATTTCTGCTTAAGTTTTGTTTAAAGTTTAACATCATTTATGTAAAATTTGTCCACAACTATTTTTATAATAATAATAATTATTATTATTAATCTTTTCATTATTATTATTATCGGTATTATTATTAATATCATCAATAATATTATTATTAATAATATCATCATATATTATTATTATCTGTCTTTCGTCATTTCCAATTGTGCCACTAAACATCTTGGGGGGGGGGGGGGGGGGATTAGAGCTGTCTTTGGCTACTTGGGTCGCATTGGCCATGATCAGCCTGTGACTTTTTAAAGTTTCTTTGATTGTCTCCTCCTCTCTAGTTCTTGATCTTCCTCATGTCATCTAGCCCAAATCTTCTACTGTTGTATGAACGAAGAGCTGGTTGAGTTGGTTCCATTCTCATGACATGACCAAACTACTTGGTTTGCTATTTTTTTATGTAGTCTTGACTACTTGAGATGGTTTTTATTTCTTTCCTGATATCTTCATTTCTCAGTCTAGACTTTTCTGATACATTTATAGCTTTCCTCAAACATCTCATTTTACTCACTGTGATCTTTTTCACTAGTGTCTTCATCAGAGCCAATGTTTGGCATTAGTAATACAGAGTTTGTATAAAAATACTGTTTATCAATTGTCATTTTGTAACTATGCAGAATGATGGGTATTTAAGTATCGGCGACAGCTGATAAGTCACAGCATTGGTTTTCTGGTATCTTGTTTCCATCTCTCTATCAAGTTTGCTCTGTAAAGATGCTTCCTAAATATTTGAACTCTGAGACTTGCTTTAGTTTTATACCATTGGCAGATACATTTATCTGACCTGGTGATCTTCATAGTCTCAGTTTTAGATGTGTTTAGTTTCATGTTGTGTTGTTCGCAGGTTATATGGACCAGTTGTGTGGACTGCTGTAATTCATCTTCATATGCCTATATTAAAATTTGATCTATCTATCTATACGCTGTGGCCCTTTTTTGCCTTGCGGTGTCAGGGGTGGAAGAGTTTTCTGGAGATGGCCTTTCTTGTGTGCTATTTGTAAGCTTGTTCCTGTGGCTTCTTTGATTTCTGTGATCCATCTTTTACATGGTCTATCTCTGGCTTTATAACCGTCATGCCTATGTGTCATCGTCATTTGTGGCATGCTATCTGTTGGTAGTCTGGAAGCGTGTGAAAACCACTTGATCTGTTGTCTTTTGATGTGTTCCAATACTTGTATTGTTTTGGTTATCTGTCTGATGTTATCGTTTCCAATTCTATTTCTTAATGACACTCCGAGTATTCTTCGTAGACATGTCATTTCTGTTGTCCCTATTTTTCTTTTGTCTTGTGCTGTCATTGTCCAGGTTTGGCACTGGTAGCATAGTGATGGAATAATAATAGTCTTGTATAATGCAACTTTAGTGTCTATGTTTACATTTTTGTTCTTGATTTTGTTCTTAAAATTTGATCATCTGCTGCAAATAGCAGTCTATATAGTGAGCTGTGTTCTTCATTTGATGTCTCAGCAGGGGTGGATTCATTTCTTGTGTGTGCTTCTTTAGTTATCCTCTCCATTATATTGCGAACAGAAGGTGTGATAGTATGCAACCTTGTCTGTCGTATATTTTTATTTCAAATGGATCTGTTGTGTCCTCAGTAGTTCTTGTTATGCTTTAGCAGATTTTGTAAAAAGCTCTTATGTTGTCTCATGTATTCCATAGGCCTCCAATATTATCTAAAATTTTTCTGTCAACTTTATCAAATGCCTTTTCTTGGTCGATGAAGCCGATATTTAATTATTGGTCATATTCATGTGTTTTTGCTTAGCTATTGTAGCACAAAATTGCATCTGTGCATCTAATACCTGTCCTGAAAGCAAATTATGTCTTTTTTAGCTGGGGTTCTATTATATATTGGTCTTACTCTCTGCTCTATGTATTATTATTATTTAATAATAATGCTGTGTATTCATAGATGTATTTGCTTCTGCTTTGGAAGGACATTACATATTGATGCTTATTCAGCATTGGGGTTGCAAAGTTAGATAAAACTATTTTAAAGATACAGGAACAATATAAGGCAGTGAACTTAGTTTGTGTTGGGAAGTATAATATTATATTATATAATATTATATGTAAAATAACAGTTTATTTCTTTATCTGAAGTTAACTCATTTCATGTATAATTTCAGTGGCATGTATTTTTTTTATTTACTTACATTAAAATATTATTCTGAAATTTGTTGTTTCTTTATTGCTTCTCACAATACTTAAATTCTTCTTCTTTAATTTGTATAAAATATGTCTATGTAACTTTGTCTCCTCAATAAACTTGACCATCTTTTGTAGCTCATACAATAATCCATAGATCTTTGGGCGCAGTAAACATAGGTGACACGACATGTTTAATGATTTCTCTAGTCTATGTAATTTTCATGTTCATCATTTAATAATTGAAATATTTATTTATTTAGGGTTGGGGTTAGTTATGTAAAACACAACTATCCTAACCAAAACCCTAAAATAAATTAATATTTAAATTATTAAATGATGAACATCCGGCCGAAGACGGATGTGTCGGGCCATTGGCGCAAATAAAACGGCGACACAACGCATTTCCATTTTCTGGACTACATCCTGCTGGAAATCTAGCAGGACCATGATCCTGTTAGATCCAGTGGGAGTTTGAGAATGAACGCAGAAGAAGAAGAAAATGATGAACATGAAATTTACAAATATAGACAAGGGAAATAACTCGAATATTTGGTGTCATCTACTTGTACTGTACCGATCTTTGATTCTATTGTAATTTCTATGGGTCAGTATTGTTGTCTCGGCATCTCATATTCAGGACATTCTTGAAGTATCTGATCCGTAAATATGTTGTTCATGTACACATGGTTGTGTATCAATTCCGAATTTTGTGTACATGAGACTGTGGAGTCATTTGTAGTAGAATTGCCATTTGCTCTTGTCTGTTCATAATTTGATAGTCACCTTCTGTTGGCATTCGTGGTTTTCTAATTAATTTGAACATTTTGTGGGGGTTTTTTTCTGACGATAGCTGATTGGTACATCTGTTTTGTCATTGGTAGCATCCTCCTTAGCCAGCTGATCTGTTCTTTCTTCTTCTTTTGTAATCTTCTGCGTCTGTTCTCAAACTTCTGCAGATCACCAGGATGTAATCCGGAGAACAGAATGCATTGTTTCATGGTTTGCAGCATAGCTGCGATAAATGTGCCTTTGGCCTGACACAACTGACTTGCACATGGTGTCAGGGTGACTCTGTATGGGATAGGGCAGCCAGCTCTACCCCAAAGCCTCCTTAATCGCCTCTAGTGACATGTTTAGTCTGTATCTGAATTCATTCACCGCCGAAGACGGATGTGTTGGGCCATTGGCGCAAATAAAACGTAAACACAACGCATTTCCGTTCTCTGGACTATATTGAACTGGAAATCTTGTAGGACCATTGTCCTGTTACAAGAGAAATCCAGCGGGAGTTTGAGAATAAACGCTGAAGAAGAAGAATTCATTACTCCAATCTTCTGTTTAATCCTCATCACTGATTAGGTAGATCCGGCTCATTGAATAGATTGGATTAATTAGTGGAAGAGTTTGTATGCACTGATAGGCTCTCAGACATGATTATGTAATCCTTTTAGCCATGATCTGGTAATTCTTGACAGCCCATAGCCTTTCTGACATAAGTTCAGGTGCTCCTTAGTTGTAACCAAGTTGACAGTCAAACTCATGTAAGGTTTGTTGTCTCATAGTCCCCCATTATGTTAACGTAAACTTAAGTTTACACGTTTTTTGGAAAAGGTTCCGCAGGTCGTGTTGACTGGATTGCCATATTTTGTGATTTTTGTAAAGTTCTATTATAACCAAATGGGACTGATGTACACAGTTGAAAGTAATGTACCTCACCATAAGAGTAACACTTTACTTAACCAAAAATATTTTTATAGGAATATTTTTTATCACTAAATGTTTATGTAATATATGTTGGTTTTTTTTCATCTTCATTTTTCGTGAATTATGTAATCTTGGTACTGTTTTGGTTAAAGTTAAAATGAAATTGTTAAAAGTACCACACTGGCGAACCACAACCTCAGAGGTATATTATCATTTTACATACAGTTTTGGTAGAATCTCAATGTCGCATTTTCATATCAAGGAAACATGATTAGTCTAGTTTGATAATATTTTGGACAAATGTGTAGGCTTCAAATATAACAAAAACTGACTGTTCAATTCAAATTTAATGAGAAATACACTTGGGGTAGATTTCTGAACTTTGTTTTCATATGTATCTGTGAGACGTGTCTTTTACAGAATATTGCCCTCACTGCCACTCTGTAAGCCTCTCGGTTCTGTGCAACATGCCCAGACTCTTCCAATGTCATGTTCAGAAGGTTTTCAATACCCTGTGTTGATCCGCCTCTTGTTTGCTTTCCAGGCACTTTTCCTTCCATGTTTAATCTTTCGGAACCATTGTGTCTTTTTATGTCTCCAATGTGAGAAAATAATAAAAACAACCTGAGATATACAGATGACACTGTTCTTTTAGCAGAAAGTGAACGTGAACTACAAAGACTAATAGATCAAGTCAATAAATCAAGTAATGAATATGGACTGGATATAAAAAGTAAAGAAACAAAAACCATTATAATCAGCAACGTCACAGAACAACATAAAATACATGGAGGGAAACTACAACAAGTAGAACATTATCAATATTTTGGACACATAATCACAAATGATGGCAGATTTGAAACAGAAGTTAAAAGGAGAATAGGAATGGCTAAAAGTACTTTCAGTGACATGAGGAAAATATTACCATATAAACAAATTACAAACAAGCTAAAAATGAAAATTATATAATGCTACATCTATTAATGTATGGCTCAGAAATATGGACAATATACAAACAATTAGAAGACAGAATTGATGCCTTTGAGATCTGGATATATAGATGAACAGAGAGAACATCATGGAAAGAGAAGTAAACAGAGTTTCTTGCAACACTTACTATGAATAAAGAATTATTAAAAGAAATAAATATTTAGGATAAATATTTTTTTTTTAAATATTTTGGACACATTAAAAGACATGACACCTTGTTGAAGACCTTACTTGAGGGTAAAGTCGAAGGGAGGCGAGCTAGAGGTAATCGCCTTGTTATTCGTCTGTCATAACACCGGCATCTGAACAAAAGCTACCTGCACTCTTTCTGTAGGTGGCAAGTCCCTGCTGATTACAATGACCAAACAAAAGTATTATACTGTATTTGGCAACGATATATTTGTGTCGCTATTTCATTAGTTTAATGGCTTTGTGTCTCTGTCCTTTTCGCAAACTTTGCAGTTAGGGTTCTCACCTCGTTCCTAGCGTCTTCAACGGCCTGTGGAAGTTATCATGTCCTTGAGGTACCTTCCCCCATCATCCTGGCACAATTTTAACGTTTCCTAGGTACAGGTTACCATACAATAGTCTCTTTGTCCTAGGTACAGGTTACCATAGAAGAGTCTCTTTGTCCTAGGTACAGATTACCATGGAGGAATCTCTTTGGCATGGCCGCAGATACATCTTCAGCAAAAGTAAACTTTAAGTAAAGTTAACTCATGACATTTATTAATGTCATATGGGTGTGAGATGTTAACAATCTCACATTTCATTGGATCAGCTATATGAGGGTGGTAGCCATCTCCTCTTCCTCGCAGTTTTTACTTCCATGAAAAATGTATCCGCCTCAATTTGGGAATGAACCCAGGACCACTCATATGTGAAGCCTGTGCGCTATCCAATGCGCAACGAGGCCCACTTCAGTAAGAGGTGGTGTTTACCAAAAATAAAGGGCATTATTTCATTTTCATTACAACGTTTTTCATTGAGCGTTTTGATGAAAATCTTTGAGGGAGCGCTCAGTTTTGGTTTTAGCTCCTAGTACTAAACGTCGTGTGTTTATTTCCCTTATCTGTGACCTTGATCTTTGAGAGGTACTTATATGGCACACAGACAACTTACCCAGCCACAGACATTACACGGCCATCTGGATTACACAGACATCTACATTACACTATGACTATCTACGGTGCCACAAAAAAAGGTGATTCCTAACGAAAAAAACTGGCATCTCCCGTAGAATATTTACCAAGTATCTCTCTATGAAGTCTGATGCATGGATAGTAGAGAAAGTAGAGATAGAAAGTAGAGATAGAAAGAGATAGAAAGTAGAGATAGAAAGAGATAGAAAGTAGAGATAGAAAGAGATAGAAAGTAGAGATAGATATATAATATCTAGATATAGAGATAGAAAGTAGAGATAGAGATATAATATCTAGATATAAAGTAGAGATAGAAAGAGATAGAAAGTAGAGATAGAAAGAGATAGAAAGTAGAGATAGAAAGAGATAGAAAGTAGAGATAGAAAGAGATAGAAAGTAGAGATAGAGATATAATATCTAGATATAGAGAAAGAAAGTAGAGATAGAAAGAGATAGAAAGTAGAGATAGAAAGAGATAGAAAGTAGAGATAGAAAGAGATAGAAAGTAGAGATAGAGATATAATATCTAGATATAGAGATAGAAAGTAGAGATAGAGATATAATCTCTAGATATAGAGAAAGAAAGTAGAGATAGAGATATAATCTCTAGATATATAGAAAGTAGAGATAGAGATATAATCTCTAGATATAGAGATAGAAAGTAGAGATAGAAAGTAGAGATAGAGATATAATCTCTAGATATAGAGATAGAAAGAGAGAATCTCTAGATATAGAGATAGAAAGTAGAGATAGAAAGAGATAGAATCTCTAGATATAGAGATAGAAAGTAGAGATAGAAAGAGATAGAGATAGAAAGTAGAGATAGAAAGAGATAGAGATAGAAAGTAGAGATAGAAAGAGATAGAGATAGAAAGTAGAGATAGAAAGAGATAGAGATAGAAAGTAGAGATAGAATCTCTAGATATTGAGATAGAAAGTAGAGATAGAAAGTAGAGATAGAAAGTAGAGAAAGAGATAGAAAGTAGAGATAGAAAGTAGAGATAGAGATAGAATATCTAGTAGAGATAGAAGGTAGAGATAGAATCTAGAGATAGAAAATAGAGATAGAAAGAGATAGAGATAGAATCTCTAGTAGAGATAGAAAGTAAAGACAGCTTTATTCGTTACGTCTGTGATTATTGTCGTTTGTTTGTTATTGTTTGTTAAATGGGGGATTAGAGCCTCTTAGCTGAGGCACGACTCTTTCAACCTAAGACAGAAGTCTAGTTTTGGTTATATCAGGCCTGATTATTGTCGTGTTTATTGGTCACTATTTATATACTCTGAGTCACCCGTCAAAAAAGCCTTTGCCGATCAACGAAACTCACGGAAATAATCAAAAATCAGTCTTCTAGGTCAGGCTTACTTTCTGCTGAGAGAATATATCACAGGTTACAGCAGATGCTTCTTCTTTCCTTCCTCTTTTACCCTTTACGTGTGTCGAGTGAGATACAATTTTCTTGATCTTGCTTTTCTGGCAGCTTCAAATAATGTTATTTGATGTTCGTGTAATGTCTCTTTAATGTTGTCGATCCAGCGTACTCTAGGTCTACCCCTGACTCTTCTTTCTGCTTTTCCTCTCGTCACATATACTTTATAAACTAATGAATCACACGGCATTCTTTCTAGATGACCGAACCATTGATACGGCGGATGCAACCAATCGTTAGTCGCTTTTCATGACCGTCTACGATAAAGACATTTCAGCAGAATTGATTAGAACCTTATTAGTTACGTTTTTGATTATTGTTGGATTTCGGTTGGTCACTACTTACATGCTTGGAATCACATGCCAAAAATAGCCATGGCAACTCCAAGTATGTAAATAGTAAAAACCGAAGGGCCCTCGTCCCATCACACGACAATTCTAGCTAATAGGTCGTGCTTTGCGTGTACATGTGTCGCCAGCCAATGAAGAACACAGGAAAAGGTAGAGAAGCAAACATACGTATCCCTGCCTGTTCTATTCTGGAGTATATAAAAGACTATTCTGGAGACTTTGTACACAGAGACTCGTGCATTTTCCTACCAAGAATTGTTGAAGTACGGGATATCCTGACAACGCTTCTTGACAATCGCTCCATACTGAGAAGTCATAGTTAGTCCTTGCTAATACAGTGTCTATAAAGTCGCTGTGCACTGAATTTCAAATGAAATATATGTGCTAAATACAACGTCATTTAAAGCTGTATATATCCATTGTCAGAGTACCGCGTGACTCAGCAGATTGATAGTAGCTGCGGGGTTAAACTGTATCTGCTAACCATACATGGTGCTAATCACTGAACACAGAGTTCTTGTAGGGGAGCAAGTTTAATCATGAAGGTAAATAGGGGCCTATACAGAAGACGTTATATAAAATCCGTGCACTAGTTTCCTGATTTGCGTGTTCATCACCGTAATGCAGTTAGAAATTTGATAAATAAGTTCCGTGATATTGAAAGTGTGCAAGAGGCACACCTATCTAGAAGTGCTACGATTTCAGAAAAAGATACGGATCGATATCCAAATCTAAATGATCTACAGCGCATGTACATTGTTATATGCCTTTAGACCAATAGTTGGCATTTCCAGCATCCGCTGTAGTATAACTTAAGTGTGTTACCAGCTACTTTACCCAAAACGTATTGGAATGAGTAGTTGTATTTTTCCGTAAACGTTGCAGCGTCAATGAAGTCAAATAGATCATCACTAAATACTAAGAATTCGTATTAGTTGTTGTCACACGCAATGTTAATGAGTACATATCAGCTTTATAGACACCATATATACCTAGATATCTCCGTGACTCGGCAAACAAAATGTGTATATTTTTACTCTCGTTAACAAACTTCCAGCGGATCTATCTTGTAGTAAGACAATAGTATGCCTGCCTGAGACTAGAAAGTAGGACTATCCTGGAGAAAGACTTTGCACACTGAGGCACGTGCATTTTCCAACTATTCTCACCAAAAATGATTCAAGTACAGAATATCCTGCCAACGCTCCTTGACAATAGTCCAATCACCCCTTACAATAGTCCTAATAAATTTTCAGCAGGATGTAGTCCAGAGACTGAAATAACAATAAATAAAAGGTAATACTGCTGTAAAACTGTATGAAAATAGTACTTACGTAGGACATAGGTAATGAAGTCTTACTGAACGACGATTAACATTATCACTGTCGGATTCTGACGTGTAATAATACACACAACAATACACATGGTATAATCGTACAAATAACAATACATACATGACACAATCGACGTTTTCACCAAAAGGCCTTTATCACAATAAGCACATAACATCATAAGACAACGAGTAGAAATGACAACACACACACGTGTTCCAGTGAAATGTGGTTGTGAGATGCCGGAAGGATAGGAACAGGAAGTATATAAACACGTAAATATATGTGAAAACGAAACGAACAAAAAGCTGACGTATAAATGATGGAACAAAATGAATAAAGACAAAGACCACGCCGACCGAGAACTAGACAAAAGGGTGGTCGGAATTGAGTCCGAATGACTTGAGGTGTACCCAGCTAAAAAAAATAAGACGATTCTCAAGAGCCTACTTAGACCTATCGTCGGTGGTGCAAGCTCTGATGACAGTGACGTGATTATCAAAATCACCACGGTAGCAATCGTCTCAGTGTGTCAACTAAGTTGGACGCGTACCACCCAGCAGTTCTACCAACACAGCGTTATGCTGCGTCATCTTGGACAGTCTATGCTAGACACGTTCGATAACTCTTTCCACCTTCGGTGCCTAAAAAACTTCATGGGAGTTCGTTGGCAGGATCGAGTACCAGACACGGAAATCCTTTAAATGTCCCGTAGTGCAAAGCATCCATGCTTTTCTGACTAGGTCCGAATTCCGCTGGCATCTATCCTAGCTCATGTGAGACTACAGCCTTTGATCGCTCAGCTTGGCACACCCAGATCACTGCTGGCGTCACTAAATTTGAAAAAGAAAGAATACTTTGGGCAATTTAAAAGTGACGGAAGCGGAAAGACAAACCTGAAAACTCTCCTGCTTAGTGCCCTCTGCACCCCTACATGCATTGTAATAAAACTTTCTTGGCACGAATCGGACATCTATGAACTCATAAACCCAAACCAAATTAGATAATCACAAATGTTTTGGGTTTTTTTCTACGTGTTCATTACATTTTATTGTGTTTCATGCCATGCAAATCTTCGCTTGCGAAGGAGGAACATCATCCTATTCATCAGAGAAGTATCTTTAGTAGGCGATTATCTGACATTCCTGATTTGCCCAACGAATCTATGACTACATCAGAATGGTGTCAATGCTATGATATTAGCTCTGTCAATGACAGTAACCAGAATCGAGTCTTGCCCTCTGATGTTCATAACTTTTCAGAGATAAGCTGTTTGGAAATTAGGGAACTTCCTCAAGTGTCGCCTATATATTGTTGATATTTAACTACCGTGTAACAGCACTGGAAGTACCACTGCTCTGTAAACATCTAGGAAATTAAAGTCAGACAACATGATGTCGACTACATCGTCCCTGGTTTGCTGAAACATATGAGATGTATACAATATTTATTATGATTCTCCTATGTTTGACTTGTATACAAATAAACTTTATTTACATCACTGGTGTAATAATATGCCCATTCTTGTGTTTATATATGCATAAACTTTCTTCTCTGTTTTTTTTTTAAATTATTTTTGTTTGTTTTGATTGCCAGGAATTTTGGGCAATAGAGCTTTTATACCATTTTATGTTATGAGTTGACCTCCCTAGCAGGTTGTAAAAATTGTACACCAGACGCCACAATTAACATCCTTGAGCAGATGGGGCCCGAAATTATAGCAAATAATAGATATACTGTTTACTTCTCATGTATGTTGTAAGAGGCACCTAAGGAGGATTTCCAGGTGGAGTTAACTGTCGATCTTTTAAAGGGTCAAAGTGACACTGATATCGTACTGAAATCGGATGTGCCATGTCGAAAAGTGCAAATAAGCTGTAAATCACGATATATAACATTCCGTTCTCCGTACTTCTTCCTGCTAATCTGCAGGAGTTTGATAACAGTTGCAGAAGAAAAAAAGGTAATATAATGTTGACTAAAGGGAAATAATAATATAAAAACATCAGTATCTTAACTGAAATAAATAAACTCCCTTGTGGAGAATTTATGTGAATAATTCAAAATGGATTGCTCCTTTTTATAACAAATACATTTAAATAAACAACATATGTCTTTAAACACAACATAGCAACGAAAGTAACATTGTTCATATTTACGTTAAATAATTACACTATGATCTTGCATATGCAGCGGTAGAAAGTTCTAAACAGTATTAAGATAAGGCAGGAGAGTTCCTAAGTAGTCTGTCACAAAAAGATTAAGATGCAATTTCCGCTGAACTGCATCTAAACTTCGTCATCCGTGGGGATTATTTGATAGAAACCAACAATAAAGAAAAGTGGACAAGACACGCATTTAACGAGTGAGCTGGGTACAGCAGAAAATACAACATAGAACATATAACTGTAAATGTGAATGTTTAACTTTCACTTGGAAAATAATGTAATATATACGTGAGATAATATGACGAGATAAGTAATAGTAAGCCAAGAGGAAAGCTAGAAAGCTCTTGTTGTATTATTTACTTATTTTGTCATAGGGAGATACTGAAACTTATTTAGTCTTAGAAGTGGACCCAGGTAGAAAAATGTTTGAGAACCACTGCTAAATTTCAACTATTTTTGTTTTATCGTTGAGGTTTGCCTGTGTGTTGTCATACTCTGAAATGGGAACAAAGAATGACTAATTCTGTCATCGCTCGTGTGTTGCACGGGCCAGAATTGAAACAAAAAATAACGATACCATTATCTGTCAGAAATGTTGTAAGTGGTTACTAAGGATGTTTTGGAAGTAAAGTTGACAATCCCACCCCACAGAGGGCTACACTGACATATAGACCATGCTTAAATCGGATGTCTCAGGCCAAAAGGTGCAAATACTGCAATCAAGCTGTAAACCATGGAACAAAAGTGGCAAGTACATTTCTACCGACTGTAATAGGGAACAAGAGTGGCAAGTACATTTCTACCGACTGTAATAGGGGACAAGAGTGGCAAGTACATTTCTACCGACTGTAACAGGGAACAAGAGTAGCAAGCCTGAACAACCTTGGGACTCCATCGTCATCAGGTTTTAAAACTGACGATGCAAGATAACAAATAATAATTCCCCCCCCCCCTTGGTTACAGGAGTTGAAAAAGGGTTGAGGGGTGAAAGTTTACCGCTGTTATTAGATAAAATGAAATGTGATGGGGGGAAAACCCACTGTTGCAAGAGGGGGGGTGAAAAGGGGTGAGGGATTGAAACAGTGCTTCTGTTACAACAGACGAACAAATAATAGCTTTGTAAATGTCAACCATTGTCGCTAGCAGAAGTGATTCGAGGAGCAAAGAATGCGCGGAAATAGGGCAAATGCATCTTGTTCAGTATCAACCATCAACAAAAAAGTTACTCAATCAGAACACCTCAGAACTTCCTGTCTCGGTCTATTACTTTGATCAAACAAGAAACTATGACGAGTATGTGGGACAAGCCGAGAACAAACCATTAGTACTGACAGATTCAGTCGACCAGGGAAGAGACCGTGGATTGAAAATCTGTGTATTCATGGGAGTGTCTGAGACTGGAACCTGTTAACGTCAATAACCATCGCACAAAGACTCAGACGTTCCAATCGCCTTTGTAGCCAATTAGAACGGTGCTATCCTGAGGCCTCGGTTGTGAAGGTGACCAGAACGTTGTTATAAGGATAATATAATGTTTTCCAGAATCACAATCAAGTGAATATCTATTCCTGCTGGCGTAGGCGATTGTAAAAAAACACTTTTTTCCCTAATTACTGTCCAGTTTCTTCGCTTTCTGCCGTCATGTGTCTCATTCGCCATTGATATTTGTCAGATGAAACAATGTTTTACAACTCTTTGTTTCTCATTTCCTCAAAGAATTATGCTTGCAATTATGCATTTATTTAATTCAAAATTATCTTCTTGTTTGTAAAGCCCCTTCAGCACATCCTTGTAATATTCAGATGATGATAATGATGATTATAATGAGAATGATGATTAAGATAAGAATGATTATAGTGATGATAATAATGCGTTGATTCCTTCCCAGCGGTACATGCATATATTTTCAGCAGTAATTATCATATGGAATGGCGGCACTGAGCCCGACACCCTTTCTTTTTAGTTACTTCTGGCGACATGCCTGACAAATGGCAGTGTTACTAATCTTTGATTTCATGTCAGACTCTGATAACACAGGTGCGTCCTAGGAAAGTATAACTTCTTCTTCTTCTTCAGCGTACATTCTCAAACTCCTGCTGAATTCTCTTGTAGCAGGACATGTCCTACTAGATTTCCAGCAGAATGTAGTCCAGAGAATGGAAATGCGTTGTGTCAATGTTTTATTTGCGCCAATGGCCTGACACATCCGTCTTCGGCGGAGGAAAGTATAACAAGAAGTCTTCTTTTTCTTCATCGTTCATTCTCAAACTCTCGCTGGTTCTATAGTATATAAGGACAATGATCCTACAAGACTTCCAGCAGGATGTGTAGTCCAGAGAATGGAAATGCATTGTGTCGCCATTTTATTTGCGTCAATGGCCCGATACATCCATCTTCGACGGGTAACAAGAAGTAAATAAATGCCATTGGGAACACACTGCATTTACAACCACGTTCCTCCAAAACTAAGAGGTTTACTTTTTATGAACACCCCCCTCCCCTCAACTCTCACTAAAATCCCTGCCACAGAGCCAAGTCACTCCCAAATATAGTCCTACGTGCTGAGTCCTTCATCTGTTCTAGTCCGACTGTTCGTTGCTCACATTGCGTGTACTTTGTGTCGCCAAGCCAATGTAAAGAATTGAAATGTCAAATAGCATCACTTATTTAGTCAAAAACTTATAACAGGGTAATTAAGTTTTGGTAATAATCACTGGTAACATGCATAATAACACATGCAAATCAACGTTTCGATCACAAAGCCTTTATCAAGAACACGACATAACACATGACGCGCGAGTAGCTCAAGGCTAGCCACTCCATTATTATATGAACGTTGGTGGTGTGGCAACTCGTCGTGTATTATGTTTCGTTCTTGATAAAGGTCTTTTTGTCGAAACGTCTATTTGTGTGATATTACGCGTGTTACCAGTGATTTGAAACACATCATTACCATGTTCCAAGTTTCGCCATTACAGTTTCTCTCTACAGTGTTTACCTATTATCACTTATCTAGGGCGTTCCAAGATATGCGCACAGGACTATCCTAGGAAGACCTGTCTATTTGGCCTTTTCTCTGTCCAGCTTCGGATAGTCCTCAACACTATCTTCCAGTGATTTATCCATTCTTCATGTTTCCACAGCATTTAGCAAAACTAACTAAAACATATCATTCATTTCCAGTTTGTTCACCATTTCTTTGGATTTTAATATGTTGTTTCTTCTCATGATTTTTCATTCTGTTTCTTTGTTCTGTTTCGCCATTCTATTTCTTTGTTCTGTTTTTTCATTATATTATGTGTTCTATTTCTTCATTCTGTTTCTTAATTTTATTTCTTCATTCTGTATCTTCATTATATTTCTTTGTTATTTTCTTTCTTTTATTTGTTCTATTTATTCGTTCTCTTTCTTTGTTATCTTCTTTCTATTTTTTCCTTCTGTACCATATTTCTATTTCTTTGTTCTGTTTCCTCTTTCTATTTCTTCGTTCTATTTCTTCACTTTATTTCTTCTCCCTGTATCTTTGTTCTATTTCTTCGTTCTGTTTCTTCGTTCTGTTTCTTTGTTCTGTATCTTCATTCTATTTCTTTGTTATCTTCTTATATTTATTTGTGCTGTATCATTGTTCTATTTCTATGTTTTGTATCCTCTTACTATGTCTTCATTAGTTGATGGGGTCTTTGTTACCTCTAATATTTTATGGTAGTGTGTCCTGATATAACCTAATTAGACTTTGTCCGCTGGTTGAAAGATGGCACACCTCTCCAAAAGAGAGGCAAACTCATTAACTACCTACCTATGTCTTCATTCTATGTCTTCGTTCTGTATATTCTTTCTATTTCTTCGCTATGTTTCTTCTTTCTATTGTTTTCTGTTTCTTCATTCTGTTTCTTTATTCTATATCTTTGTTGTGTATTTACTTTTGTTTCTTCGTTCAGTTTCTACGTTCAATTTTTTTTGCTCAGTTTCTTTGTTCTGTATCTTAATTATGTTCCTTCATTCTATTTTCCTGCTTATTTATTTGTTTTGTTTTTATATCTATGTGTTATGTTTCTTCTTTCTGTTTCTTCGTTACATTTCTTCATTCTATTTATTTGTTATATTCCTTGGTTCTGTATATTCGTTCCATTTCTTTGTAATCTTTCTTAATTATATTTCTTCTTTATATCTGTGTTCTGTTTCCTCGTTTTGTATTCTTGTTTATGTTTTTTCGTTCTGTTGTTTTCACTTTATTGATGATGTTCTTCGTCTATATATATATATATATATATATAAGAAACATCTATGAGTTAAAAAGAATCATAAGGCTGTACGGGATTTGAACCAGGTCCATTTCTACTGGTATATATTCGCCTCACAACTTGAGTCAATATATTTATATCTTATATCTTCCTTCATTAGACACGGGCGTTGGACTTACATCAGCCATGTTCTCAGAATGAATAGCCTAAGAATTCCCCAGCTGTCACTATATTGGGTGCCATCCGGAGTAAGAAGAAGAGGGAGACCTAGAGAAACTCTACGAAGAACCATTAATAGAGAAAGCATGTCAATGAACCTAAACAACACGCAAGAATTGAAAGACCTGACAACACAAAGACAGAAATGGAAAGATATGGTTTCTGCCCTATGCGCCGCCTATGACCCTGGAGGAACTAACATAACTTGAGTCAAGGAGATGTGATGTCGTCGTTTTCGTAAATCGTGGTTGTTCAAGTTACGGCGAATAGGTGTCAGCAGAATGGATCTAGTTCAAATCCCGTCTACAGTTTTCTGATGTGCTCTTGACCATACCTTTTATTCTTGAACTTAGTATCACTGAATATAATCACTGTTCAGATCTAAATTAAAGGCATAGTGTCCAGAGATTTGTTGCATGTTCATGGATGCCAATTTTCGGAACCAGTCAATATAGAATTTCTTCATCCAGAGGAGGTCGCGTGGACAAAGGACCCTGATTGCAATCGAGAGTCCTAATTCGCGCAACTTGATTGCACTTAAGCTCAGCTCTCGCGTGATACGCTCTCGCTCGATTTCACTCGGTTGTTTGGTTTGTCAGTCACCATCCAGACTTCGGATACTTTTCTTTCAGTGGGACGCATGATCGACACGCCTGTAATCACAGTAGGTGACAAAGATAAATGGAATAAAAAAAACCTAGGAGAATTCGATGGCAATCAGGACACTCCAATAGGTGTTCAGTGGTGATTTGCCTGTAGACTACCTACGAACATAATCACAATACGCCTTCATACGTGACGTTTTCATTACTGTCGTGATTTTCGTTGGTCACTATGTATATACTGTTTCTCCAGCCAACGCCGACCAACGAAATTCACGGAAACAATCAAAAATATGACGTAAAAAGGACTTGTATTCTTCTTCTTCTTCTGTGTTTGTTCTCAAACTCCTGCAGATTATCAGAATGTAGTCCGGAGAACGGAATCCGTAGTATCATGGTTTACAGCATAGCTGTGATATCTGCGCCTTTCGGTCTGACACATCTGACTTCAGCAGGGCTTTGGGTCACTGACCCTATATGGGATGGGACAGCCAACTCCATCCCATAACCTCCTTAGTTGCCTTTTACGACATGCATGGAAGGTAAACAGTGTTGCTATTCTTTGCTCCCCTTTCGTGTCCCGGCAACACACGGGTGAGACTTGCATTGATTCTGCCTGTATGTGTTGAAAGTCACGGTTCAGTGTCAACCTTGTGTATTCGGTGTTCGAAAAAGGAGCAATGAATGATCAATACTCTAACATGTTGTACATGTCATAAGAGGCTACTAAGGATGTATGCGTTTGGAGTTTGCTTGCCCGCCCGTAGATCAAAGTGACCCAAATGCTGAAGATGAATCTCTGAATTAAAACTCACAGATATCGCAGCGAAGTTGTAAACTATAACACTGCGTATTCCGTTTTCAGGACTACATCCAGCTCACAAACAGGAGTTGGAGAAACAACGCATACGAAAACAGAAATATTACTATATCTTAATATTTTCATGTTTCATTCCTGCAGAAACTGATTGAGGTGATTATGAGGCGGACCAGCCATTCCCGTTTGGTTAATGGAACATTATACGAACATTACAGGGAACATACTAACATAAAGTAAATACACTAAGCCCGCCAGCCCTGCCCCATTCTTATGACAGTACGTTTTCATAAAACTATTGATCTCCCAAAGAAGGTCCTTCAGACGTAAATAAAAAGCTGTTTGATGCCTTTCCCCTGAAATATGTATCTATTGTCCTAGTTGTGTTTTCTTTCTGGGTGGTTTCTTTTCCGCGGCATGCTGGACAAGTGTCACTTTGTACGATGGAGTGTCTTACATCTTTTGATGAGAATCGAAGTTTGATTGCAATGATTAGGTTTTACCCAACTTACTTAGTCCATTTATCTTGTGAAACTTTCTTTCTTTTTGAAATAAGTCTAAGTTTGGAAGAGAGACCACTAAACGATGTATGATTTAATTAGCCACATCATTCTTTACTTGGTTTTAATGCAGTCTTAGATCCCTCAATGATGAACGTTGCTCTATCATCTGACCCTGGGTCTTTCCGGGAATCTGGATCCCTTGTTTGTCTAGTCTTCTGCCTACATCAGTAAAAGGGTATGAATAGTAGCTAAACTGTCAGAGAATATTCGAGAAAGTGGAAAATGCATCATTAAAAAACGTAAGAAGCGATAACACCTATGATAATGTATTATTGTCACTGTTTACCGATATAACTAATAAATAGCAAAAATACCAAATGTTAAATAATGTTATTGAGAAATCTAACAGAAATGCAGGAATATCGTATAAAAGTTTTGCTTATCATTGAAGACATACAGAATAACACACACAAATCGACGCTTCGACCAAAAGGTCTTTATCAAGACAAAAATTACAACAAAATTAAAATATACAACAGAAAACGGACAGTAAGGATATGGATAATACACATTATTAAGAAATCTTCTTCTTCAGCGTTCATTATCATTCTCAAACTCCCGCTGAAACTCTTTCTTCTAGCAGGACAATGGTCCTATTAGATTTCCAGCAGAATGTAATCCAGAGAATGGAAATGCGTTGTGTCGCCATTTCAATTGTGCCAATGGTCCGACATATCCGTCTTCGGCGGTTATTGAGAAATATTTTTTTAAACAAAGTAGCAAAGACTTTATTGAAAAATATATTTGTTTAAAGTAACAATGACTTTTGAATAATGATAATTCAGGTAACTTGATATGATAATTTAAATTACTTGATATGATATCTTCTTCTTCTGCGTTTGTTCTCAAACTCCTGCAGATTATCAGAATGTAGTCCGGAGAACGGAATCCGTAGTGTCATGGTTTACAGCATAGCTGTGATATCTGCGCCTTTCGGTCTGACACATCTGACTTCAGCATGGCTTTGGGTCACTGACCCTATATGGGATGGGACAGCCAACTCCATCCCATAACCTCCTTAGTTACCTTTTACGACATGCATGGAAGGTAATTAGTGTTGCTATTCTTTGCTCCCCTTTCCAGGTCCCGGCAACACACGGGCGAGACTTGCATTGATTCTGCCTGTATGTGTTGAAAGTCACGGTTCAGTGTCAACCTTGTGTTATCGGTGTTCGAAAAAGGAGCAATGAATGATCAATACTCTAACATGTTGTACATGTCATAAGAGGCTACTAAGGATGTATGCGTTTGGGGTTTGCTTGCCCGCCCGTAGATCAAAGTGACCCAAAAGTCATGCTGAAGATGAATCTCTGAGGTTAAAACTCACAGATATCGCAGCGAAGCTGTAAACTATAACACTGCGTATTCCGTTTTTAGGACTACATCCAGCTCACAAACAGGAGTTGGAGAAACAACGCATACGAAAACAGAAATATTATTATATCTTAAAATTTTCATGTTTCATTCCTGCAGAAACTGATTGAGGTGATTATGAGGGGGACCAGCCATTCCCGTTTGGTTAATGGAACATTATACGAACATTACAGGGAACATACTAACATAAAGTAAATACACTAAGCCCGCCAGCCCTGCCCCATTCTTATGACAGTACGTTTTCATAAAACTATTGATCTCCCAAAGAAGGTCCTTCAGACGTAAATAAAAAGCTGTTTGATGCCTTTCCCCTGAAATATGTATCTATTGTCCTAGTTGTGTTTTCTTTCTGTGTGGTTTCTTTTCCGCGGCATGCTGGACAAGTGTCACTTTGTACGATAGAGTGTCTTACATCTTTTGATGAGAATCGAAGTTTGATTGCAACGATTAGGTTTTACCCAACTTACTTAGTCCATTTATCTTGTGAAACTTTCTTTCTTTTTGAAATAAGTCTAAGTTTGGAAGAGAGACCACTAAACGATGTATGATTTAATTAGCCACATCATTCTTTACTTGGTTTTAATGCAGTCTTAGATCCCTCAATGATGAACGTTGCTCTATCATCTGACCCTGGGTCTTTCCGGGAATCTGGATCCCTTGTTTGTCTAGTCTTCTGCCTACATCAGTAAAAGGGTATGAATAGTAGCTAAACTGTCAGAGAATATTCGAGAAAGTGGAAAATGCATCATTAAAAAACGTAAGAAGCGATAACACCTATGATAATGTATTATTGTCACTGTTTACCGATATAACTAATAAATAGCAAAAATACCAAATGTTAAATAATGTTATTGAGAAATCTAACAGAAATGCAGGAATATCGTATAAAAGTTTTGCTTATCATTGAAGACATACAGAATAACACACACAAATCGACGCTTCGACCAAAAGGTCTTTATCAAGACAAAAATTACAACAAAATTAAAATATACAACAGAAAACGGACAGTAAGGATATGGATAATACACATTATTAAGAAATCTTCTTCTTCAGCGTTCATTATCATTCTCAAACTCCCGCTGAAACTCTTTCTTCTAGCAGGACAATGGTCCTATTAGATTTCCAGCAGAATGTAATCCAAAGAATGGAAATGCGTTGTGTCGCCGTTTAATTGTGCCAACGGTCCGACATATCCATCTTCGGTGGTTATTGAGAAATATTTTTTTAAACAAAGTAGCAAGGACTTCATTGGAAAAATATTTTTTTTAAAGTAACAATGACTTAAAAAATGATAATTCAGGTAACTTGATATAATAATTTAAATTACTTGATATGATATCTTCTTCTTCTACGTTCGTTCTCAAACTCCTGCAGATTAGCAGGATGTAGTCCGGAGAACGGAATGCGTTGTGTCATGGTTTACAGCATTGCTGCGATATCTGCGCCTTTCGGCCTGACACATCCGACTTCAGCATGGCTTTGGGTCACTGACCCTATACGGGATGGGACAGCCAACTCCATCCCATAACCTCCTTAGTCGCCTTTTTACGACATGCATGGAAGGTAAACAGTGTTGCTATTCTTTGCTTTCCTTTCGGGCCCCGGCAACACATGGGCGACTTGATATGATATATCTTCAATGAGATTTAAGGGTGAAACTGAACAGAATGTCACTCCCCAATGAGGGTTAAATTGACTCAGAAGGCATGTGTCGGGGCGAATGTGGAAATAACGCAGATGTGAACCATAACACATCGCATTGCGTTCTCCGGACAACGTCCTGATAATTTGCAGGAGTTTGAGAATGAATCCTGAAGAAAACGACTATAGGCCGTGTGACTAGGAATTTAGGTGATATATTGCATTCCCTCTATAAACACCATTTGAATGGAGATGCAAGTCAGGCTTTGAGCACCTTCATGACTGTGAGAATTCGAGAGTTAGAAAGTGTGCCGGTAGAAGATAGGAAGGGAGAGAGACTAGGGAGAGTGTATAACAACGAGTTGCGGGGACAGTCAGTGTACATTCAACCAGCCATGTACTTGAGGAGATTTAACACTTGTGGACATACCCAAAGTTCCGTTATGTACGCTCATTTAATCATTAATCAGAAGATTGTGTAAGGAACATAACTTACAAATTTAATTAATCCAGAATATGAAATGAAAAACTAACTTGCATCTGGTTATGTGTTTACTTAATCTAAACAGACGTAGAGATATAGTCAAAGTTTCTATGAAATATCTTTCTGGAAAATGTTAGGAAAATATTATCAAATGAAGCCTAAACATCAAATGACGCAATTCTGTTAGAGATAATAGAGCCCTCCACAATTTCTACGCCAAGACTTGAGATAAATCCTACGGGCATTTCTCACAGGTCCAGAGTCAACAATCCGTTGAGCGCGTTGCTGTGACTGAACACAGTGGAGCGATCAGTGTTGCGATTGTTGTTTTAGATGGTCAAGACTTGAATATAGGATCTGACGTAAGGTAAAAATTTGTCGGAGTAGGGTATAACATTATCACATAAACCAACACTAACTAATATTGAGTTTCACGTTGGAACACATTTCTGAGTTATTTTATTCTAAAGTGATGTCTTCAATTTCTCACGCATTTTACACAATGCTTGTTGTGTATTAATATGTAGGATACAGATAAACCCGTAGATTGGGGGACGGGTGGGGTTCTAACCCCTTCGCCTCTTTAGGAAATTGTAACATACATTTATAGTACTAGGAAGCAAGCCAAAAAGCTGATAACAAACCCCCGCAGCCCCCCCCCCCCCCACCTTTATTTTATAAATTTTCTTTTTATAAAAAAGGTCACGAAAAATAACACAAACATGAGTCAATTACCCACGACAATAAGGAAATAATCATTTTTTAGGTAATCTACCCCCTCCTCCCCCCCCCCCTCATTGGCCGAAGACGTATGTAACCTTGGCTACAGGCACATTCGTACCAGTTGTCATGGTTGTCTGAGAACTGAATTTATTGTGTGATGGATTACAACTGTGATATCTACTACCTTCCTTCCGCCCAATAATTCCGACAAGATAAAAATTTTGGACCACTGACTACTTTGGCCAATCCACACCAAATTACCTTAGTAGCCTCTTATGTCAGGTCACTTATTGCCGGTTGTTGTTCTTCACCTCTCTTTCCGAAGCCAGCAACACATGTGCGCATATTGATCGACAGCACACGTACTTCATTTCGTTTCACTAAAGGAAGACTTACTCAATAGACAGGTCAGTTTTAACAAAAAAGTTTTCACGAGCTCTGCGAGTCTAATAATCCATTTCTAGTTGGGTTCCTGGCAAGACTTACTCAAAAGGCATGCCAGTTTTAACAAAAAAGTTTTCACGAACCCTGAGAGTCTCGTAATCCATTTCTAGGTGGGCTCCTGGCAAGCTCTTAGGTAGGGAGTTGGAGCGGGTTCTAATCCCCACCTCTTAGTACTATGAACGGTGGGTAAAAACCTGTCTCTTAATGATCTTTCGCAAAAAAGGTCATCCTATTTCTCATGAAAACTAGGGAATTACACACGAAAAGAGTGGATGCTCTTTTTTTTAAAGTAAACCCCCATTCCCTTACTGAGGTTGTACATACGGCCCTACTTACTGGAAAATCGACTGCAACGATCAGAACACTGTCTAGTAGTTTCTCAGTTCGAAATCACTAAGTTACGTGGAGATACAGTAATTTAGGTCGTCTGTAGAATAGCTGTGACATCTAAGAAGCAGCTTTCACATTGTGCAGCTAGCTGAATCAACTTTCTGACAGTGTCTCAAAATGTTGGCCTAACTTAATATGAGTGTCCATGCGGACGGAAAATACATAAAGGAAAGATGAATTAAGCGTAGGAAACACATTTCAAAGACCTCATTGGATAGGGAAAATAATCTTCAGAGTCCATAAACAACATCAATATTTCCCTATCTGAATCTGGACTGCAAACACAGTTTTCCCCAGGAGTCATTTCTCACGCCTGGTCGTACGATCTTCAGTCCAAATATTTTAATTAGTAGGTGTGTAAGCACCACATTTCCGAATCAGGTGTCCGTGAGAACAACACTAGGTTTCTAATTTTGTCCGTAAAGTGATTGCATGGTCAAGTTTTTGGGACTAGACAGTTAATTGTTTCTTACAAAAAGTAAACTTTCTGACTATCAATTAAGCAATTAATAAGAAAGGAGATGGATTTAACTTTGGCAGCAATATCAAACTATTTCTAACTAAGATTGACTTTGGTTATATTTGACATTTGTGTCCTAGAATATGTGCGATATTTTGGTTACATTGTGTAGATTTAAATTGTGTTTACTGCAGCTGTTCTGAGACTGAGTCATGTATTATAACTGTTATTATTGTGAGTATATTTGACGTCTAGAAAGTCAAGGGGGTGGGTGCGGTAAGGATGCAATTAAATGAGTATTATTATTAGGTCGCATCGACGAATTATTGAGAAAATATCAGAAGGTAAAAGATAGATTTAAACCAAGTCCGTTCATGAGTATGGTCTGGTCCGTGTATGAGTATCGTCCGGTAGATCAAAACAGACAAAAAATGGACAGCTTATTGCATATCTCCTGGATAACTTCTGAGACTACAATTAATTGTCTATCCCCAGGTGAATGATGGTTCATGGTATCCACACTTGCCGTTAAGCGTTGGGGTGGGAGCTTTAATTGTCGTTCCAATGCCAGATGTGTTGCCTTGGTTCCATTAAGTTCATGTTTGTTCAAGGCTATTTGTTTTCTATCCACCGTTTTCTCGATCTACCTTTGGTTCTTTTGCCCGGATATTCTTGTGTTATTAAATTATTTTGTTATATGCTGTTATTGGTGTTTGGGTTCATGGTGACTGGACCGTTTTACTTGCTGTCTTTCAATTTCTGAGACTACCAAACTCAATACCAACTCTTTTCATAATTTATCCATTTATTTATCTATAAGCTTTTCTCAGATACTTCATTTCACATGTAACGTTTTTCCTGCTACAAGATTGTTAAAAAACATGTTTGACATTGGTAGAATCGTGTTCGTATAAAAATGGTAGATATCATCTGTCTTGATTTCCATCTTGATCTTTGGGTGAAGAAGTAATGGTTAAAGTTGGTAGGTCACTGTGTTTGCTTTCTGACATCTTGTTTCTATTTCTCTGTTTAGACTTCCGTTTTCGGAAATGGAACAATTAATAAACTTATTTTTTTTCTTTAATGTTCTATTTTAGTTTTGAACAGCCTCATGCCTTTTCTTAACACCATGATATCGCCCAACCCAAACTTTAAGTACTTGTTAAAGCAGGCTAGGTACACGCTACATATATACGTAAAAACATAATACTAGGGTTGATAGTTAAAATCGATCAGTCAAATTTCTGGCAAAATATGGTCAAAAATAACTCTGTAATTTAAAAACTAACTGTTAATACATTTTCAAATTGATCAAAACTACGAAAATATCCAAAAACATACATTTATGGTCAGTGACATTTAAAGGTGGCGCAGTTTATGGAATTTAAACATAAAATGACAAAAATATGACAATTCTGTACAATTCTTCTAGGGATGGTGTGGGTCAAGATGAAGGAAGGATCACAGTGCTACCAAAATTGGCAGAATTAATTCCGTTTTATGGATACTCCCACAAGATCTCCCCTACATCAGGACAATGGTCCCACGAGATTTCCAGCAAGGTGTAGTCCAGAGAGCGGAAGCGCGATATATTTGCTTTCATTTGCGCCAATGTCCCTACACATCCGTCTTCAGCTTTTTTACCACTTCCACCCAACGGTGGACGTCTGTAAACATACCGATAGTATAGTCATATAGTCCGCCGTACAAGAAAACCGGTTCCTGTACCTCCCCGATGGTCACCACGCTCAAAACTAATCACGGTCACGGATGCGTGGCGTTACGTCTCTGCTTTGCGTCTCTATCTTCACAGCCACAGACGCCCACAATGCCATGCATGTCGTAAGAGATATCTAATGCAGTTTTGGGAGGAGTGAAGTTACCTGCCCCATCCCATAGAGAGTCAAATTAACTGGAAGTAATACTGACGTCAGATGTATCAGGACGAAAGGCGCAGATATCGCAGTCATGCTATAAACCATGACATAACTCATTTCGATATTTGGGCAACATCGTGTTAACCTGCATGATTATGAGAACGAACGATGAAGAGAAAGAAGAAAGAAGCAATTTTCAAGAAAATTGTAGATATTTACAGAATAAATTGTGCAAATAGTAAACTAAGCAGATAAAGTCGGGGTTGTTTGTGTTTGTTCTGTTTGTGTATGTTTTGTTTGTGCTTGTTTTGTTTTAATCCCCAGAAATGACGAGCAATAGAACTGTTACATAAGCCGTTACATTCCTTTTTGCAATTAGGAAGTTTCTCCCGGGCTCTAATTCATACGCCTAATGACTCTAACTCTCAGCGGTGCGCACCAAGAAGACTCTCTCCTAACTCTCAGCGGTGCGCACTAAGAAGACTCTAACTCTCAGCGGTGCGCACCAAGAAGACTCTCTCCTAACTCTCAGCGGTGCGCACTAAGAAGACTCTAACTCTCAGCGGTGCGCACCAAGAAGACTCTAACTCTCAGCGATGCGCACCAAGAAGACTCAAACTCTCAGCGGTGCGCACCAAGAAGACTCTAACTCTCAGCGATGCGCACCAAGAAGACTCAAACTCTCAGCGGTGCACACCAAGAAGACTCCAACTCTCAGTGCTATACAATGCTTTGAGAAGAGCTCTTCTACTCAGATGTGAAAAGATATAAGGATTCGTGAGATTATGCTGTTGCATAGATATATGGGGCTGTACATTGTAGATGCAAGTCTTGGTATAAATCAGAGCATATGACTAATTTGTGTTCAAATGTTGCGTCGAAGTTCAGCAAAACCTTTCACGAAAACGCCCGATACCAGATAATGTTGATCACTTAACCTTATATTTATCTCCTGTCTTCTCGTCTCACATCTCAAATCTATGAAATTAATAAATTATTAATAATTGAATCGTATCTTGTACATTATTATTCAACTATTGTTGAAGTATAGTCGCCAATAATACATCCAATCATATCGCCAGTACAATGTGGATAGTCGGCATTCGAACCACCTAGTTGGACGAGTTGGGTTTGTGAAGCGAGCAACTCTGCTAAAGTTCTGCCATTAAGTTAATAGTTACACAAATATTTTGTGATGGATTTCTGTTATATTGCTTCTTGTTTTCTTATTTTTTCTAACAGTGCTTTCTGGATTCCTGATTTTAATGCTATATTGTTACCTTGTTTGCTGTATTGTTTCCTGATTTGATGCTGTATTGCTTCCTGATTTATATAATATTGTTTCCTGATTTTATGCTATATTGTTTCCTACTTTTATGCTATATTGTTTCTTTCTTTTATGCTATATTGTTTCTTTACTTGTCATATTATTTCTTGCTTTTTTTACTATTTTGTTTCCTGATTTTATGCTATAATGATTCCTTTATTATGCTATACTGTATTGCTTGCTGATTTTATGCTATATTGTTTCCTTGCGTTATGTTATATTGTCTCTTTGCTTTATGCTATATTATTCCTTATTGTACGCTGTATTGTTTCTTAACGTTATGTTATATTGTTTCTTTGCTTTATGCTATATTGTTTCCTGATTTAACGTTGTTTTCTTTAATGATTTTATGTTATATTGTTTCCTTGCTTTATGCTATATTATTCATGATTTTATGCTGCAGGAAAAAAGGAAATAGAATAACAATTTTAAAAAATGAGGAACGAAATGAAACATAAGAAAAAGAAGAAAGAAAGTAATAATATGGAGCGGGAAAGGAAGAACACAATGAAGGAGAAGAAGAAGAAAGAAAGAAGAAGAAAGTAAAGAATAATATGATACAATAACAAGGTTAACGAGAGAAAAAAAGATGAAAGAGAAAAACATGATGAAAGAGAATAACAGGAAGAAAGAGAACAAAAAGAATAAAGAGAAGAACGAGATGAAAAATAAGAACAAGAAAAAGAGAATAACAAGAAGAAAGCGAAAAACAAGAAGAAGAAAGAAAATGACAAGTAGAAAGAGAAGAACAATAGAAAGAGAATAACAAGAAAAAAAGAACAAGAAGAAGAAAGAAAATAAACAGAAGAGAAGAACAAGAAGAAAGAGAATAACAAGAAGAAAGAGAATAACAAGAAGAAAGAGAATAACAAGAAGAAAGAATTACAATATGAAAGAGAAGAACAAGAAGACGAGAAGAATAAGATGAAAGAGAAAAACAAGAAGAAAGACAATAGTGAGAAGAAAGATAAAAACAAGAGGAGAGAGAAAAAACAACATGAAATTTTGTAGTACAAAAATTCGATGTTGAAGTTCGCGAATAAATATTGTTCCTATATTTTTTTTGGTTATGTATACAAATTTACCATTGGTCTGCTCAAGAACTGACTTCTTTTTTATATTTGATTTTGTCTCTGTATAAAATGTAGTAGGCAGGATTTCGTTATACTTGTTGGCGCTCCAACTAGCCACCATTAGAACTGACCACTAGAAATGGTTCAGGTCTGAACCTAATATAAAGGTCTGATTTGACGGAATTACCTCCAACAATAGGCTAGTCTTCTTTCTATTGTCCAAGTCTGGAGATGGTCCGTCAAGTTTTGTGTAAATGTGACAATGACGAACACGAAGAACTGCCCACCAGGTCACTGCCTCACTCTTGTGGTCACACTATCTTATCCCACGGGCGTGTCACAAACAGCTTCGACCTACCATAGCTAGCTAGAGACCAAGAGTCCAAACGGAGATCTATAAAAATTTATATTTTATTACAACGCAAAATTTAGTCTCAAATATTACTTTTGAAACATCATATTCTTTGAAAAATTATATACAACTGTTTATGTATGGAATCAATTATTTACAGTGTTACATAGTCCAGCTACGTACCCGTTATCAAAGCCTGTAGCTTATGCAGTAATTGAATTTCTACAAAGTTCACGTACCAATCTTCTACTACAAATTTCACTGTAAAATATAATTATGTAATTCATTTATCGTGCTACGAGTATAAACGGAACATACACAATATTGTCAGCTCTTTTCCAATAGTTGTTAGTGAATCGCATCGATCTGCACATCACTAAGTTGTTTTCACAATTATAATATATAAAGCTGTAATATATAATTTACATTATAGGACTAGCTATCATTAATAAATATTTGACAAATAATTTTGACAGCACGGAACGCGCTACAACAATTTTGTGTACTTCGAGTGCTAGGTTAGCAAGTAAAATTTAATTAAATTGAATTGCATCTTCACGTCAACAAATATATATACAACAAATTTGACAACATTTAATAAATCTCCCGATTTGTCTCTAAGACGTATGATATATTGATGAATATCTTAAATTGATATATCTAGAATATCTCACCTGGCGTAGAGGTGAGACACATATCACGATTTTCTTTCATTCCGTAACGTTATCAGTATCCCTGTGTATCGTTTCACTAGTTATCTCTCAACGACACTTGCTTGCTCAAAATCCAGGTTGCTGGTAAGTTCAACTTTCAAAGATGGCGCATATAGAAAGTTGTTTACAGCAAAATTTTGAGCTGACATCTGTTGTACATTAAATATAATCGATTTTAGCTGTTAGTTTTTCTAGAGAATATTTTGTTCAAATGTACGACAAATGAAGTGGCTACTTGGCGTAGATTCTAGACCACGTTCAAGATATGCATGTTATGGAACAGGACTTCGACCACAATCAGGAATGCGTTCTTGCTTATGTGTTATTTATATATGTTTGATGCCGATGACTATTGTGTCGACTGCCCATTCACCGCCAACTGTACCTACAAATTTTACCAGTGAAGAATTTCATCCTGCTCAACTATTATCTTCTTCGTCACTTTCATCTGCCTCGTTATCAACAAACGAGAACGTAATACACGGAGAGGAAATACAAGAGAAAGAGGTAAGTTGAGAAATATACTCGACTCGTAAATCTTGTTTTCTTGTGTGTTCTTGTTCCTTATTCGATTTACATCAAAAAATACAGTGATACGTTATTAAGTTGGTGTGTTGTAGTTGATATTTATAACATGTCACGTTACGGAAATCAACATGACAATCTGCTGTAGTTGGTGCACAATGTTGTACATTGTTTATATCGAAAACAGGGTAAATTGTTGCAGAACTTATTGACTTTGGCGGATGTAAACAATAAACAGGAAATATAGTAGCTTGAATGTACAACTTTTTGTTGTGGGGACTGAAGCAAGTCCTGTGGGGGGGGGGAGTTGTACTGTCCAAACTCTCTCTCTCTCTCTCTCTCTCTCTCTCTCTTAAGAAAGTAGAATATGCCATTAACATCTCATACTAGAAATCAAGCTATAAAGGTTGCAAAACCTCCTCCTCCCCCTCCACCACCCACCCCAATGGTTTTAACCTAAAAAAATCACCAAGAATTGTACAAGTGCGAAGTGATTAATTTGTTTTCTATTTTAATTCCCCCACCCCCCACCCAATTACGAACATTATATTTTCGCCCTGGACTGTTATTTAATTGTCATTTTTGTTATATTATTGTATTATATTCGCTGTCATTACAATTGACTGTAGTAAAAATAAAATATCAGCGAAAGTAATTATATAGGTAAAATATAATAAATGTGCACATCAAATCAATCTACATTCTACAGCATCATAAATAGCGCTTCAGTAATTCATTACAAACACACATATCTCGTAGATAAGGGAAGGGGATGTTCTAGTGTTTAAAGTTCCTTTCCCATCAAGAAAGAACGGCATGACATTTAGTAATCAAGTATGAAAGATGAGACCAACTACCCCATGACATTTAGTAATCAAGTATGAAAGATGAGACCAACTACGAGCACCCCCCCCCTTCCGCCCTTAATAGGTTGTCTGTATGTAATGTTACATTGTTTTAAAACTCGACAAAAGTCACCATAACAATTGATCTAGCTTGAAATGGACAAAACTTGACCGATGATGGTACAGGCGTGAAGAACTTGTCCTTGACTGCTGGAAAATTGTGAAAAAAAATTCCAACAAAAATGAGGTATTCAACTATTTTTCTAGAAATCCCCACACCACCTCCCCTAATAATAGTTGTATCTACGGCCCTGTCAACTCTACCAAGAAGAGAGGGAGAAAATATTGCCTACTGAGACGGAACTGCTTCCAGACTTGAGGGGTTCCATGGATGACCTGAAGCGAATCACACAATTCATTGAAGCTATTGGCGTATTAACCTGATATCTGACTTAAGAACAATGAAGAAGAAGTATCTACGGCCCTATTCTATTGGTAACATTTATAAATATTAATCCAAAAGTTCTAGTGAAATTATAGTGTCTCCACAAAACCACTGAAGTCGACACAACAACCATGTTGAATATATCTACATGAGGCAAGGAAGACATAGTGCTGGGTTATGGTTTAACAACTGTGTCAGTTATTGTGTTTATTTTAAGGACTGTAGATACTGCTTTGCTATGGAAAACGCAGTAGGGGTTCTTTATAAATAAAACGTTTCACTTTATTTTGTAGTACTTTTTTCTAAAAAGCAATTAAATGTCCTTTAGTTTTATTGTGGAGAAAAATTGGTGGGAGGAAAGTGGGTATCATATCTGCTACCTGTGTTAAGTAGTTTTCTATTTTCTTGGAAGGGTAGCAGGGTTGAATTGTACAGACGAACTTCCCTTTCCCTATCTTCTATCTGCGTGCACGTAGACGGATGTGTCGGGCTATTGGTGCAAATAAAAAGGCGAAACAGCGCATTTTCATTCCATGGATTGCATCCTGTTGGAAATCTAGTTGGACCACGGTCCCGCTACAAGAGAGATCCAACGGAAGTTTGAGAATGAACGCTGAAGAAGAAGATCGATAGCAAGTGTTATCCTTCACATCGCTGCCTGAGACGTTTACTGTCTGAGACGTTTACTGTCTGAGACGTTTACTGTCTGAGACGTTTACTGTCTGAGACGTTTACTGTCTGAGACGTTTACTGTCTGAGACGTTTACTACTGCCTCCCATTCACCCCATCATCGTCTTTAGCTTAATATACCCATAGATACAACTTTCATCCACCATATATATATATATATATATATATAATGACGTATATTTGAAAACAAGGACCGGAGATTATAAAACACAATTTTAAAACAATCATAACTTGCAAGTTGTAAGGTCAGGAGTATCACGGTCTCCATTACATACATGGTCAAAAGCTCTGATATAACCAAATTATATTAATGTTCTTGAATGAAAGGAGCGTACCTCACCATAAGGGATACACATTAAATTACCAATGAACGTTAAAGCAAAAATGTTTCACGTAAGAAACATTTCGCGAGAGAATTATCCAGAGACCAAGCCGTGCATAAGTCATATAGTATATTGTACTACACACAACAAAACAACTGTAACATCATCGGTGAAGTTTGTGTGTACATTTCAAGCCAAATCAATTGTTATGGTGACTTTTGTCGAGTTTTAAAACAATGTAACATCATATACAGACATCAGACTTAGTATTTGAAGTTTGAGAATATCAAAACATTGAGTGAGAGATGAAGAAAAATAAAGGGATTAGGAGAGATGGAGGGGAGATAGTAGGGGAGAGAGGAAGATAGGGGAAAAAGGTAGAGATGCCTGAATATAATCAACTAGATTATGAAATAAATATTTTAAGAAATCTAATTATTGCATGTCTTCAGGTTAAGGAGATCAAATATTTGGGGGGGGGGGTTGTGTAAATAATATAACAAGATCTATATCTAGTAGGGAGATAAAATTGGAGACATCAACATAAAAAGCCAACTAAACACCTCTGTCCTCCAAACACTGTCCTCCAAAAACAATCCTCCATCTATGTCCTCCAAACACCTCTGTCCTCCAAACAACTCTGCCCTCCAAACACCTCTGTCCTCCAAACACCTCTATCCTCCAAATACCTCTGTCCTCCAAACACTGTCCTCCAAACGCCTCAATCCTCCAAACACCTCTATCCTCCAAACACCTCTGTCTTCCAAACACCTCTGTCATCCAAACACTGTCCTCCAAACACCTCTGTCCTCCAAACACTGTCCTCCAAACACCTCTGTCCTCCAAACACTGTCCTCCAAACACCTCTGTCCTCCAAACACTGTCCTTCAAACACCTCTGTCCTCCAAACACCTCTTTCCTCCAAACACTTATGTCCTCCAAATACCTCTTTTCTCCAAACACCTGTGTCCCTCATCCATTCGGATAAGTGTAGAACACTCATGCCCGGGCCATTCCTTGATGGTGTCAAACCAATATTTTATCTTCCGCCTCCGAGACGTACCACATTATGTGTCCTAACCAAAAAATGGTACTATACAAGAATCAGTGAACAAATCACATGATAACAGTCCGACTTTTTAATTTCATGTTATTGCACTGAGCTTCCGCTTCCTGGTGATTAAAAAATTAATGTGACTAAAGATACTGATCTAGCTATTTGCGTGCAACAGACTGGACAACCACCCCACCCCCCCCCACTCAGTGTGTAGCGCGCGTATCGACTGATAGGGGGCTCTTATTACTAAACGTGTAGAACGTTGGCTGTGTCGTAATATGTGTCTTTATTGAAATTTCGTTCCATTTAATTATGTTAGCTTTTTGTTTCGTAGAAACCTGTCCACTGATTCTTGTATAGTACCAAAAAAGTTTCAACAGGGCTGTAAGTAAATCTTCAGTAAAGGTATGGTTACCTTAAAGAAAGGTTATTCACCAATTTTGTATTGCAATTTCCTCAATTTCATTAGATTTTTAAAGACCTTTTTGCAGATAATCATTATATTGGGGGAGAGAGAGAGAGAGAGAGGTTACACACTTTGGCTAAGTTAGTTCCTAGAACAAAAAAATCATGTTCTGATTTCCTAAGAGAGCTGGGATTCGATACACCGTGACCAAGGACAGTACTGTAATATCTAACTGCAAAAAGTAAACAGGCCGTCATTCGGTACGTTGTTGGTTATTATTACGCTTTCCGTTGATTACTATATATATTTTTGGAGTAGCCTTGGTTATTTTTGGCATGCGATTTTAAGTATATAAATACTGACATACGGAAAACACGGGAATAATCAAGAAAAGGAACGAATGAATGCCTAATTAATCAGGCATAAAAAAATACAGATTGTGATCTGTATGACCTTTACTGTAATACCGATCTTATTATTCCAAATCATATTCAGTCGTATTACCATAGTCGCAGTTATCATCTCGAATCTTAACTTAATCTCAATTCCATAGTTGCCATCATCATATACTCGAGATATTTGAAGGTAGTAACTTCTTCATGTTTGTGATAATTTAAAACCAGATGTTCGTGGGATCTTTCTCAATATCACTAGTCACCGATTGCTTTTATCAGTGCTAATTTACAAGTCATATTTCTAAATAATGTCTACCAATTTTGATGAGTTTCTGAAATTCAAATTCAAAATCAGCCAAGAAATCAAAATAATTGGCATAACTCAAGTTAAAAACTGGTATAACGCCAATAGTTATTGATGTTTGATGATATTGTAGTACCTCCTTCGTTGTATATTCAACTTCAGATACATTTTAAAATAACACTGGGGGGGGGGGATATAGCCTGACTCTCTATTACTCCTCTTGAAAAATTCACCAATGAATTAACGTAGCACTTCTTGCATCATACAAAGTTTCAAAACTGTCTATGACAAATGTGTCGCAGTTTTATTGTCTCAGTATTTGCCATAGGCATTAATTCCACACACGATCACACATCACATACCTTTGTGAAATCAATAATACAAAAGAACGTTATTTTTGTAAATATATTTGTATCAATCTTATAAAGTTACAAATATGCTTAGTGGTACTTTGGTTTTTTACATAAACAAGTCTGTTTTTCGGCTAGTAATTTCTCTGATCTAGCTTGTATTCTGTTGAGAAGGATCTTTATCATCACTTTGATTGAATGGATGATTAGACTAATAGTTTTGTAGTAAATGCATAGTTCCAGGTTGCCTTTCTCAGAAACTAACGACTGTGTTCGTTTTATAAGCCATTTTCCTAGATTTTCTGACAGATGGCTATCATAACAGTGATCACCTGACAGGGCCGGCCCTAACAATTGTGGGGCCCAATGCGAAACGGATTGCGCGGGGCCCAGTCTGGGTAGGGAAGAGGATAATAAAATAAATTGTAATATTAATTTATGGGCCTATGATGTGCGGGGCCCAATGCGGCCGCATAGGTTGCAATGGCCTAAGACTGGCCCTGTCACCTGATCTCCTACATGTTTTAACAGTTCTTCATGTTATAACAATATTATCTACCATGCACTCCTAGTTATTTATTTTCTTTCAATGACGGCCGTTGACACTTTATGTTCTCAATATTTCTGCATTTCCCAATTCAGTGTTATTATTAAACAAAAAGTCATTGACTACTTGAGTCTTGTGCAATTTTACATTCATATAAATCTGTACAATACTCTGACCACATTCTCATTATTATCTTCTTTTTCGTTGAGCATTCCTAAATTATTATCTTCTATCATAGTTGTTTGTTGTCAGTGTAGCGGTATTAACCTTTTCAATGTAGCAAACGCTGCTTTGATATATTACCTTGACTCATGCCCTAATTGATGGACTTATATTGTTCAGAAATCTAGCTCTCTTTGTCTTGTTTCATCTTTCCTCTGATATTATATGTAATATTCTATATTGCCACCTGTGAATGAGTTTTGTTCTTTACATTCTTCAGTTCTCTACAGACAAAATATAGCTTTAATGTGTGGTCGGTTGTCCATACTTTGCACGCTTTCTTTCCACCTAATATTGTTGCTGTATTTTGAAGTGTTTTCCCCCTGTTCTTTGTTATAATTTGTTGATATCGTCCTCAAGCAGACTTAGAGCTGCAAACCATCCTTAAAATAGTCTTAAATATATCCGCGATTCATGGGCGTTTCTGCGTTTCTAAATCAAATCTCAGACCAGAGTATTTGTTACGATATCAATTCTTTAAACTATTAACTATTCTATACAATATTGTATACAAATACCGGCAGATGTGAAACAGAAGTTAAAAGGAGAATAGGAATGACTAAAAGTACTTTTAATGGCATGAGGAAAATATTAACATCTAAAGAAATTACAAACAAGTTAAAAATGAGAATTATAAAATGCTACATCTATTCTATATTGATGTCAGAAACATGAACAATAAACAAACAATTAAAAGACAGAATTGATGCCTTTCAGAAGTGGATATATAGAGGAATAGGGGGAACATCATGGAGAGAGAACAAACACAGAGGTCATGAAAATACTTAATATGACGAAAGAATTATTAACGGAAATAGAGATCAGGCAAATAAAATATTTTGGACACATTAAGACATGACACCTTGCTGAAGACCTTATTTGAGAGTAAAATCGAAGGGAAGCAAGCAAGAGGTAGGCAGAGATACGCGGGAAAGTAACATCAGAAGATGGACATGTTACAGTCTAGAAGAGTACACCACCACAACAAGAGACATGGGATGTTGGAGGTCTATTGCAGCCAACCTTTGTTTCAAAATCTACAGATGATAGGTATTAACAAACAGAGATGAATGGTCTGATATTTCCAGATTGGATTTGGAAACATGTACTTCCTTCATTGGATAGACTGTCGTGTTTGATAATGGACAATATTTCACGTCACAACGTTGTGGAAGAAGAAGATTCAAGTGCACTAATTCATCACGTAGTAAAGATGTAATAAATATTTGGCTGACCAAACAGAACATTCCATTCAACAAAACGCAACTGAAACCTGAATAACTTGGAACTGTGAAAAAGACACATCATACACAGATATTTTATATAGACAAGGCAATCCAGGAACAATGTCACAGATTTTAAAGACTTCATCTTTACCATTCTCACTTAAGCCCAATAGAAAAAATCTGTGCTAAAATTAAGGTACAGGTAGCAAGAGAAAATAGAAAATTTCAATTTCTCAGAGACATCTGATTATGATTCGGAATATCTTTAAAGATGACCGAGCTGTTATTTCCAAGCAAATTAGATGAGCAACGTTCCATTGTGATATTTATGAACCGCACAAGTGGTGATACATATAGAAATAATTAGATCACTGAAGACCCAGTATGGTAAGGCACTAAATGTCAATGATAAACAATGTCACAAGTATCTCGTATACAGATCATTAAAGAGATCATCTTCAGCAGGTATTGTATCCAAACATAGTGAGCACATTATTGTAATAGTAGACGTGCCTATGCCTAATCAACTCACAATCAACACAAAATCTGTGTCTGAAGTGGTACATTTCATTTCTCGATACACAATTATCAGTACACCGACAAAGATCAAGGGATTTCATTCGTTTATAAAACTGGACATGATGCATAAATATAACATATATTTACTGGGTCTAGCCAAATATAACATCATATGCAGACATAAAATGGAATTAATACGTGAGACTTTTAATCAGATAATTACATTTATTTGAGGACAAAGTTAGTTAAACGTATTATAATACCAGAACTTCTAGGAAAGTAAATTCTGAGGGTCTAATGCTGACCACATCATTCCTATGTATTCCTTCGGTCAATAAAAACTGCGAACTTAATACTGTTTTGATGACCCCACAATGGACAATTCAAAATGACCGACCGGTCAATTCAAACCATGACCGACTTAAGATCAAAAGTGAACTTTAGATCAGTTTAGAATTTTGTGATAACCCATGACCAAGTCACCACTCTTGATCTGACTGTAAATGGATGCAATCAATTGATCCAACGTATCCGTTATTTTCCATTAAAAAAGCTATTAAAAAAGGATATAAATATTTCAAAAAAACAATCTTACTTTTTTTTTGCCTCGTTATGAGGCGTGGAGGTTTGGAGAATATAGTCACAACAAGCAAGATTGAAGGCAAGAGAGACAGGGGGCGACAACATGAAAAAATATTAGTTTAACAACTTGGCACGGCAAAGAGTCGACAACGATCCTCCTACATAATACTAAACATAGAGAACTATGGAGACCATGATCACATACGCCAATCGGCACTGCACTTGATTATGATGACAATGAAGATGATGATGGTGACAAAAAAAAGACCAATGGAAAAGAAGACATCTCAATCTAATCAGCCAAGAATTGTGACGTTGCCATGGGTTAAACCACAGGTTGTATATACTATAAAATGGGTCATGCTAGACGTAAGTAGATCCGATAAATATTTAAACCAATCTTACTCTGCTTTTTAAAAAAAGTTATAGGCCTATATAAATTATAATTGTGGAGACACTACTTGACGTCAGTGCACAGCGATTTTATATAGACAACTAATGCTGTTTGGAGATTTTAAATGTAACTAAGTTATTTGAGCAGGTTGTGGTGACTGGATTACCAGAACCACAACCTCCACAATAAATTGTTCGGTCACTACACTTTGTGGATTTTTCCAGTCTGTAAGCGTCCAATGATGATGTATCGTTGTTCTGTAGTGAGATGACCCATACTTGTGCTTTTAATTTTCAACTGAATTTATTCGAGGACTGTCAATCTTCTAAAGGTATTCAATAATATGGTCAGAGAGTTTTGTGTTCAAAGTTTTACGGGATTCTCATGAACCTGTTACGAGTTATTGCCAAAAATGTTATTTTGACTTTGATCTCTTTCATGACCTCACGAATCATGAGGTAAGTACAATTCAGGTAACCACGAGAAGTTAATGACCAGGTGGACACAGTCGATAGGTTGAATGATGTCCAATAAGCGAATATATCTTATAAAAGTAACTCCCAATAAGTTGCGTTTCTTTTTTTTTAACAGTATATCTTATGTAATTTTATACATTAATGTTTTGCAACCTATTCTCCGAATTAGTTATACTCTAGGCGTGTCTTTGTCTCTTTCAATCTTTGTCTTGAAATTGATTGAAATCGCATTTGTTTTATTTATATCATGCTAATTCGTTTGTCCTTGTTACTCCAATCAGGTACTTTATCATTTCTTTCGCAACGGTCGAAATAGAAGTGACTTTCGGAAACCGTCAACAACATTCATGGTCAGTCTCTTTAACGAACTGCAAAGAGGAGGAGGTCTGACATCTAATGACAGTGTAGGGACTACAACTGACACAATCAGGAGTTTCTCTGGCCAATGTAAGTCATCTAATTTATCAGTAATATTTAGAAATGGCATATCCACCGTCATAGCTTTAGTATGTATTGTGTAGTATATGTTATATGTTATATTTTGTACTTTGTGTATGTATTGTGTAGTATATGTTATATGTTATATTTTGTACTTTGTGGACTCGACGAGGATTTTATGAAGCAAACATCTCTTCTTTTGTTTATTCTTCTGCTTGAGCATTCGTTCACAAATTCGTGCCGGTTGGCAGGATGTAGTCCATGTAATGGAATTCGTTATGTCACTGTTTACAGCTTGACTGCGATATTCGCATGTTTCGGCCTAGCTCATCCAATTTGAGTATTGTATTTTTTGGATTATTATGACTTTATACGATTGGGTAGCCAACCTACGTCTATCCATAGGTAATCGTCACATACAACATTCACGGGAAGTCGCAATTTTACTGTTCTTTTCTTTCCGTTGACAGACATGGGCCATTGGGGATATTAAAAGTAATAGGTCAGCAGTTTTTTTTTTTTTTATTATAAAGACATCACATGTTAAAAGGCATCAAATGTTAAAAAGCCCAAGGTGTTAAACAAAAAATCTCAAACGTTACATGCGTCAGATGTTAAACAAAAAATCTCAAACGTTACAGGCGTCAGATGTTAAACAAAAAATCTCAGACGTTACAGGCGTCAGATGTTATAAAGCAGCAGATGTTAAAAGGCTTCAGATGTTTAAAAGAAAAGTGGCAGAAATAGGGTACGAATCAAGAAGCAGAGATGACAGAATAGTTTAACGACCATCCTCGATATTAGATATTATTATCTTCCTTGTCATCGCTCTATTTTTCATCAGCTTCTTTTTAAACAATAAGTTATTTTTTTAAATTATTATTTTCCTCTTCTTCTTCTATGTTCTTAACAAACTCATGCAGCTTAGCAGGATGCAGTCCGAGGAACGGAATGTGTTGTGTAAAAGTTTATACCTTTCGGCAAGGTATACTTTGCCTTTTGGTCTGACACATCCTACTTCAGCATATCCTCTGTGATACTTTATCCACTATGGGATGGGATACTTGATACTCTATTTTTCATATTCATTTAACTGGTTTCTGTGCCTAACAGACTTGCCTGTCTTACTTTACATATTCTCGGTGCGTTCCCTGATATTCATATTCCCAGTCAATGTATCAATGCATAATATATATATGGGTCGACCCAGCCTTAAATGGGTACCGGATTAATCCGGGAAGTAAAGACTGCGAAGGAGAGGAGATGGCTACCGCCCTCATTTGCAGAGCCTCTGAAATGTGAGATCGCTAACATTTCGCACCCCTACGGCATTAATAAATGCTATAGGTTACTTTACTTTACTTGTACTTATATATATATGTAAAAATTGACGTCAAGATATTCAGAAATTTGTTAGTGTGTTTGACTGTTTTGATTCCCCTGGAATTACAAGTAATCGAGCTCCTGTATCATATTGTGCATTGGAAGGTTTCTCCATAGCTTCGTTTCGAAGAATCCAATTATCATCATTTTGTAAAGCTCTGAGAAAAAGTCAAGCTGTAAACCATGACGCTTAGCATTCAGTTTTCTGGACTACATCCTGTTAACCAGCAGGAGCTTGAGAAAAAAAACTAAAAAAGAAGAAGAAATGGTTAAAATATAATTCTATATGTGAAGTAACCGAGGCTTCCACGAGAGCAAAGTCAACATTATTCACTTTAAAGGCGTATCACTTACTAGGGAACTGCTGCTGGTCTAGTCAGGTACCGATGCGGAAACGATGTTCCTCCCTGGCGAAATGGAACCCCCGATCTCACACGTGAGTTTGGCATATCCCCAAACTTCAAAAACCGTTTTTCTTAGTTTCGCCTGTAGGATATTCGTTTTGGCCGCAATTATTACCTATAATCGATTGTATGTCGCTAGGAAGATTGAGTGCCTTCTTTACATTTTTGGTAGCATGTCCTATTCAGGTTACGTGGCTATTGATACAAAATCACAATCACAGTACCCAGTACTTTTTGCTGTAGTGATTTCTGGGCAATATAAATACGTTCAGTAGTTTGCCAGTGCTTTCTGAACGGTCCGGATGCACAATTGCCTGTGGCTAGGATCGAACTCGGTACTTTGGCCGTCCACAGACGGGTCCTGTACCATTCAGCCACAGAGCCGGACACTTTATATCCCTTTATATCTCCTCTTGCTGGAGGTACAAGAAACAGAAGAAAACCAAGAGAAACTATTCACAGAGCAGCCATTTAAAGAGGGCTTCAAAACATCAAAGACTATGGATCTCAACAACATACAAGAACCACACATGGTAGCAGCAATAAATACAATATTAAATAACAATGTTACTGCTATAACCTATAGTAACTATCAAATAGAAAACCTAATATAAAAAATAAACAAATGAACAAGGACTTTTTTTACGTTAAGGTCCAATAGGGAGCTTTTTTTTCAAGAAATTAGTACAAACGGAAAACAAGAACACAAACTTATTTAATCATTCAAAAATATATATTGTACAGAGATAGGTCACCTCCATCTCTGTACAACGGAAATGAAAATATCAACGTAATATATATATATATATATATATATATATATATATATATATATATATATATATATATAATATATATATATATATATATATATATATATATATATATATATATATATATATATAATGATTAAATAAGTTTGTGTTGTTTTCCGTTTGTATTAATTTCTTGAAGAAAGGTGTCTGTTGGATCGTAACGTAGAAAAAGTTATTGCTTATTTTTTACATTCATTTCTTAAAAATTTGATAGTATAATGTTATAACAGTAACATTGTTACTTAATATAGTATTTAACGCTTCTTGTTTTGTTACAGCGCCACTCTCAACTTTGTCGTACACCCTCTGACATTCTAGCTATTTACACTGTAGCACTAGCATCACATCGCTCAAACTGTAGAGCACTGGTTTCTGCTCTGTGCACTGTATTCTACGCTAAAGGAGCGTATACTTTTTGTTCAATTTGTATATTGATTTATTCGTGTGTATTTTTACTCAATGTAAATTTTTATTTTCTTCTACTCTGCAGCTTTCAAAAGAACGAGAAGAAACAGACCTGCAGTTGATTTTTATATACCCCACTTACCTTCACATGAAAAGTTAAAACGCGCAGAGATTCGATTTCTGAGAAATCAGATGAACAAAACTATGTCAAGAAAATATAAATTCAGAATTGACGTCATGAAAGGCGGAAAAACAGTCAAAAGAATCGTACTACGTGGACGCTCAGATCCACAATCACAACACGATGTTTTTTGATGTCACCAAGATCGCTAGTCCTTGGATCAACAGTTTCCATGGTAATATTATTTTCCACGTCAAGGTATCAAACAAATTTCAAAGTCAGACAATGGCTGCTCTAAAAGATATACCATTGCAGTCTATGTCATTGATTGTGCTGTACTTGGAAGACAATGACTTTCTAACAAATATGTACGCTAGTTTAACTTCTGACGAAAATATCAATTCTGCAAAATCTGCAACAAAGAAAAAAAGAACTGTGTTTGACTCTTATAATCTGTTTACAAATTCATCTTCCAACTTTACCTTGCCTTGGAATTCAAAAATAGACTTGACAGGTAGAGTAAGGCGGAGCATTCCAACACGCAACATAAGAAATCGCAAAAATAAGAAATGGTCGTCTAAATCCAGCAACAACGACAACTGTCAGATGTACGACTTCGAGGTGGACTTCAATACCATTGGCTGGGGACAGTGGATTATTCATCCTAAGAAATTTAACGCTCGTTTCTGTTATGGTTTATGTCCGTCACCTATTGATGTCCAGTACAAACCCACAAACCATGCAATGCTGCAGACATTGATGCGTATGAAGAGACCACTCGTAGCCCCTCTACCTTGCTGTGTCCCTACAAAGTTAAGTCCGATTAGCATGCTTTACTTTGAGTATGATGAGATAGTAGTGAGACACCACGAAGATATGGTTGCCTCAGAATGCGGTTGCAGATAATGTGCTATTTCTTCTTCTGTGTTCATATCATTGGTTGCGCCAGAGTATCAGACTTGCTAACACGATGACTGCTGTCTTCTTCGGACACTAGTAAGAGTCAGCTAAAAACGTTGTGTCGCCTTACCCGTCTGTAGCTGAAGGAAACAACATTATAACAACGAGAATCAGATTGTTCTACAACATTGCACGTGTATTTGAGGGTGTTTCATAACATCGCATGTGTATTTGATGGTGTTCCATAACATCGCACGTGTATTTGAGGGTGTTCCATAACATCGCACGTGTATTTGAGGGTGTTCCATAACATCGCACGTGTGTTTGAGGCTATAACCTAACATAGGAATTGTTGTTAATATTGTTATTTCGATCTCGAAGAATTATGAACGAGTAGCTCTTGCTTCATATATGCCCTAATGCACCATGCATTGTTTATACAGAGCTTTCTTTTTCACTCAGAATCAGCTAAAGTCCAATGTGTTGGGTCTTTGCCGCAAATATAAACGGTGACACAACTTATCTCCGTTCTCTGGATTGCACTATGCTGTAAATCTAGAACCACTGCCCAGTAAATACGAGAGAGCCTGCGGGAGTATGGAAATGAAAAACTTATCATATAAATACATCGGAAACTTCGACTCTCGGTTGTGTGCAACTTCGCAACAGAGAAAAAATCAATGCAAAGTTTGCGAAAATTTCCATAAAAATTGAAATTCTGTTCACAAGTATCGTACCTGTACCTACAGCATTGCATACATTTCAAAGTCAGACAATGGCTGCTCTAAAAGATATCCCCTTGCAGTCTATGTCATTGATTATGCTGTACTTGGAAGACCAATGACTTTCTAACAAATATGTACGCTAGTTTAACTTCTGAGAAAGTATCCATTCTGCAAAACTACAACAAAGAAAAAAAGAACTGTGTTTGACTCTTACAGTCTGTTTACAAATTCATCTTCCAACTTTACCTTGCCTTGGAATTCAAAAATAGACTTGACATGTAGAATAAGGCGGAGTCTTCCAACACGTAACATAAGATATGGCAAGAATAAGAAATTGTCGTATAAATCCAGCAACAACAGCAACTATCAAGTTGGTAACACCTCCATCATTGTACAAATGTCTTCGTTATACTGGGTATACATGCCTTCGTTATACCGGTACAAATATCTTTGTTATGCTGGTACAAATATCTTTGTCATGCTGGTACTAATACCGTTGTTATGCTTGTACAAATATCTTTGTTATGCTTGTACAAATATCTTTATTCTGCTGGGTACACATATATTCGTTATTCTGGGTACCACTATCTTTGTTTATGGGGGGAGGGGGGGCACTGGCAGAGTTACTGATAATGCACCGTCTTAAGAAAACTACTGGTTGTTTTGCCAAATGCGTTAATCTGACTAAACAAGAGGTTGCGCTGAAATTAACCCTGCTTTGGAAAACTGTATGAAAACCATTATATATCACAATTATTAGTGACATCATTCGCCCGTGTGTTGCCGGGGCCCTAAAGAGGAGCAAAGAATAGCAACACTGTTTACATTCCATGCATGTCGTAAGAGGCGACTAAGGAGGTTATGGGATGGAGTTGGTTGTCCCATCCCATATAGTGTCAGTGACCCAAAGCCATGCTTAAGTCGGATGTGTCAGCCGAAAGGCGCAGATATCGCAGCAATGCTGTAAACCATGACACAACTCATTCCGTTCTCCGGACTACATCCTGCTAATCTGCAGGAGTTTGAGAACGAACGCAGAAGAAGAAGAAGAAAAAGTGACAGCATTAAATGTTTCTGCTGTTTAGTTTGGTCTTATAAACATCTGACAATTTCTCTATAAATTATTATGTGTCCCTGTTACAAAGATTAGTATATATATTATTGTTTTTATTTTAATTTATGCCGTCTGATTTTACTCCAATACTGAAAAACATTTTGCACATATTACAATGCAAGTTTCCATATCTTGTTATATTTTTTAATGATGTTTAGATTTTATAATTGATAATTGAACAGACCCTGCAAAAATTAACTTTTTTTATATCTTTGTCGGCGAAATAATTATTGCACCCATAATAAAAGCAATTCATTCTAATTTTGTAAATAAACTTTTTAAGAGTCTATCTCCGTATTGTTGTTACATGACTTTGTAAATGTATGTTTTTGTATAATAAGCCTCAATTGCTATTTTCTCATATCTGTATAAAACATTGGTGAGTGAGACGACTATATGCTGGTTAAACAGGGCCGTAAAGATGTCTTCGGTAATGGAAGGAAAGGGGGTTACTTTAAAAAATAGCAATTTCCTCATTTTCGTGAGTAGTTTCCTCATTTTCGTTAAATTTTGGCTGCCCTTTTTTGGTAAACCATCAAGGGAGAGAAGGTTTAGACCTGCTCTGTAGCTTATTTCTAAGTACTAAATAATGTAATATCTTGATTTGCCAGTTGGGGGGGGTTTAAACTACACACACACACACACACAAATATATATATATATATATATATATATATATATATATATATATATATATATATATATATATATATATATATATTCAGGGACTTGAGTTAAAATACTATGAAACAGAGAAGAATATTCAACTTCCCTGGATAAATGATTGTACCACTTTATTGCAATATTTTACAAAATTACGGTTTTCATTTTGATACCCATGTTGTGAAACATGAAGCTACGGAAACACGGATGGTAAATACTGCGGTAAGGTGCAATGAAGATGTCAATATTCGTTTCAATTTTCTTACAGTATTTGTACAATATTATAAACTAAAACATTTCGACATGTAATATAGAAAGTTCACACCATCCTATTGTTCAATCTATGATGTAAGACACAAACATAAAATACATGTACACATGTAATATAGAAAGTTCACGCCATCCTAGTGTACAGTTTATTGATGTAAGACACAAATATCACACTGAGCAGGTCCAGTTTTCAATATTCTGTATTCCTCATGTTATCTATAATGAAGTTAGTCAATATTGATTAAATTCTTCAAGCATCTCAGCTCTACCACAAATCAGTACGTAGGTAAAACGTTCAGGGAGGAGAGTTGTGCCTGTGCTGTGACTACGAGTAGCTTATGGAAAATTATGGCGGTGACCATGGCATTTGAAGGGTAGGCACACAGACGGTAACACAGGTCTACATCTTGAGTGACTTTGAGTATGATTAGGAAGGTACAAGTGTGTCTCGTTCGCAAACAGTGGATTGAGACCTTGAGAGAAGCGAGGGTGAAAGTAGTTTACCTTTATTTTCGTGCCGGGGCATGTGGGTGTTCGAGGCAATGAAAGAGCAGATCAACTTGCGTTTGCGCGATTGTGCGCAGGGGCGATGGGGCAATGGATTGAGCAGACGTTTTGAACACCATAAGTGATATAGCACGCGAAAGTGAGACTAGTGTGGATGATTCCTTCTCAATGGTCAGGATTAAAGATCAGGGTTTGAAACGCGGTGTTGCTAGAAGTGAACATTTTGGAGTGCGCAGAAGAATGATAGTCAACCATCAGAGGACCAGTACTGTCAGCAGAAATGTAATGGCGTATACACTCAGGAGAGATCAGAGCAAGTATGAAAGTGACCGGTTTGAAGTGATGATGATCCGGCGATTAACTAACTAACTCTATCAACAAGAATGGGAGAAAATATGACTTATTGAGACGTCACTTATTTCAAACCTGAGGGGTTCCATGGATGATCTGAAGCGAATCGCACAGCTCGTTGAAACTATTGGTGATGTCACCTGATGACTGACTGAAGAACGATTTTTTTTTTTTTAAAGGAGAAGAAGGAAACAGTAATTCAAGTCAAAAATTGGTCCTAACGTCATGACCACTTGTGACGTATTGTTAAACTATCGATCAAATTTATGATAGATCACAGAGTAAATGTAAATCACAGTACCTCACAAGTTTTAAAACGTCTGTATTTGTTTCTAGACGTAATGCGCTCTAATTGCCGAAATCATCAACCGAAACTTGTAGGAAATCGTGCGTGCATTAATATTTATAGATGTTTCCGCCAAGGTATTCTTTCAAATTGTAAACATGCATAAAAAATGTTAAATTAGGTCGTATTCCTCTTCCTATGCTGCCAATTGAAACTTGTTCACATTTACACAATAAATAATGAATTATTTTCCTACTTACGTTAAAATAGTGGACAAATTCACATGTAACATTTTTATAATGTCTATTTCACATGTACATTTTCATCGAAATCGGTCCAATAGTTGGTGAGTTATAATTATATTTCCCTTGGACACGGATTTTAAAATGACTCAATATGCTGAGTCAATGATATATTATTGACACTCGTATTTATACATATTCGTATGTATTATCGTGTTGCTGGTAAGAGTTTGCAACAACAACAAAAAGTGGTGAATGGGGACATTTGTAATAAACTCATTATTTTAAGCATTGGACGTCTCCCGTGTGACATTTGACATTTGTAACAAACCCATTATTTTAAGTATTGGACGTCTCCTGTGTGACTATCCGGGCCTGCACTTCTAGTTCAGGATGCAAAAATAGGATAGCTGCCTTCTTTCTAAGCATTCCGTAGCAGGCGACTAAGGAAGTTTCGGGATAGACTGATAATTGTCACATGTGAAAGAATCGTTAGTGATGCCTTGTCTCAATTTCGTTTTTATTACATCATTCTCATGGATGACTAAGAAATGCAGGTTAGAGAACATTGCATCTGTCCTTTTGTGGCAGACTTAACGGTGGCTGGGAATGCTAGATGTGCAGGCGGGTCAACAATTTTTGTAAAGAGATATAATCGACACAGAAGTGTATTCTGCACTACTGACATGGCGTTATTATCATGAGATACTGGCGCACTAGAACACCTCTGCTTAGGAACTTGACATCCGTCAATAAAGCCCTTAATACAACAATGACGTCAAGTTACCAAATCGTACATTAGTCGAATTGTCGCCTCGATTGTTCAACTGATGATATATTAGTCGAATAGTCGCCTCGATTGTTCAACTGATGATATATTAGTCGAATTGTCGCCTCCATTGTTCAACTGATGATATATTAGTCGAATTGACGCCTCGATTGTTCAACTGATGATATATTAGTCGAATTGTCGCCTCGATTGTTAAACTGATGATATATTAGTCGAATTGTCGCCTCGATTGTTCAACTGATGATATATTAGTCGAATTGTCGCCTCGATTGTTCAACTGATGATATATTAGTCGAATTGTCGCCTCGATTGTTCAACTGATGATATATTAGTCGAATTATCGCCTCGATTGTTCAACTGATGATATATTAGTCGAATTGTCGCCTCGATTGTTCAACTGATGATATATTAGTCGAATTGTCGTCTCGATTGTTCAACTGATGATATATTAGTCGAATTGTCGCCTCGATTGTTCAACTGATGATATATTAGTCGAATTGTCGTCTCGGTTGTTCAACTGATGATATATTAGTCGAATTGTCGCCTCGATTGTTCAACTGATGATATATTAGTCGAATTGTCGCCTCGATTGTTCAACTGATGATATATTAGTCGAATAGTCGCCTCGATTGTTCAACTGATGATATATTAGTCGAATTGTCGCCTCGATTGTTCAACTGATGATATATTAGTCGAATTGTCGTCTCGATTGTTCAACTGATGATATATTAGTCGAATTGTCGCCTTGATTGTTCAACTGATGATATATTAGTCGAATAGTCGCCTCGATTGTTCAACTGATGATATATTAGTCGAATTGTCGCCTCGATTGTTCAACTGATGATATATTAGTCGAATTGACGCCTCGATTGTTCAACTGATGATATATTAGTCGAATTGACGCCTCGATTGTTCAACTGATGATATATTAGTCGAATTGTCGCCTCGATTGTTCAACTGATGATATATTAGTCGAATTGTCGCCTCGATTGTTCAACTGATGATATATTAGTCGAATTGTCGCCTCGATTGTTCAACTGATGATATATTAGTCGAATTGTCGTCTCGATTGTTCAACTGATGATATATTAGTCGAATTGTCGCCTCGATTGTTCAACTGATGATATATTAGTCGAATTGTCGTCTCGATTGTTCAACTGATGATATATTAGTCGAATTGTCGTCTCGATTGTTCAACTGATGAGGAACTGTTTTCTGTCAGAAAGATTAGGTAGGTCAAGAGCTACCTGCTCACAGCTAAAGGGATTATTTTATTATCAAGTACTGGATATGAGTCGATTTTAGGCGTTTTGGAAAACTTCATTTCTTAAATGTTAATATAATTTAATGCCATTATATATAAAGATTTTATTGCAAATGAAAATAACAAATTGAGATTGGATCAAATCCGTCCATTAGAGCAGTCAAGCCGTTTATTAACAATACATAAGTCCTTGTATTGAACGTGTTCAAATGGGATTCTAAGAATAGCACTACTGCAATACTGTGTCATGTAATACATGTCGTCCGAAGCAACTAATGCGGTTTGGGGTGCTGTGGAAATGACTGTTTCATATGACCGATTAACCATGTTGAGTTAAAAGGCGCTGATATAGTAGCCTAGCTGTAAACCATGACGCTAAGCATTCCGTTCTTCCAACAACATCTTGTTAATATGCAGGAATTTGAGAATGATCGTAGAAGAAGGATAACTAACACTGAAAGTGCAACAGGGTAGCACCAAATTTCAGCAACCAAAATTAGACATTAGATCATGGAAATGACGACGCCAAACAAATATAAATGTTAATAGCTAGTTCAGAGATTTAAATTATTCTACATCCATAAGTCATATATATCAAATTCGTTAACCTTAGCGGAAATAAGTGTAAGGGTAGCTCTGGTATAACTGCTTCTTCTGCGAACAATTGTTAAACATCCAATCCAATATTGGTCATGTTTAGAGCTATTTGTTTTAGGTCATCGTGGGTCCCCCCACAACTTTTTTTACAAAGAAGTACATGAGTGCTAGATTGCCATTTTGTGAACAGTGAAACCGGGATTATTCTGTAGTATATGTTCGGATGTATGTGCTGTTGCTCCAAAGGTAAACCTGATATTACTCATACATGCCTAGTTAAACCAATCATGGGACTGGTTTTTATTCTGTTGCCATTTATTCATTGACAGGAATCTCCCATTTCTGGATATAACTAATGCATATTCTTATACTGAACACTATCATCATTCAGTTCAGAATAATTATATTCTTGCATCCTTATATTTGTTTTCATTATGTTCAAAATTGTTACATTATAATTATTTTAATTATATTCACGATTGTTACATTATAATTATTTTAATTATATTCACAATTGTTACATTATTATAATTATCATTGTTGACAAGTGTTACATCATTATAAATGTAATTGTTAAAAAATTGTTGCAGCATTATAATTGTTTTCATTATGTTCACAATTGTTACATCATTATAACAATCATAATTTTGTTCACAATTATTTACTATTATGATTAACATAAATAACTTGACTAAAAACACATATCGCCATCTACACTTGAATTATAATGATCCAATGCGTATCAAGTCAAAAAAAATACTGAGTAATTGAGGATTAGCAACTCATTATATTTCATTAACTCATTATATAAAGAAAAAACTCATTATATTTAGCACTGCATTTGTTCACAGAATGGCACCCCTTTGACCCCACACCCCCATTTTACAATAAAATTATTAGATATACCATGGTTTTTTCCTGTATAATGTATGTGTGTGTGTGTGATAGAGTGTGTATAGAAAGTGACTATATAGCTGTCCATCAAGCATTTTTGTTTTCGTGCCTTTATGGTTTTTATATCCGCATGTTTCCTATTGTTTGTATAATGGCATTTTTGAAATATTTCCATTCTTCCTCTATATTATGTGTGTTTTCTGGTACCTTTGCGAATTCTTCGTTAACTTCCTAGTTATATTTTTCGCTCATGTTTAGTTCTTCCAATTTCTGTATATCTAGTTTCCCTGGGTGCTTTGTGCTTTTCTTGAGCTTGTTATTGTTCGCTCTGTTTGTTTTGACTGTTATTATTACTGCCTTATGGTCAGTGTCTGCATACATATTCGGTGTTACTCGTACGTCTATTATTTTTCATCTATTGTTTCTTTTTGTGAGTATAAAGTATATCTGGCTCTTGCTGTTCCATTTGTACATTGTGTACACTTGTGACTGTGTTTAAAGTAGGTGTTCTTTATAAAGAGGTTGTGCTTGGTGCATGTACCTATTAGTTTATAACCGTCGTCTTTAATCTTCATATATATATATATATATATATATATATATACATACGACCTTAAAATAAACAATAGTCATTAAATAAAGTTTCGATACAGTTCAACATGTCATGTAATTAGGTTACAGCTCACATATGCCCCCTATTTACCACGGATAGCTCTTTATGGGCAATGTGTGATGATCATTTTACAAACATATTCAGGACCGTATTGTTTTACTCCAATGGAAAGACAAAGTCCTTAAGTTTTACACCCAGTAAGGTATGTTGATATGTTGTAGAAGTGGCCCCCCTTGTAATGAGCAAAAAATCTTTAGGTAATAATTCGTTACTAAAGAATTCAATATGTATTTATTGTTATTACGGGACCGTGAGAGAGCTCGGTACTGTTGGTTTTTGTAACTATCTCCTGTGTGTGAAGTGTGCGAATTGGGTATGTAATCCAATGACTAGCAACTTTCTGCATAGCAGTGATACGTAGAAGCTTTAAAACGTTGTATATAAATATGTGTATACTGTTTAAAAAAACCTCTTTTGGAGTTACTTTTATAAAATATATTTGCTGATTGGACATCATTCAACCTGTCGACTGTGTCCACCTGGTCATTAACTTATCGTGGTTACCTGAATTTTACTCACCTTATGATTCGTGGGGTCATGAAATAGGTCAAAGCAAAAACAATATTCTTGGCAATAACTCGTGACAGGTTCATGAGAATTCAGTGAAACGTAATGAACACACAACTAACAATATTATTGAATGCCTATAAAGGATTGACAGTTCTCGAATAAATTCAATTGAAAATTCAATGCTCACGTATCGTTCATCTCACTACATAACAACGATACATCATCATTGGATTCTTACAGACTGGACAATCACAAAGTGTAGTGACCAGACAATTTAATGCGCTTAGAATAACCATTAGTCGCCTGTGGGAATCTTCTTCAGCATTCATTCTGAAACTCCCGTTGGATCTCTCTTGTAGCATGACAATGGTCCTATTAGATTTCCAGCAGGATGTAGTCCAGAGAATGGAAATGCGTTGTGTCGCCGTTTTATTTGCGCCAATGGCCCGACACATCCGTCTTTGGCGGAACCTGTGGGAATGATTTCAACAAACTGGCTCAGTGGCAGGCCGGCCGCGAAGTAGAAGGCACAGAGTCACAACTTCTACCGAAGACTGCTTCATACGGCTGCGTCAACTCAGAAATCGATTTACATCTGCGTCCTTCACAGTCCACTCAATTACAACAGCTCGTCGAATTTCAGATCACACGGTCAGGAACCGACTTCACAATGCTGGCATTTGGGCTAGCATACCCTACAGAGATCCTGACCGGTATCGGCAGAACCGACTTCGTCAATAGACCTTTGAGAATGACTGTGAGACGGGTTTGGTTTAATGAGGAATCATTATTTGTGCTCCAGCAACACGATAAACGGAGAAGAGTTTACCATAGAATACTTATGTGATGAACTTGACAGATGACTCCGCCAGCGGGACGTGGGTCTAGCCACGACAGTTATCTCTTGCACTGCGGGAAGAGTGGGCAAGCAGTCTACAACACCAGATCCAACGACTAATTGGGTCCATGTCACGGAGATGTCGTTCCCTGATAGATTCTACAGCAGGCCATACACCTTGCTGAAACGGAGGCCTCAGTTGCAAAGAATAAAAGTACAAACTAACTTTAAGGAACATCATTTTATTGTTAAAGTCGGAAAGATTCTTTATGCCAAGGTTGAAACATTAATTCCGTAAAATAAAATTTGGTTACACGTTTGAAAATTGGTGATGGACAAATATAACGTGATATATTGTGACCATCTTCTTAGTTTAGCTCTTTTTTTTTTTTGTGGTAGCCCCATCATCATCACGTACATTGTGGCCTTTCTATGTTGCCATTTTGATCGATATGGCTAAATTATTGTAATTTTCTGGAGAGAACCTAGTTGTTTATAAATGATTCTGTTATATTAATCTCTCTATCGAGCTATTAGTAATATTTTTGGTCCATTGTATTACCACTCAGGGAAATAATTGAAATACTGATTATAGTTCCATGTGCCGGGCTAAAGGCGCAAATATCGCATTTTAGCTGTGCGTTGGCAGCACAGCCTATTCCCGTTTTCCAACTCAATCCACACGAGAATTCTTGCCGATTAATTTAGAAGAAGAAAGAATAGAAATAAGGAAAGACTTACACATTGAAGGGTCAATATCAGTTTAACGGTCCCATATTAACAGGGCACCAGACAAGATCACACGTAAAGTGAGAAATAGCCATAAATGACCCCGAGCACGGGTCATGCCCCTAAAATCGCTGGCTGATATGTAACCTAACACCACACATCTTTTTTGATGAAACCGTGGACCTTCAATCTCTGAACGTCTGCTCTTCCTTCCTTGCATACTATACCGTTTCTATAAATGACTGATAAAATCCCTTATAATTAATGGTCATACTATTAAAATGAAGTCTATTAAGCATATGAAACTCAGGCGACATCTCTGTTTCTAATCTCAGTGCGATGGAATGAATAACGACTCAAACATAGAATCCTCACCTTTTTCTAGCGTCTTTTCACATGAAGTGTCTTGTTATAAATTAGGCTCCATGGCCTAATCCCATCTTTATCCCTAGGATTTAATACTGCCTAGTTTGACGAGACGGTTTCACCAGGTAAGTTGACATTAGATACAGAACGCGCTGATCCTGCAAGATCCCATAGCTTTAGACTGGATACCAGTTTTCTAGAAGTTCTAACACAAATTGCACTGTTAACACATATCCGAAAAAACACAGAAAAGGATGTTTTCACACAGTGGATTCTTGGATCCAAACTATGTCATCGACCGACAGTTAGTAATCGCTTATTTTTAAGGGAAACGAAGTCTGTAACGCCTTTTGTTGTGACACTGGTCAAGTACGCATACATTGCTTCCGCTAAGAAATGTTAAATATGTAGCCTCGCTTGTACACCTTATCTAAATACGATTAAACCAACTGTTAAAGTCTATAGATACAGGACGAGAAGCTAGAAGTTGAGGAGTTCAAATCCCTCCTCTCTTAGGAAAAAATAAAAAAATAATATTTAACATTACTGGATGGAATTTATAGATGATGTAAAATCAAGCAGATTACATTTGTACGTCGCCCGCGTAATATTGGAGCATGAAAGGGGAGTAAAGAATAGCAACACTGTTCACCCTCTCCATGCAAGTCGTAAGAGGGACTAGGGATGTTTTTGGGTGAAGCTGATTGTCCCATGCCATATAGGGTAAAAGTTACACATAAACTGTAATGATGTGTAAGGTTGAAAGACGAAAGGTCGAAGCTAAGCAGGAAGACATGCACTAAGCACTCCTTTCTCTGAACTACATCCTGCTCACCTGCAGGAGTATATATACATTATATATATATATATATATATATATATATATATATATATATATATATATATATATATATCCAATGAAATTGTCTAAGGAAGAGGTGGGACCTTTTTGGATGACCGATGGATCTTTTTTTCCTGTGGGAAAATACCAGCATGCTATTTTTTTTTAAAAATATTTGGAGCTCAAATTAGTATTTTCTGCGCTTAAAGACCGGTATATATTACTTTTAGATCGGTATGGCAGGGCAGTAAAATTGCTTTGACATGTCGTATTCCCCCCCCCCCCCTTGTTATGTGTCCGTGTTTTACCAAGTATCCACACTCTCTTTCAGTCCTACCGTTATATTCTAAATTGCACAGATTACCAACATCAGGTATGTTCTGAAATTACTGAATCTAAGCAACATGGTATCTCCCATCCTCACTTTACTTTTTTTTAAGTGTCCTCTGGTTTCCTACTTAAATTTACTTGTATGCTTTAACCATAATCTTATCATGAGTATTTCTTGAATGATTTAGTGTACCTCTTCTTCTGTGGTATCAATCTCAGGCTGTTTATAATTATGCAATTCGAATAAAGCAATCGGCTATGTCATGACTTACAGCTCTGCGGTGATATCTGTGCCTTTCTAACTAACACATTCGTCTTCAAAGTGACGTTTGGGTCGTTGACCTATGAGGTGGAACAGCTAATTCTACACCCAAACTTTCTTAGTCAGATCTTACGACATATATGGACGGTCACAGTGTTGTTATTCTTTGCTCTTCTCTGGGATCCGTCAACATATTAGCATAAAGAAGTTATAATTAGCGTACTAAATCCCCACTCCAGCAAAGATGGGCCTAATAAATCCCCACTCCAGCTAAGGTTAGCCTACTAAATCCCCACTCCAGCAAAGAGTAACCTACTAAATTCCCACTCCAGTAAAGATTAGCCTACTAAATTCCCACTGCAGTAAAGGTTAGCCTAATAATTCCCCACTCCAGCAAATGTTAGCCTACTAGTTCCCCACTCCAGCTAAGGTTAGCCTACTAAATCCCCACTCCAGCAAAGAGTAACCTACTAAATTCCCACTCCAGTAAAGATTAGCCTACTAAATTCCCACTGCAGTAAAGGTTAGCCTAATAATTCCCCACTCCAGCAAAGAGTAACCTACTAAATCCCCACTCGAACAAAGAGTCTACTAAATTCCCACTCCAGTAAACATCATTCTACTAAATTCCCTCTGCAGTAAAGATTAGCCTATTAAATTCCCACTGCTGTAAAGATTAGCCTACTAAATCCCCATTCCAGTAAATATTAGCCTACTAAATTTACACTCCAGCAAAGATGTGTCTACTAAATTCCCACTCTAGCAAAGATGATGTTTAAAATATAGCAATAGTCGGTTCTTTTAAGGAAAAAGATTTCTGTATGTAGCATAAACATCCACGATCTAGCCTTGACTTGTCCGGAGTGCCATGGTGATATCTAAGGACTAACTATCAGGGGAATTCCATATTGGACAAAGATTATTGAAAGCAAACTTGGACCTATTAATACTTTTGTCAACATTCTATATGCTTCCGTCTGTACCACTCTCGTGTGGCAACTGGGGTCTGGACTTCTATTTAGCTCAGGGAGCAAATAATGGAACCACTGTCTTTTTTCTAGGCATGTCATAAGTTGGGGAATATGCTGACAACCTGTCACATGTGAGAAAATCATGGTCACATATTTTTCAATATCTTACCTTTGTCTTCTGTCAAGTAATCCCCACGCAGACCAGCGGGACATTGCACTTTTGTTGTAGATTAATTGGTGACAGGAATGCTAGATATGCCATCATTGAGAATAGGTCATCAAATCTGACAGAAGAATGATGCGATAGTTGACCCAGAAAATGTGATGTGTTTCTGGCAGAGCGAGATAATCCTGGCATACTGGCGCACATGAATGCCTCCCTTCGGGGACTAAATATGCATCTAGAAACTCCTATTACACAAGAATGTCTTTACGACAACCTTACATGAGTCTGGGTGTCTTCTCAGTTAACAACTATCTGTACTTTTGTCTGAAAACTATGGGCTGTCAGGAGCTACCTGACATATAATCATCATGATTATTTCATCATCATCCCTTTTTGTCAATGTTTCCCAAATAGGGACAATTTTGGAACAGAATATGTTCCACGGTCTGTGCTGCCTAGCAACATGAACACAGAGGTGGTGGAACCAGTCTTAGTCTAGTTCAGTGGCTGTTTATTCTGTTGTGTCCTGATGCGGAAAATAACTTGCAAGGTTCTATCGAGATCATCGTCATTAAGTGCTGTCTCCGCAACATACCTCCCACATCCCCTGTCTCTTGTCTTGGTGGTGCACTCTTCTAGACTGTCACCTGTCCATCTCGCGATGTTACTCTCCCACTTGTATCTCAGCTTTCCTCTTGATCGCTTCCCCTCAAATTTCATGTCGAGATAGAGATAGTTGTCTAGATGGCCAGACCATTCGTAGTTTCCAGCTTCTGTTGGCTGGACTAAGCCCCTTCTTCACTTCAAGGAGCTGGTCTCAATGGGGGTTTTAACTTCAAAGTTTTCTGACAGAGTGCCCTTATGGATTATCCAGTATGTAGCTTGCATATAGAATCACTGTATAATTTCTATACATTTCCTGGTTTCCCGTCTCAGTATTTGCCACATAACTGTACGATATCTACTATCAAAAGCTTTATCAAAGTCTATAAACTTTACATACAGTGTCTGCCTCATTATATTGCTCTGTAATAATTCTAAATGGTTACCAAACTAGATAAAATAAGAAATGAAGAAATTAGGAAAAGAGCTGGTATAATATTATGTATTGAACATATTTGGAGACAGCAAGTAAAATGGTTCGGTCACCTTATGAGAATGAAACCAAACCAAATACCAATAAGAGCATATAACAAAATAATATCCGGGCGTAAGGCCAAAGGTAGACCAATAAAATGGTGGATAGAAAACATCAAGATAGCATTGAACAAAACATGGACTAAATGCAACCACGGCAACACATCTGGCCTTTGAACGACAGCTGAAGCTCCGACCCCTACACTTAAAGGCAAGTGTGAATGCGATCAACCATCATTCACATGAGGAAAGACAATAATTCTAAGTGTGACTATTTGATCTGTACATTACCTCTTTGCTCGAAATCCTGACTGTTCTTCCCTAAATTTAAAATCTATTGTTTCTTTTAGACGTCACAAAATTATTTTATTCAGGATTTGTCCTACCACATCCATTAGCGTTATACTTTTCTAGTAATTTCATTTAGTCAGATATTCTTTCATTTGTAGTTTTATCAAGTGCCACTCATTTTATTTCTTAGGAATTATCTCGTTCTCATATCAGATCCTGAAATTTCTCACAACCCTATAGCTTCAGTAATCCCGTTTAGTTGGTGTGCTTAAGTTTACAGAGGAAACGTTGCTGTATCTTAGTTGTTTGAAATACTGCTAGTATACTGTTTAGAGCGTATTTAAAATGTTCTAACCACCTATGTTGCAGCTTCTCTTCATTTCTGATGGTCTGCCCCTATTATCTTCTACTAGTGTGTCATGGTCTGCCTCTATTATCTTCTAATGGTGTGTCATGGTATGCCTCTATTATCTTCTAATGGTGTGTCATGGTATGCCCCTGTTGTCTTCCACTGGTTTGTTATGGTTTTGCAACTAGGATTCTGGTGGTGCTATATAATGTTCTTGCATGGATGTCGAATGTGTTGGGCCATTGGCGCCACAAAGCAATTCTGTTCCCTGAACTACATTCTTCTGGAAATCTAGTTGGACCATTGTCCCGCTTAAGAGAAAACCAGGGAGAGTTTGAGAACAAACCAAAAAAAACATTATGTCCTCTTGTCTCCTTTGCATCATTCTCAGCTTGTTCAGTCAATTTATCTACGTAATTTCTCTTATCTTTTCTAGCATTCTTCTTCACTCTCCTGTCGAGTTTCTATATAGTGTTTATGTATTTTCTATTCCACTGTGTTATTGCTTTTTTGCTTCCTTTGTGTTCTTTCTTCAATTAGGTTCCAAGTTAAGAATATACTGTGTACAATCTCATATAATCTGGAACACAAAACTTGTTATTTGACCATCTTGCTTATGTGTTGCAAAAAAATATTGGTGTTTACAATTTTTATATACTATAAAAAAATTGTGAGAAAACATGGTCTTTTCTTGGTTTGGTCCACAACTTTATATCTCTCATGTACTGCCAATCATTTCCAATATCCATATTCCCCAAGTCAAGCTGTCTAGAATCTTCTATCTTGGTCTTCCCCTATCTCACTTGCTCTTCAATATGCCTGCTTCCATCGTTCCTCTTTTCATGATGTGTTCCATCTTTCCTCTTTTCATGATGTGTTCCATCTTTCCTCTTTTCATGATGTGTTCCATCTTTCCTCTTTTCATGATGTGTTCCATCGTTCCTCTTTTCATGATGTGTTCCATCTTTCCTCTTTTCATGATGTGTTCCATCTTTCCTCTTTTCATGATGTGTTCCATCTTTCCTCTTTTCATGATGTGTTCCATCGTTCCTCTTTTCATGATGTGTTCCATCGTTCCTCTTTTCATGATGTGTTCAAAAAATGTGGACTATCTCCTTCTGATGTAAGTGAGCAGCTCTCTTTTTGAAATAACTTCTGCAATAGATATCTTCAATACACTTTTTGAAATAACTTCTGCAATAGATATCTTCAATACACTTTTTGACCTGTCAATGGTCTTCTGAGAATTAGTCATAATCTTCGATAACAAATACCATGTTGTTCCGACAGGCAGACGTTTTTCTTGAACTGGTTCCGGGCGTGGTGTTGGTGGGAGGAACAACAAAGAAACCTGTCGCAAGGGCCAGAGTTGTTCCCTGATGCCGACGTCTGTTTCTGCGACATTGGACTTGAAAGACCATCGAGTCGAATGGCTGCTGGAACAGAGGGCGGAGCACTTATGGGAATGCCCCATGTGCTGTGAGGCCAGTTTCTAATCAAGAAGAATTTTCAGAATTATTCTATAAAACAGCATCTATGTTACACTACAAAATATTCTGCTGATTGTCCATGATTCCCTTCCATACATCAGAATTAGTTCTATATAACCTCTAAGAACTCTTCTTTCCATCTCAATTAACAAAGATATATTACATATAATGTTACTCATCTTGTTGCCTATCCCTGAAAATATTCTACATTTGACTATAGTACTCACGTGTAAAACAGGTAATGAAGTCCTACTGAATGATGACTAAAACACTACACACTATCACTAACGGATGTAAATATGATACATATAACAAAACAAAACACAGAATATAATCTACAGATGACAGTACACAGGACAAAGTCGACGTTTCGGACCAATAGGCCTTTTTCAAGACACGGACATAACATACAAACATAAAAAAACCACAAGTAAAAATGAATACCACATTTTCACTCGGAAATGTGGTACTAAGATAGATACCGGAAGCATACGAACAGGAAGTACACAAAGACGATAATACAGGTGGAACGAGAGGAACAAAACGATGACGTAACAAAGACCAATACGGCCGAGAACTAAGCGAAAGAGTGGTCGGAATTGAGTCCAAATGGCTTGATGGTACCCAACTCGAAAATGAGACGATTTTCGAGGGCGTACCTAGATCTATCATCGGTGGTGCAGGATCTGATGGCAGTGACCTGAATGTCAAGGACACCACGGTGGCCATCGCCGTTGAAGTGATTGGCCACAGGAGTGGGTGTTCTGTGTTTGATAGCATGCAAATGGTTGCAGAAGCGGTCGCTTAGTCTAAGACCAGTCTCACCGATATATTGCTTTCCACAGCGTTTACATATGATCACGTAAATAACATTACGGGATTCACATGTAAAGGCCTCATCGATGGAGAAGCTGGCCTTGGGGAATGAGATGGAGCGCATCTGAACCACATAAGGACATGTGAAACAACGACCGCGTGAGCACCGCACGGTACCAAAATGGTCAGGTGCAGAGGACCTGAGGTGGCTGTGGACCAAGATGTCCTTCAGATTTTTGTCGCGCCTAAAGGCCACCAGAGGTAATTTGTGGAAAGCTTCACGGGTGTCAGAATCAGACTGGAGAAGGGAATAATGTTTAAGTAGAATACGACGGACAGTCGAGTTATGGGGATGGAAGGTAAGAACCAGTTTAACCCTATCAGAGGAGGAGGAAGAACCCTGGGAATTATTCAAGGTATCAAGGCGAGATAGCTGGCGTACACGGAGCCAAGCCAATGAAAGAATGCTGTCAGGGAAGGAGCGTCTACGAAAGAACTCAATCATCTCAGAGGATTTGTCGAGAAAATCGTCGTCATCGCTACATAAGCGACGAAGGCGAAGAAGCTGTGAGTAAGGTAGAGAGTTACGACAGGCGGGAGGATGAGAAGAAGTGTAGAGCAGAAAGCCATGTGCATCAGTGGGTTTGTAGTAGACTGATGTGCTGAGGTATAGGGGATGAATGGTGACAATGATGTCCAGGAAATGGACAGAGGTGGTGGAAATGGTAAATGTGAATTTAATAGCGGGGTTGAAATTGTTGATGAAGTTGATGAAGCGAGACAGTTCTGCTTCTGTCATGTCAGTAATGCCTATCCCATCATCAATGTATCTGTGGAAAAGAGATGGGAATGGGCCATCGTAGGTAGACCAAACTAGATGTTCTAGATGTCCCATGAAAAGACAGGCATAGCTAGGCCCCATCTTAGTGCCCATGGCCACACCACTGATCTGATCGAAGAAATGTCCATCGAATTCAAAAGAGTTGAGTGTGAGCACCAGTTCAGCAAGGCGGATAAGGGTAGGAGTAGATACAGAAGGATGTGGACTCTTATCCAGAAAGAACTGCAACGCCCTAAGACCATCGGCATATGGTATAGACGTGTACAGAGAGCAAACATCAAGCAAGAACAGACGATAGGTGCGATCAGAAGACAAATGCACAGAAGAAAAAATAGTGAGAGCATGCTTGGTGTCTTTCAAGAATGAGGGCAGTGCCTCGACTAAGGGCTGCAAAATACTGTCGAGGAAATCAGAGATGCGCTCTGTAGGACAAGAGCAAGCTGAGACAATAGGTCTGCCGGGATTCAATTCCTTGTGTATTTTGGGCAGCATATAGAAGACAGGTCTGCCTAAACAGCTTTTATCGATGCAAAGAGCCTTGGCAGTGGTGGGAAGATGGTTGTCCTGGATGAGGGTGTTCACAGTGTTGTTGACCACCTTCTGGTTAGATACCGTCGAGTCTGATGTGCGAGCAGTGTAGAAAGAGGGGTTAGAGAGTTGTTGGTAGCCCTCCTGGAGGTAAAGGTCCTTGCGCCACACAACAACGGCCCCACCCTTATCAGCTGGTTTGATGACAATATCATCCCGGCGGCGAAGATTCGCCAAGGCGCGAGATTCGTCAGGAGTGATGTTAGAGCGTTTGATGCGGCTGTGATGAAGTGATTGGATGTCATGGAGGGTGTTCTTGATATAAAGATCAAGAGCCTCGGATGCACCAGGTTTAGGAGTCCAAGAATGTTTCTTCTGTTCATATCTTAGTTCTCGGCCGTATTGGTCTTTGTTACGTCATCGTTTTGTTCCTCTCGTTCCACCTGTATTATCGTCTTTGTGTACTTCCTGTTCGTATGCTTCCGGTATCTATCTTAGTACCACATTTCCGAGTGAAAATGTGGTATTCATTTTTACTTGTGGTTTTTTTATGTTTGTATGTTATGTCCGTGTCTTGAAAAAGGCCTATTGGTCCGAAACGTCGACTTTGTCCTGTGTACTGTCATCTGTAGATTATATTCTGTGTTTTGTTTTGTTATATGTATCATATTTACATCCGTTAGTGATAGTGTGTAGTGTTTTAGTCATCATTCAGTAGGACTTCATTACCTGTTTTACACGTGAGTACTATTTTCCATTATGTTCTACTAGCAGTACCACCTTCTATTGATTATACATTTGACTAACACACTGTCTTTAAACACATTTGACTAATCTGCTGTCATCCAGACACCGAAATATTAGAATATATTGATAATAGAGTATTCAATATAAAGTAAGGTATTTGTTAAAACAAATTTTCACAAACAAATAATTATCATTCCTAAACTTTTATTTTCACAAAATGTCAGACAATACATACTAGAAATTTTGAAGGCACAAACACTGATATAATCATAAACATGATCCAATGTACATAGAATCAATTGGTCACAACATTATGCCTGCTTTCTTTAGATCTAGACTACATTTTCCATATTATCTGCATAATTAAAATAATGTCCAAGATTGATGATAGTGCTCACATTAAAAAAATAATAATCCGCAAGCCTGATTAAATTACAACACAACATCCCCCCCCCCACCCCCAATAAATATTTGGAACTGTTGCCAAGAAAAACAACTTTTACATTTTATCAGAGAAACAATTTTATTTCTTTAATAATATTGTTTAATACAATTTATTGAACAATTCTATACAACTGAAAATGTGTTTTCATGGTTAAATTTAATTGTTATGAACATAACCCAAACTTTTTAACACTTTCGTTGCCAAGGGTGACAAATGTCATCAAAACACAAGTCTCTTTCACTGCCATAGATGTCTTTGTCACGTATGAATATGACTTTTAAGTGAGAAATTTTGTTAACCAGGCAACGGTATTATTCAGTGCAGCACTTCACATTAAAAAAGGTACTTCCAATATGGCTTCACATGTGATTATATCCATTTAAGTCTGATGACCGGAGATTGAATGACTTTATTACCACAGAAGACGGACGTGTCAGGCCACTGGTGTAAATAAAACAGCGACACAATGCATTTCAATTCTCTGGACTAGATCCTGATGGAAAATCTAGTCTGACTATTCTCCTGCTACTAGATATCTAGTGGAAATTTGAGAATGAACGCTGAAGAAAAAGAAGAATGACTTCATTGCATTTTTTTGGTCAAAGAACACTTCAAAATAAGTGGTATAGGTTATGATACTCGGGTATAAAATAACTGTTTCTGAATTTTTTTTAAGCGTGTAATTCCAATAAAACGGACTCACGCATCCAACAAAAATGGTGTGTGGAACTGTCATTACTAGATTAAATCATTAACAAAATAAAGGGAAATGAAATACTTGTGAAAAGTGTATACATGTCAGGAAGTTTCAAAGTCCTAACTTTATTGGCTGATTTTTAATGATTTATTAAAATTATCACAGGAAAAACTTATTAATAAAAAAATGGTGTTGCAGCAAAAGTATTAAAACACATAAACTAAAGTTATACAATATCATAAAAGATAACAATTAGGTGTAGGTATAACATAGAGAAGAAAGCATGTAGTTTATATCAATTTATTACATTTAACAATATATACCACATTCTTCTACTTCTGTGCTTGTTCTGAAACTCCTGCAGATTAGCAAGATATAGTATAGAATTGTGGTTGATGGTAAAATCCAGGTTGTGATTTCTTGCTTCACACGACCACTCCTCGAGACGACTCAGCTGTAAATGAGTACCTGACACATGAGTTAGGGAAGGCTAAAGACAGCAAGGAAGGGAACTGGCCACCCCACCTAATTAGTTGCTGCGGGTTAGTACATGAGTTATCTTCATCTCCGATGGCAGGTTGCCATCTTAGTATGGAATGTGTTGTGCTAAGGTTTACAACATAGATGTGCCTCACAGCTTGACACATCAGACCAGCATGGCTTCAGGATCACTTTGACCCTCTATGGCAGTGGTTCTCAACCTGTGGATCACAGCCAAATTGGGGATCAAACTACCCTTTCACAGGGACCATCTAAGACCATCGGAAAACACATTATGAAGTAACAATGAAAATAATCTTATGGTTGGCGATCACCACAACATGACAAACTGTATTAAAGAAATCAATGCACACACGTTGTTGAAGATTAACACCCATTTCGCCTGTGTGTTGCCAGGGCCCGAAAGGGAAGCAAAGAATAGCAACACTGTTTACCTTCCACGCATGTCGTAAAAGGCGACTAAGGAGGTTATGGGATGGAGTTAGCTGTCCCATCCCATATAGGGTCAGTGACCCAAAGCCATGCTGAATTCGGATGTGTCAGGCTGAAAGGTGCAGATATCGCAGCAGTGCTGTAAACCATGACACAACACATTCCGTTCTCCGGATTACATCCTGCTAATCTGCAGGAGTTTGAGAATGAACGCAGAAGAAGAAGAAACACCCATTTTAAAAAAAAACTAATAGTCAAACAAGGTCATCTAAATATATAGGATTCCAAACAGTGCATGGGGCAAAGCTATATACTTCCAGTTGCGTATGTATAGATGTGTATGCATATATATATATATATATATATATATATATATATATATATATATATATATATATATATATATATATATATATATATATATATATATATATATGCATCTGGTAAAGACAGGGGGAGGGAGAAAGAGAGAGAAGATAAGTCCTGGAACCTGAATTGATAAGTTCTTGTATTGCCCATCTAAGTACAGTTGAATACAGTAACATTGAATTCATTGTAATCAGGTTTTCATATATGCCCTTTATCAATATGCTCTTCAATAGGCAGTACATTTTCTGTCACGAGAGTTGCTTACATCACAAATGACAAAACTCAAAGCAATAATCATCATGAGCCAGCATAAAATACACTTTAAATATGATGCCACTGCCTGATTATGACCAACCAAACTCTTAAACATAAGGCAAAAGGCATAACCACTTCACAAGTTCATATTGCCCATTTCAGCATTGCTGAATTTATATGTATTTCCACCATAAGTTCATATTAGCTGTCCCAGCAATGCCTAATTTATATTTGTTTATGAATACAGAAAGTTCATATTGCTCATGCAAATTTATACTTTTTTATGTATAGAAAATAAAGCCTACAATGTATTCTTGCATTCATATGGTTCTTGGGTATAATTCAATTCAAGTGGGCAGGGATGGTTTGACAGGACCACTCTGCAAAATCTTGCGTTCAATAATAGAACAGATCTCCACCTTTATAAGCGAGGAATCAATGTGGTCATATCAGCAAATGATGAAGAAGACTGTCAAAGGTTACTAAATCAGTTATCAATAATATAGAGGACATATGTGGTCCTTTTTTGTTTTTTAGATGGTTCATTTTGCAGGTTTTTTCTGCTACATCTGGGTAAATGAATAATATACTAAAAAAAGCGAGGATTTTTTATTAAAGAAAATCATTATGCAGCAAATGGGATTTGAACCAGGTCTGCTCAGCTGGCACCCACCCATCTCGCAACTTAAGACAGCACATTTTCCGTCTATAACAACACCACATCCCTAAAAAAATGAAAATTTAGTCGAGACTTCAAATGTGTAAATTCTCAAGCTGCTATGGACATTAACCAATCCATCGACACACCGAGAACAACAACACACAGACTGCATAGGTATGTAAATTCCTTGAGAACCAGAAACATTTAATATTAGTAATGTGCCAGAAGGCCTCATTACTACAGGGACCAATTAAATCTGCTTATTTAATAAATGAAAAGTAGAAAATATTTAATAAATGAATGTCAAGTAAATATAAAATAATAAATCAAGCCATTGGATCCCCTAGGGTGTTAACACATCCTTGGGTGCATAGGCCATGAACAAAGATTTGTCTATTGTTGGCATTTCTGTAACAATGGTGATTTTTTTTTACAGGTCATATGTAGTCAGCATATCCTTCAACTTTCCTAAAATGTAAGTATTGACCCTTTTCTCTTCACCATGAACTAAAAGTCCAGTTCATGCACGCAATCAAGTTAACTCAGATTAATAATTATGAAATAAAAAAGAAAAAACATGCCATATTTTTACAAAATAACATGGTTTTTGTTTCAGCCAAAATGTTTTCTACAAAACTAGAATACAAGGATGCACACAGAAATACATGGATATTGTGAACTAAAAAATTTTTTTAATTGAAAATAAAAAAAATTTCTGGATATTCCAAATGTCATGTCCTGGTAATCCAATTGTTGTGATAGGCTAATATATATGCCAATGACTAATACAAATATTGGATTGGTTATATACTGTGTAATTAAAATAATATGGCAATGGATAATTTGTTTAACTTTCTGTTATTTCATAACTACAGTCTAGCATATTTGCTAGATCTTTATTTTTATTGTTTGTACTGTATTTTTCTTGATTAAAAAACCCTACATAAATTCTGTTTGTTTTGTATATTGTTAATATTTTTTCATGTCAATATGAATAGTAAAACTTATCACTTTGTATTTTTCATTAACATTTAGGACCCTGTGGGTGGGTAGATATACGTCACTAAGGGCCTGACGGTGTACCAATCCGCTCGTTGCTATGTCCTGAATATCAGTACAGAATTACATTAAGCTTATGCTCAGATTCGCGCCACACGATGCTCCGAATATTCACATCCTAGAGGTAAAATTCCTTTACACATTATAATTGTAAGCAAGAGGAGGCCAGCTCAGTTTTCCACCAAAAGTCTGGAACGAATTATGTTGATTTTCAACGCCATATTTCATTTGAATGTTTATGGATTGATTATGTTCCGATGATTTCTTGGGAATTACAGTTGTTGTCATATAAAATATTAGGTACAGTACAAGTAGACGCCACATGTTTAATTATTTCCCTTGTCTATGTTTGTAAATTTCATGTTCATAATTTAATAATTGAAATATTTATTTACTTAGGGTTGGGGTTAGTTATGTAAAACACAACTATCCTAACCCAAACCCTAAAATAAATTAATATTTAAATGACGAACATGAAACTTACAAATATAGACAAGGGAAATAACTCGACTATGTGATGGCATCTACCTGTACTGTACCAAATATTATTAAAACATTACTTTTGGAGAATAGATCTAGGCATTTCATCGATTCATATAGGACTAGTACATTTACATAATTAGGAGTGTGCCTGACTGAAATATCTCTAGGTCAAATTTTGAACTATATGTCATGGTAAGTAACAAGTACGTGTTTTATTTGTTGTTCCTGTGTTTTATGTGTTGTAATATTATAAGATCATTCATTTATTTATTGAATAACAAAAACAAATACTTCTCAGGGATGCCACAGATCAACATGGGAATAAATTACGTTGTATATCGGGCTAGGTCATCTTTAACGGGCCAAAATCGTGATATATTATGCTACTTTAGTTATGAAACAACATATACACAATATGAATAGGTATTTAGGAGGATTTTGTCAGTGTTGGCACACATTGCTCAAGCATATGTGCAGAAAGAAATTTTTTTTCCTTCTTTTATTAGATTTTAAATGATTTTTCACCGCCGAAGATGGATGTGTTGGGCCATTGGCGCAAATAAAACGGCAACACAACGCATTTCCATTCTCTGGACTACATTCAACTGGAAATCTTGTAGGATCATTGTCCTGTTACAAGAAAAATCCAGTGGGAGTTTGAGAATGAACGTTGAATAAGAAGAAGAAGAAATGATTTTTCCTCCCAATTTTCAACTTGACAACTTTTTAACACCTTTAATATCACACATACAACAACAACAACAAACCACAATTAAATGCATTATTCATTTTTTTTATTTACAGGTACAAAAATTTCTTTGAAATCTATAAAAACAAAATAGTTATTGCTTTTCCATATACCCATAAAAAATAATGCATTTTGTCAAAATGGAAGCCAGGTTCTGGGAGGAAATTGCGTAATTTTAATTCAGGGTCCTAAAGATTAATGCCTATTTGTAACTAAAATAATTTACTTGATAATTTAAACGCTGTGTTAAATGCTATGCCCTTAAATAATGTGAATGCTAGGTTAAATTATTCAAATGCTGTGTGTTGCATTTAAAATGTTGTATTGTGATTTCAATGTCATATTGACTTAATGAATTGTGATGAGTAATTATAAAACATCATGTTGGCTAGTTCTAATGCTGTGTTTTATTTTAATATTGCCATTGCCACTATGTTTCTCTGTGGTTTATCCATAGACAAGTACACACTAAAAACGGTACTGTACAAGTAGATGCCAAAATATAGTTCAGTTTTTTAATTCCAAATTTTTAGATAGTCACTGCACTGCGCATAACAATTCACTGATAATTTGTTTCTACAATAACAAAGATCGCTTCTAACACAAACAGGACTGTTAACACTGTGAGTCTCCCCAGAAACGAGCAGCAAGCAGTTGTGTTTCTACAAAGCAGAGAACTACTACATGTTGATAAATTCTGTAGTCTAGATCATTACCAGCAATGAACTATATATACATCTCAGGTGTCTTTTAATTATGCATTACGGAAGCACAATGAAATCAATGGCACTTGTATCCCATGTATTATTTGGTGTTATGTCCCTTTTCACCATAGTTACAGGAAAGCTTCATTCTTTTCAGTTTTGTTCCGTTAAAAATGTACTGGCAATTACTTGTACAGTACCCTGAAAACTTCAGAGTACAGCAAAAAAATGTCAAATGATTTTTTATGACAAATTTTAAAAAACAAAGCTTTTTATATACATCTAACAGAAAATAGGACATGTCATTTTTTTAAAATTATTATTATGACATGCCATCTTAAGTGGTACACAGCTAGTACCAAAATACTGGTTTGCAGCCAAATCTAGTTACACATCATAGCTTCACTCCCCTAATTTTTTTCAGTGTATATTTCAGTATTAAATCTATTTTAATCCATCCCCATTTTGTTTGTCTACTATTTGAGCTTTAAAAAGTAAATAATTGGTGAGACTTTTATCAGCTGATGCTTGAGGCAAATAAAATTATGTTTGATCGAAGTGGCACTTGGTGATCTCAACTCTAAATAAGAACACACAAATATATATAGTATTTCCCATAAGAACACACAAATATATATAGTATTATGTTCCCATAAGAACACACAAATATATATAGTATTTCCCATAAGAACACACAAATATATATAGTATTATGTTCCCATAAGAACACACAAATATATATAGTATTTCCCATAAGAACACACAAATATATATAGTATTTCCCATAAGAACACACAAATATATATAATATTATGTTCCCATAAGAACACACAAATATATATAGTATTTCCCATAAGAACACACAAATATATATAATATTATGTTCCCATAAGAACACACAAATATATATAGTACTTTCCCATAAGAACACACAAACATATATATAGTACTTTCCCATAAGAACACACAAATATATATAGTATTTCCCATAAGAACACACAAATATATATAGTATTTCCCATAAGAACACACAAATATATATAGTACTTTCCCATAAGAACACACAAACATATATATAGTACGTTCCCATAAGCACGCACACATATATATATAGTATGTTCCCATAAGACCATAAGAACACACACATATATATATTATGTTCCCATAAGAACACACAAATATATATATTTGTTCCCATAAGAAAGCAAACAAACAAACTGCATATATATATATATATATATATTCCAGATACCAAACTGGAATTCATACTCAGCTGAGTGACTTCCATGACTGAAAATTTAATGCAGACTGAGCTTCAAAATAATTTTTGTTCTTTCCATAAATGTCCTTTTGCATTCATTCTCAAACACCTGCAGATTAGCAGAATGAAGTCCAGAGAACGGAATGTAATGTATCATTGTTTACAGTCTGCTGCAATATCTGCACCTTTCAGCCTGACACATCTGACCTCAGCATGGCTGGCTTCTGAGTCACTTTGACCTTATATGGCTGTCCCATATTTATTTAATTTATATTTTTTTTAAATTAGAACCACCATCATCACATTGCAGACAATAGCCATTTCTGTTACTGTCTCTAAGATCATTAGCAGTTCATACACACTGAGGTCCACTCATTATAACTGGTGGTCAACCTATGGACAGAACAGACATACTCAATGCTCTATGAGAGTCTGCACGATCGGAGGATTTTGAGGTCAATGAGCATGAGTCAGTATCGAGAATATGTGTAGTGGGAGTAAGAAGCGATGTCGCACAGAGAGAGTACCTTACACAGAATGATCAACAGACATAAAACAGGCACCATCAGCAGCCTAACCCTGAGAGATTTACTGAAGCGAAGATCTGAGCACTTATGGATATGCCCAGTGTGCAAAGATGGTAATCAATATACCTAAACCTAAACACACTGAGGCACTGGCAAGGAAACCAATGTAATGTCATTAATTTTTTTTTATGTTGCCCTGTTATTAGTAATTTTAAAGCTAACTAGATTTTATTCTGGAGTAAGAAACATTGACAACAATGAATTGAACAGTCACTTTAACCCACACACAAATATGGCTACATTGAACCAATTGTTACATTTATAATGCATATCTGAATGTATATTAGGCCTATCTTAACAAAATGTTATATTATATGATATTTTCAAAACATTTTCGTCATGTTATTGTTGTTGCTTCGATTCTCATGAATTACGAGCAATTAGCTCTTACTTATTATGTGCGGTGGAGTGACTTCTTCAGAGCTTTATTTAAAACCCCATAATGCAACTCTCAGCTGTGTGCAATGTTTTGAGAAGAAGCTTCCTACTCTTTCGCTATACTATCTTAAAATTAGAAAATCTTAATCTATAAATGTAGATATAAGGTGTACACATTTTTTGTTAGTGCAATTAAATATACATAATTATTTCTGTAGCTATTTTATACAAGCCTTCAATTATTCATGTTCCACTGATTGAATCCCTGAACTATAGTTTCCCATGTATGTAAGTGATGGTTACTTTTGATGGTTACCACAGTAGCCTAGTTAGTAGTGAGCTTACTATCCCTGTGCCAGGTTCGAAGCCACATCCGGACAAAAAAAATCCTGGCTGTGATTTCTCGCCTGACATGACCTTTCCTCCAGTCGACCTAGTTGTAAATGGGTACCTGACGCATAGGTTGGGGAAGGTAAACACAGCAAGGAAGGAAACTGAACACACCACCTAATAGTTGCTGCAGCGTAGCACATGAAGAGCTATCTCATCATTCCTGATGGCAGGTTGCTGTCATGGGACCTACCTTTACCTTTAATTTTGAGTCTTATTTCATTAAGACTGTCACTCATGGAACGTCAGTGACTGACTAAACTGATGCTACAGCGTATCCGACACCACATCATCCACTTTGTGAAATCTCCTTTCTTCTCCACGAGATTGCAGTTCCTAAGTTGAATATGTGAAAAACATAGAAATTACACTTAGCAGAGAATGGGGAAGAGAATGATTGCCAAGTGAAACAGATCATATATGATTACTTCCAGTATCTTCTTCTTCTTCTGTGTTCGTTCTCAAACTCCTGCAATTAGCAGGATGTAGTCCGGAGAACGGAATGTGTTGTGTCATGGTTTACAGCATTGCTGCGATATCTGCGCCTTTCGGTCTGACACATCCAAGTTCAGCATGGCTTTGGGTCACTGACCCTATATGGGATGGGACGACCAACTCCATCCCATAACCTCCTTAGTCGCCTTTTATGACATGTGTGGAAGGTGAACAGTGTTGCTATTCTTTGCTCCCCTTTCAGGCCCAGGCAACATGCGGGCGACTTCTAGTATGAGGATGGAGTTTAAGGTTGCTACTGCAATTGCTCTCCAATGGCTTTCTGTGACTTATTTTATTAGGGCAGTTATAGTGTCTTATTCTCAATTCATGCTTCGAAAGATTCAAAATGGTCAGTGTCAGTATGAGGGATGGCCTCTATAGCCTGTCCCAACCTTGGGTTGCCACATAGATTTACTGCCCAGGACATGCTGGAGTGTATGAAAATGTTAGTTCAGATAGGCTTGCGTTGAATGCACCTATAATCTGTTAAGAATACATAAGGAGGACATTTACAGTTGCATGGTGAGTGACTGTTGAATGCAGGCACTACTATAGGTGAAGCATCTAGGGTACAATTGGGAGAATTTGGTATTCAGTGTGGCATGAACAGGACTGGACAACTTATGGACAGAATGAGGAATATATTCAACCAGCAAGCCATGGAAGACATCAGTATAGTACAGTAAAATATTTTGATATTTGTTGGGGTGACTGAGAACCTATGGGTTTGTCTGGAGTGCAGTGATATCAGCTCGTAAGTAATCTTCTTTCTCTTTTGCATTTGTTCTCAAACTCCTGCAGATTAGCAGGATGTAGTCAAGAGAACAGAATGGGCTGTGTCATGATTTACAATTTTGCTGCAATATCTGCACCTTTCAGCCTAAAATAATGGGGCAGCTGTTCTGTCCTGGAGAAGACATTGGACTTCACCCTGACAACAGACCTGACAATAACATGACCGCAGATGCTGAAAGCAGAGGAAGCCTGAAACATCCACTTTAGCATTTCTTTTGGGTCCCTTTGATCCTATATGGGATGGGACAGGCAACTCCACAACTTGTAGCAAATCAGAATGACATCTAATTATCTACTTATATAGTTGATAAATTAGAGGCAATAGAGATGTGGTTCTACAGAAGAATGCTGATAATACCATGGACTGCCAGGGAAACTAATGTGGAGGTGTTGAAGGAGTTAAAGGCGAAACAGAGCTTAATCAATAATATAAGGAAAAAACAATCTTCATTTTTTGGGAACGTTATGAGACAAGGTTTGGAGTACAGTCACAACAGGCAAGATTTTTAGCAACAGAGAGCGACAACGTGAGAAAATATTCGACAGTTTAACAACCTGGCACGGCAGGGAAACAATAATGATCTTAACATATAATACTGGAGAGAGTTGTGGAGAGCCATGATCGCCTTCGCCAGCCAGCAAATCAGACCAAACAGATGACAGAACATCTAATTATCTACTTATACATTGGTAAATCAGACCAAACAGATGACAGAACATCTAATTATCTATTTATACAGTTAGTTAGTCGTCGGATCATCATCACTGCAAATTGGACACGTCCATAGTTGCTCCGATCTCTCCTTGAGTGTATCCGCCATTACACTTCTGCTGACAGTACCGGTCCTATGCTGGTTGACCATCACCCCCCCCCCCCCCCGACCTCCAAAATGCTCACCCCCAGCAACAGCGCACCTCAACCCCTGATCCCTAATCCTAGCCATTGAAAAGGAACCATCATCCACACCAGTCTCACTCTCACGTGCCACATCTCCCAAGGAATTCAAAACACCAGGGCGATTCATTGCCCCATCGCCCCATGTCACAAACGCACATGATGCCAGCCTATCTGCTCTTTCATTGCCTCGAATGCCCTTGTCCTGGCACGAAAATAAATATAACCACTTTCAGCCTCACCTTTCTCAAGGCCTCAATCCACTGTTCGTGGATGAGACCCACCTGTATCCTCACAATCACACCCACAGAGCCACTCAAGATGCAGACCTGCGGTACCATCCGCGTGCACAACCATTCAAACACCCTGGTCACCGACACAATCTCCAAGGCCATACCACCCGCAGTGACCGCAAAGACACCACTCCCCTCCATGATCGTTCCACCTGCGTACCGAGCTGTGAAGGTCCAAGCACTGCGAACATGTCCAATCACAGATCCATCAGTGTATATAATCACATCCCCCTCTTCGGCATTCCCATCGACCAAAGCCTGCACCTCCCTCTATAAATTTATACAGTTGATATTCAGGATGTAACTTACTATTTTTTTGGGCTGCAGTGATTTTATGGGCAATATAAATACATTCAACAGATTACCATTGCTTAATTAATGGCTGGATGCACAATTACCTGTGGATTGAACCTGATACCTTGTCTGCCCAAGACACATTCTGTACTTCTTCTCCTGACGATATCTAATAACAAGATAACAAATATGATTTTTTTTTAAAAATAGGTATTTAAAAACTTACATTTCTTCCTGATCCGCTTTCAGCTATGGGTAAACTTTCACCATCTGGAAAGAAAAACCATAATTTTCTTCTCAACACATGCAGTTTATTTTATAAAAACATGCAAACTTAAGCTAATATCTTGGAATAACTAATATTTTTTCAACTTCAACTTTTTATAACTCTACTACATTGACTTAGAAATGTGTTCTATTACATTTCACAGGTTGCAATAGACTGACCACTAGAGGTGTTTCAGGAATCAGATATAGTCAGTTCATTGCTATTTTTTCAGCATCTTTTCTCAAACTCCAGTTGGATCTCTCTTGTAGCAGGACAATGGTCTTACATTTCCAGCAGGTTGTAGTCCAGAAAGTAGAAATAATTTGTGTCACTGCTTTATATGGACAATAGGCACAACACACCTGACGTAAGCAATACTATTTACCACCATCCTTAATATCTATCTCTCCATCGCAGACATATTCATATTTCTTCCTTGATGCTATCTATAACACTCCTTGTAACTCTATGTCATCATATATACTAAAACCTTTCCTCATTTTATATACATGACTAATATAACAGTACATCATATATTTATAGCCATACCAAAGAAATCAGTAGCAGTTTAGTGTGAAGATCACAGTTTATGAATCATATGACATAAATATTATACTAAGATTTATTATAAGGAGAGAAAAGCAAACTGAACTCAAATTTAGATTTCCAGCTTATGCCATTGAATCTAAAAGCATCAACCGATATTCGTAAAAGCTCTGGAAAAATCTTCACATCAAAAATAATTGAAACACTAATCTGGAGCTGAAAGTCAAACATGACCGCCTGGCACAGGCAGCAAAAGTGACAAACTCATACTCCCTCGAGTTCTATCATCATCATTTGTTAATATTACTAATTTTATCTGAACTAGATCTGAAAATAACATACTTGTATTTGTGTATCCACAAATGTCACACACGCTACGACTGGGGTAGTTCACGTATGTACAGTGTATGCATTTCCATGCACCAGGTAGGTGCTCAGGCGAACCTTGATGCATGAATGTTTCAGATGAAAGGATGTTATTTGCAAATAGGTGGTTCACTGTAGAATAAACGAACATAAATTAATATAGCCAGTAAGGAGAATAGAAATGTGCTTGCCTAATAGGTGTAAATATAACAGTTTTGTTGTAAAATACCAGTACAATATAGTTACACTTAACAGTGGACAAAGTATTCTATCAGGAAATGAAACAGTAGACATACTTGTAAAAAGATATGCCTGAAAATAGCAAAAGGAAAGACTGTGCAGTATGAGAATTTAAAATAATACTCACGTGGAAGACAGGTAATGGAGTTCTACTTGATGATGACTAACACACTATCACTGATGGATGTTAACATGAATAAATATGGTACATACAACAAAACAAAACACAGAATATAATCATACAAATGACAATACACAGGACATAATCGACGTTTCGGACCAATAGGCCTTTTTCAAGATACGCACATAACATACAAACATAAAAATACCATAAGTAGAAATGAATGCACTACAACAAGCGTGTCCGAGTGAAATATGGTAGCCTCACTTGATGATGGTGACATGGATAACTCCATGATGGTGGGTGGGGACAATTTTTTAAAATTATCCTTGTTTTATGTTATATTGCAAATTAACAGATAACATAAGACAAACACCCAATTTTATTTATTTCTTCAAAATGAATTATTTTTCTTCAGAGTTCATTCTCAAACTCCCACTGGATTTCTCTTGTAGCAGGACATGGTCCTATTAGATTTCTAGCCGGATGTAGTCCAGAGAATGGAAATGCGATGTGTCGCCATCTTATTTGCAACAATTGCCCGGAAGAACAAAATTAATTTCAGAACAAAATCAGTTAGGATCTTAAAGGATAAACACTCTATACTGAATTTCAAGATACACGTGATGCTATGGTCTAGAAAATAATTTAAACACATTGCTATCTACAACATGCATGCACATTTATATGAGACTAACACAAAAATATTTTAAAATTCAAACTTCTTCCAACTTTGCTTTACCTCCTGCAGCCATATTATGATTTGTTAAGTGGTCAGTCATAGCACTACTGTATGGAATGGAAACTGGTCCTCCATAAGAAGGAGGAGGCACATGGTTGTATGAACTCTGTGCAGCTAAAGCTGATTTTCTCTGCTCATGTTGTAGCTATGTGATGCAGAATTAAAACAGAAAGTTCAATGAAACAAACATTGCTAAGTTGCAGATTTAAATAACCTAATAGTAAAAGTACTAAGGCTAAAAGTACTTTCAATAACATGGGAAAAAATAACACTGAAACAAATCACAAACTAAAAAATTATAATTATAAAATGCTAAATCATTTCTATATTAATGTATGGCTCAGAAACATGGATAATGAATAAACAGCAAGAAAACATAATTGATGCCTTTGAGATTTGAATATATAGAATATGGAGAACTTTGGAAAGAGAAGAAAATTAGCACAAATAGATTCTGACAACACTGTGAATGAAAAAAATAACTAATAAAGGAAAAAACAATTAAACAAATATAATATTCTAGACATAAGACATAACACCTTATTTAAGACCTTATATGTAGGTATAGTCAATGGACAGAGAGCAAGAGGTAGGCTGAAATACAAAATTGAAGGGAAACTATGAGATGGACTGGATATAGTAAAGCAGACTAAGAACTTAAACTTAAACTAGGAGCACAGTATACAAATAACACTCATACAAATGTCTAAAATCATAAAGAGAAATCTGAAGTTGTTATTCTAGAGCCAGAAGCAGACAATTTAACGTGTACTCATGTTGAGACAAACATAAAGTAGAGCACATCCCCCAAGATTATCCTCCCACATCCTACACGAGTATTGTCTCACATTCTCCAAGAGTGTCATCTCACATCCTTCAAGAGCATCATCTCAGATCCTCCAAGAGTGTCATCTCACATCCTTCAAGAACATCATCTCAGATCCTCCAAGAGTGTCATCTCATATCCTTCAAGAGCATCGTCTCAGCTCCTCCAAGAGTGTCATCTCACATCCTTCAAGAGCATCATCTCAGATCCTCCAAGAGTGTCATCTCACATCCTTCAAGAGCATCATCTCAGATCCTCCAAGAGTGTCATCTCACATCCTTCAAGAGCATCGTCTCAGCTCCTCCAAGAGTGTCATCTCACATCCTTCAAGAGCATCATCTCAGATCCTCCAAGAGTGTCATCTCACATCCTTCAAGAGCATCATCTCAGATCCTCCAAGAGTGTCATCTCACATCCTTCAAGAGCATCGTCTCAGATCCTCCAAGAGTGTCATCTCACATCCTTCAAGAGCATCATCTCAGATCCTCCAAGAGTGTCATCTCACATCCTTCAAGAGAATTGTCTCAGATCCTCCAAGAGTGTCATCTCACATCCTCATCAGACAACAGTCACAGCATCCAAGAGTGTTGACTAACATCCTTCAAGATCATCCTCTAACATCCTACAAAAGTATTGTCTCACAATCATCCATGAGCATTGTCTCACATCCTCCATGAATGTCATCTAACATCTTCCAAGTGTGTCCTCCCACATCCTCCAAAAGTTGTCATCTCACAATCATCCACGAGTGTCATCTCACAACCTCCACGAGGGTCATTTCACATCCTCGAAAGGTGTGGTCTCACATCCTCCAAAGGTGTTACTTCACATCCACCAAGAGTGTTGTCTTACATACTCAGAAGGTGTCTCACATCCTCCAAAGGTGTCTCACATCCTCCAAGAGGTTTTCCAAGAGCATCATCTAGAACAAAATGTAATCCAGAGAATGGAATGTTTTGTGTCATAGTTTACAGCTTAGCTATGATATCTGCGACTTTCTTCCTGACACATCCAACTTCAGCATGGTTTATGGGTCACTGATCCTCAATGGGATGGGAAAGCCAATTCCATCCCCCCAATCTCCTTAGTCACCTCCTTTGACATGGCTGACAGGTCACTATTCTTTGCTATCAGTCCCGGCACAATGACTGCTTTGATTACTGATATTCCGCCGAAGATGGATGTGTTGGGCCATTGGCGCAAATAAAACGGCAACACAACGCATTTCCATTCTCTGGACTATATTCAACTGGAAATCTTGTAGGACCATTGTCCTGTTACAAGAGAAATCCAGCGGGAGTTTGAGAATAAAAGCTAAAGAAGAAGATTACTGATATTGGATGGCTACTTATGGTCCAGAGCAGAGCTTCTCAACAGCTGGGCTGTGGCACCATTTCTACGTCCTTGAATTGTAAAGTTATTTAAGAGTATATAGAATTTTTGTGCACTGGCCCTAGTTTTATAAAAAATGTTTTTTTTACAGAGCCACTATCTCACAAAGGTTGAGAAGCACTAGTTTAGAACAGTGTTTCTCAAACTTTTTGTTGTCACGAATCAGCAATGTATTTCCAAATCTGTTATGGTCTGGCATAGGTTCTGAGGGTTAAATGTCTATATTAGTACAATGTGTATTTCTGCAAGTTAAAAATGTCTATTACATTGTGTCATGATGTGCCTTTGATATTTCACTCTCGGCTTTCGAGTGGATGGTCGTCCTGTCCATTTGCTGTGCCAATATGATTTTTGTTTCATTAGTTTTAATGCAGACTAGATCAGTAATCATGGCTAGCAAAATTGTGGAGTGGTCACTGATAGCTAACAAACCAGCACTGGTCCACAGACCATAACTTTGAGAAATACTTGTCTCTAGAGCACACTGCATAAACTGTATTACAATGTACAACCTCAATGTTCATGTCAAATTACAACATCCTACTTTACAAAATATGGCCCACAAAATTAACAGTTATAACACTTTCATAAAACTGTTGTGCACAAATAACTACCTTAAGTTTGAGGTCATCAACCTGGTACAGCAAATCTGCACTGAGTCTGGCTTTAGATCTCAAATCATTTTCTAAAGTTTTCATCTGAAATAAAGGAGTTTTTAAAAAAATTTGAGATTTTTACAAACAGGAAGTATGAACAGCAAAAAGTGACATTAACAAGGAGGAAATCTTTCTTAATAGTGTATTCCCAGTTAGGAAGTAATAGGGAAATATTGTGACTGAGGCAACTTTGCAAGGAATTAATATTCAAGAACATAAAAACTGGGTTTCTTTGGACAATGTAATGGGATTTCCCCTTCCATAGTGGGAATTTCATAGATGATGTGACTACACAAAGAAAAAATATGTGTTGTGTTCTTTAATATGTTACCATCATCATCAGGTAGCATATCCGGAATATGATGTAGCAGTCATCATAGTCTTTCAAGACTCCTGTCGATCTTGAGCCAGTCGTCCTGCTTCTGTTAGTGTCGTGTTCTATTGGTATTTGATAACTTGTGTCCATCTTCTTCTTGGTCTGCCTCTTGTTCATCTCCCCCCTCCCCCCTGGCATCATCCCCTCCATTATGGTCTTCTCTAGGCTGTCATGGCATTTGATATGGCCTAAATATTTCATTTATTTCGAAAGAACAATGTGGTTTAGCCAGTTTACTTTTACATTCATTTCTCTCAGGATGGCTATAATAGTGATCTTTTTGGTCCATGGTATTCTGAGGATTTTTCTGTAGCACTTTGAAATGCTGCTATTTTATTTTTCACCTTGTTGGTGATTGTCCAGCATTTTGTTGACAGGAACATATACACAGATCATAGGTTAGGTTTAGGTTAGGTTTTTTTCTCAAGGCACAATAAAATAAATCTTCAAAGACTTCAAGTCCTTTATGCCAACTTGAGTCATCTAAGACATTTTGTAACTAATATTATCCATATATTTGCATTCTTTAATTGGCATACAAGAGAATATTTGTAATCATTAATTGTGAATTAAGCTCCTGGCTGTAACATAACTTGTGGCTCCTAATTCTTGTTTTTGTACTTTTTTCTGCATTAATTCTCAAACTCCTGCAGATTAGTAGGATGCAGACCGAAGAATAAAATGCATTGTGTCATGGTTTACAGCTCAGTTGTGATATTTGTGTCTTTCTTTCTGACACATCAAACTTCGTGTCGTTTCAAATGACATTTCTATGAAGAACACTCAGAGCGTCATTAAGAGATATAATTAGAAACATAACATCAGACAGATAACCAAAACAATACCAGTATTGGAACACATCAGAGACAACAGATCAAATGGTTTTCACACACTTCTAGACTACCAACAAACAGCATGCCACAGATGGCCGTGACACAGACATTACTATAAAGCCAGAGGCGGACCATGTAAAAGATGGATCATAGAAATCAAAGAGGCCACAGGAACAAGCTTACAAACAGCAAACAAGAAGGCCATCTCCAGAGAACTCTTCTACCCCTGACGCCGTAGAGCAAATAGGGAACACATCATATAGATAGATAGATAGATAGACATCCAACTTCAGCATGGCTTTGGGTCACTTTGATCCTCTATGAGACGGGGCGGACAGCCAACTTCACCCCGAGACCTTCTTAGTCACCTCTCACAACATGCAAGGCAGACAACAATGTTATTATTCTTTGGTCCCCATTTGGGCCACCATAGCACATGGGTAACTTTTATTTCTAACTGCAATTATGTCAAACAGCAATTAAAATTCTTGCTGGATTACCTGAACATTTATTTTCTTCAATTTTGTTTCAAAAGAGAGTCTTATCTGATCACATTCTTTTCTAAACTTCTCTGCCTTACTCTCAGCCAGAAGTCTGTCCTTTTTTTCTTTCTCAAAGTCTTCAGCAAAGATTGTGAGCTGAAATTAAGTCAAAAAACAATATTATTTTTAGATTTCCTTTTTATACTTTTTTGAATAATTAGAAATCATGACAAAAGCTATTGTGCATCTTTTGAAATTAAATTGAAATTATCCATCTTTTCTGCAGTCTTCCTCTGGCTTTGTACCCTGATATCATTTGTTTATATGCCTTCACAGGTAATTTGTCGTAATGTATTATCATAACGTGGTCAAACCACTTGATCTGCTGCGTTTTTATGTATTCTGTGTAAGGTGTTATGCCTATTCTTTTCCTGATGTTTTCATTTCGTAATCTGTCACGCCTGGTGACCACTGCAGCTGTCCTCAAGCATTTCATCTCACACATCACTATCTTTCTGTAATGTGAAGATGAGAGAGACCAGGTTTGACACTGGTAACAGTTTTTGTAGGAATGTACTGTAAATCATTTGTCTTTTAACTTCCATCTCAATCTTTAGTACTAATGTACTAAATCAGCTCCAGAAATCACTCACAGATACAGACCTACAAAACCTAAAACCACTAAACACCTTTAACACATACCCAACATGGGACAGGAAAAACTTCCCAAGAATTATGGACAATATACCAAGCATCATTTCGAAAACAGAAACTACTATACAAGTACTAAAGGAGACAACTAAGAATCACATACAGAAAGCATACCCAAAGGATATATAGACACATGTATATACAGATGGATCAGCGAAAGAGGCAGTATTAGATGGAGGATCAGGAATATATATAGTAACACCAGATGGAAAAGAAATAGAGAAATCCATACCCACAGGCAAACATTCCACAAATTTTAAAGCAGAAATGGAAGCCATAATAGAGGCAGCCAAAATGCTCATGAATTGCTTGCCGAGTCACAACAGACATGTAGTATTTCTAACGGATGCAAAATCAGTATTGCAGGCATTGAAAGATCCAAAGAACACGAGCATGAATGAACTTACGGCCTGCTTACTACACCTCAGCAGTACCACCAAAGAAACAGTACTGCAGTGGATCCCAGGTCACTGTGGCATACCTGGAAATGGAAAAGCTGATCTCCTGGCAAGGAAAGGGGGATCACTGGAACAAATAGAAAATGATAATACGTACTATGAAAGTAAGACCATGTTAAAAGCAGAATATAAGAAAAAGTGGAAGCAAATGCACCCAACTGCAGAACCAAATGACCCCTACCACCAAATGTCACGCAAGGAACAAACCATCATTTTCAGACTACGAACTGGTCACAACAGACTGAGAAGTCACATGTTTCGAAAGCTGAAGATTGGTGAGACAGACCTGTGCAACTGTGGACTGAGCCCAGAGACTGCAGAACACATTCTTCATGCCTGTCAACTCTACCAAGAAGAGAGGGAGAAAATATGGCCTACTGAGACGGCACTGCTTCCAGACTTGAGGGGTTCCATGGATGACCTGAAGCGAATCACACAATTCATTGAAGCTATTGGGGCTGTAACCTGATATCTGACTGAAGAACGATGAAGAAGAAGAAGATGTACTAAATCTACTGAAATGTCTAAATGTACTTTATTATTTTTCATATTCTGAGAACCTTCCAATAAAATCTGATAGATGATAATAAATGATGTCATTGTGTTTACAGACTGGCTTGTCCATCCTGGTGAGAAGTCTGGCTGGGGTTTTATAGCTAGTAGAAGTGGTAGAGTTATTGCCAGACAGAACTATTTCCAATATGAAAACAGGGGTTGAGGCTGTTATTATAATCCTCCAATGGCACTATGATTCTCAGATAAACTTCAAAAGATGTAAAATTGTCAGTGAAAATATGTAGTTTCTCGAGTCAAGTTATGAGATTAATAAATGCCAGCTGAATGGACCTGATTCAAACCCTGTCTGCTGCCTTCTGTTTTTATTTCTGTAACTCTATCATGATTCATAATTATATTATTAATGTACACACTAAGCTAGTAGGTTTTATATCGCTATAACATACCTGTTGTTTTAGTAGAGAAATATTTGTTTGTAATTCCATGTTCCCAGTATGCTGAATGTTATTGCTGCGAGAAGCATTCTGGAAAGAAACACATAAGCACATCTACATTTTATAACCTGTTAGTCTATAATAAAATATATACAAAAGATATATATAAATACATACAATTCACTGAAGGACGCAAAGTGACTACACATATGATATTTAATAAGCAGTTCTAAACAGGCTCTGATCAATTTCTGTCAACACTGCTATTCCAGTATAGACATTAACATGAAAAATATTTAACAAAGACTAATCGGCATGAAAAAATAGTATACAAAACAGACTAACTGGCATGAAAAAATAGTTTACAAAACAGACTAACTGGCATGAAAAAATAGTATACAAAACAGACTAACTGGCATGAAAAAATAGTTTACAAAACAGACTAACTGGCATGGAAAAATAGTTTACAAAACAGACTAATTGGCATGAAAAAATAGTTTACAAAACAGACTAACTGGCATGAAAAAATAGTTTACAAAACAGACTAACATGGAAAATATACTGTTCAAAAAAAGAAAAGCAACTTTTTTGGAGTTACTTTTATTAAAGATATTTGTTGATTGGACATCATTCAACCTATCAACTGTGTCCACCTGGCCATAAACATTTCAAGGTTACCAGAATTGTATTCACCTCATGATTCGTGAAAGAGGTCACGGTCAAAATAACATTTTTGGCAATAACTCATTACAGGTTCATGAGAATTCCATAAAACTTTGAACACAAAATTCTCTGACCATATTATTGAATGCCTATAAAAGATTGATGGTCCTTGAATAAATTAAGTTGAAAATTCAACAATACAGAACAATGATGGAGGTCTCAGTCGCAAAGAATAAAAGTCCAAACCACATTTAATGAACATCATTTCATTGTTAAATCCTGGAAGGTTCTTCATGCCAAAGTTGAAACATTAATTCCGTAAAATAAAAAATGTTTGTACATGTTTGAAATAAGACTATTGTAGTTCACTAGCACTGCAATAATGTTGTGTCTCTTTTTTTTTAATAGTATAACTTGTAAAAAATACTAACTTGCATGAAAAATAGTTTATCAGACAGAATAACATGAAAAATAGTTTGCAAAACAGACTAACTGGCATTAAAAACAGTTTAGAAAGACTGACATGATAAATAGTTTACAAAACAGACTGACATGAGAAAACAGTCTACAAAACAGACTAACAAACACGATAAATAGGTTACAAAACAGATTGAAATGATGTTGCTAATGAACAAATAATAAAAATATTAATCACATCCCGTTATAACAATTTGGCCTGGATGGATGACATATTTATTTAATAACATTAATTCAGTATATACAGTAAAGACAAAGAATAAATATAAATTGAAAAGTGTTGTTAACCTTTACAGCTCTCTCAGCGACTATAATTGAATGATAATATGTATTTTCCGTAGCTGTCCGCAACTATAGGTGCCCATAGAGGCCATACCTTTTTTAACAGAAATATCGCAATTGTAAACAAACAATATTAAAATCATTTTTTATTTTTTAAATATATTCATATTTTTTGTGTGTAGCCAATAATTTCAGTTAGATCGACTTGTTTCGTTTGGCTAAAAAGACAAATGTTATATGTACAAGTAGTTTGATTATAAAATATCGTCGGAGTAATCTAGGCCTAGTAAGCGGCATGAGCCGGATTGAATGTATCTGAAGTTTTTACCAAAAATTCTAGGCCTAGCCAGAGGTGTTAGTTCAAAGATACAACATATACACCAACAAAACTTACATAATTATATTCAGTAACCATTCCTTTATTTTCACACACAAAAATTATACACATATCTTTAAAAATAAACAAGTTATTGCGTTTTACAAATACCCTCCATAAATAGTGCGTAAGAGCAAAAAGAGAATGCAGTAGAAAGCAGAAATTACTCTTTTTTAATGCAGAGTGGTAAAGGTTAAACCAGGAAATTTGCTATAAATTTATGTTAATAAAGAAATTCAACTCTATAAATTGACTGCAGACAAAGTCAAATTTGTGTTACGCTCATGTAAACATACTATATAAAGACAAGTCACACATGACAGCAACAATTCTAACCTTGAGACCAACCAACTCAGATTCCAGTATTCTCTTACTCCTGGTCAAATCTTTGACTTCTGTTTTCAAGCACTGCAACTCTGTATTAAGTGACTCATTTATTCTTTGAAGTGTAGATTTCTCCACCTCACAGGTTTCATTTACTTTCATTAAATCCTGAATGGAGGCCTGAAGTAAACATAATATTTCAATTAATGAATTTACAATGGCTAGAGGGAACTAATATAATTATAGATATTTATCTAGAACCTTCTGCATTCATTATCAAACTACTACCTGTTAGCATGATGTGGTCTGGAGTATAGATTGTTCTGGTTTACAGCTTGACATTTTTGAATCCCCTTCCTTCTTCTCCTTCTGCATTCGCTCTCTGATAACCAACACAAAAGTTTGTGTGATTTCCTTCTGGGAGCGTGAAGTATGTTGTATTGCTAGTTTACAGAATAGCTGAATTATTGGTACCTTGAAAATTCTAGCACATCCTATCTGTTGCCAGGCGATGTATGTGTATATACTCTATGCCATGATGGTTTTCCACCCACTTTGTCCTTGGACTTTACAAGCCAAAACATGTTCCTGGTTGGCAGTCCCTGTGGAGACGGTAGTTAGGGATTTAGGCTTCTCAATTTCTCACTGTTATCTTTTATCAAATAATCCCCATAAATGACAAAGACATGCAGGCCAGCAGACATTACACCTTCGTCCTTCTGTGACACTCCTAGGTGGTGGGAACGCCAGATATGCCATCAATGAAGATGGGTCAACAAAGCTGATGGAAGAATGATGAACTAGTCTGCCCAGAAGTATATGCTATGCTCCTGGCAGAGCATGGTGATCCTGCTGCACTAGAATGCCTTCCTTTGAGGACTAAACATGAAAACTTAAACCCCCTAACACAACCATGCCTTTGAGACAAAAAAACCTTTTACAAGTTCAGGTATCACTTCAGTTATTCAACTGAGAAAGACCTGCAATTTTGTCAGAAAGGTTATATAACAAGGCTATATATCCATAAAGGCTGTCAACAGCCACCTGCTAAAGGAATTACTTCATCAACACTCAGTATTACATTTAAATGTGAGATACGACAACAATATATGATAAATTACTCACAGTCTGAAGCTGCAGCTCTTTTTCCAAAGTAGCTATACTTTCTTGAAGGTTTTTATTCACTGTCTCAATAGACATAACTTTTGTCTCTAACTCAGTTTTTTCTCCTTGTGTCTGTTGTCGTAAATCTTCCCACTTGTTGTGCCAATCTTTGTTTGCCCAAAAGAGCTGCAAAGAATAATGAAGTCAAACAATGTTAAATATAATTTTAGAATGTAAACTAGTTTAATGCAGCTGGTAGATGTACATTTATATTTGACATTAAAAGCAATATATGACAAAATAAACAGAAGACCATCTTCCTTAAGTTAAAGAATCTCTTTGGATCAATTTAACTGTTACATTCACAATTTTATCTTTAAAATGTTATGCTATTATCACATTCACAAATAGTAAAGATTAATAATATTATACCGCCCATGTGTTGTCAGGGCCCGAAAGGGGAGCAAGAATAGCAACACTGTTTACCTTCCATGCATGTCGTACGAGGCGACTAAGGAGGTTATGGGATGGAGTTGGCTGTCCCATCCCATATAGGATCAGTGACCCAAAGCCATGCTGAAGTCGGATGTGTCAGGCAGAAAGGCGCAGATATCGCAGCAATGCTGTAAACCATGACACAACGCATTCCGTTCTCCGGACTACATCCTGCTGATCTGCAGGAGTTTGAGAACGAATGCAGAAGAAGAAGATGTACAACTGAAATTTGTGTATATTTTGTAAATGCATGCTGATTCTCTTTCATACATGCACATTTCTAAATAATGGAGATAATTTACCAGATTATAGGGATAACCCAACAGGCTAGAAATATAGAGGTTGCAGTAGTATAGGGCAAATGCAAGTATGAATGGAAACAACAAAAGCAAACTGTTATCAATAATAAAAACATGGCTCAAATGGCATAGAGGATTGACATCATTGTACTCGGATTATTCCATATGTACCATGTCCTCAACGAAGTGGTATATCACTTACCAATAGTAAAAACGACATACTATCAGTGAAAAGTACAATTCTATAGCACACATAGCTAAGCGATTTAACTATCTCAGGGTGTAAAAAGTAAAACTATAATACTAATTATAATTAATATCTATATGAGCTAAAGGATGTAGATACATCTTTGGAGAAAAGGTAATATTCTCATTTTAGTGGGGCTTTTAATTAACTTTTAGAGAAATCTATGAGGGAGTGGAGACTCATGCATTTATATGCTTGCTTCCAATACTAAATGTCATGTTTTAGCTTAATGGGGAGAAAGGGGGGAGAGAATTTGAATTCTCCCTTTATCTGTGGATTGGGAGGACACTCTTCCCCATATGTGCTTGTGCTATACATGTATGTGCTTTAACGTTGTGCTTTTAGGCGGTAATTTATTGCATTTGTTACAATTGCATAACTTTTAACATGTTACTGAACTGCAATGCTACTTCCCAGCAATATAATGCCATTTAATGGCATTAGGTTAAAGGGCATGAGCCCATGGATGGCTGGATCAGCAACCAACCAACCAGCCAACTGCAATGTACTATCAAAAGGTTTGTTGAATGGTTGGTTGCTGAACCAGCAGCTCATGCCCATTGTCCCAGTACCTATCAAATTAGGGAACCAAATCTCTACACAGGAATTCTCCGAAGGTATTTAATGAGTTTTCCACATGAAAACAAAAAGATAAATAGAAATCTATAAATACCTTAGCATTCATATTGCTTAGCGACTCCAATTTTTTCATTATCGGATTGTCTGGATAATGGGCCCTGACTGGATCTGCGTGACTCTGTTTGAAAGAAAGTGATGCTCATCATTATATACTTTCCTTCTGAGCACACTAAAAAAAAATAATACATGTTGGCTAATAGCAATAGGCCTAAATATAGGAAAGATCAAATTGAAACATTTTCCATAATTAAACTCTCCAAGAATTGCAATTTCCTGTATAATCTGAATTTTTAGTCTTCTTCTTCTTCAGCATTCATTCTCAAACTCCAGCTAGATCTCTCTTGTAGCAGGACAATTGTACTACTAGATTTCCAGCAGGATGTAGTCCTGAGAATGGAAATGCGCTGTGTCGCCGTTTTATTTGCGCCAATGGCCTGCCACATCCATCTTCAGTGGGAATTTTTTTAATCAAGAATACAGAATTCAAGAATATTGTTTGTAAATGCAAAAGTATACATTATGAAAATAATTCCAAACACTGAAATTTTTCAATTTCTTGACAAAGAACATCTCAGATATTGATTTCTCGCAAACACAAAGTTTTTCAGCAATGACGCAGATTTGATACTTAGCTTGCCTTGCATATCCAACTAATCGAATTAGATGGTTCAAATGCCGATCATCCACATTGTGCTGCCAATACAAATGGGTGTATATTTTTTTGGCACCTCAAAATTCAACAATAGTTGGATAGCAATATCCTTAATAGGATACACTTCAAAGCTAAATTATTATTTATAACAAAAGATTAACTAAATGTTGTAATGATATAACAACCTGTCTTTAGAATGTCTTACTTGAGTGGAAACAACTGAAACCCATCCATGCTCAGACATGATTTCTTTTTTTCCATTCAAGATCGCAATAAAGTCTAGAAGACTCTGATTCTCCTGCTTCAAAGTAGAAATTTCTTCTCTGCAAAACAAATTGTAGGGATTAAACAATCATCATTCACGGGTCACTCTGGGATGGGAGGGTTGAGTTTCAGCACAAACCTTTTGCCCTTAATATCCTGAGTTCCAATCTCCAACAAATAATTCAAAGGGAATTATTACCACTAAATGTAAGTAGGTCAAGTACCTGGTGCTATCAAAGAAGAATGATACGGTCTGAGGAACCTTGTGCACTGCAAATATTAAAGAGTCCTTGACATTTCTGATATTTAGATGTGACCTAACAAATCCAACTTTAGCATGGTTTTTTGGTCACTTTGAAATAAGGGATTGAACAAACAACTAAATATAATATCCCCCCCCCCTGAAACTTTCTAGATCACCTCTTATGACATGCATAGCAGGTCACAATTTTTACCATTCTTTATTCTCATTTCGGTTTTCGCAATACACTGATAAACTCTTATCTTTCAAGGAACATTTTGAAGACTATCATGTTTAGTAATTAATTTAGACTTCTTCTTTGTTCATTTTCAAACTCCTGCAGATTAGCAGAATGTAGTCCAGAGAATTGAATACATTGTGTCATGGTTTACAGCTTGGTGCAATATCTGCATCTTTCAGCCTGACACAGCCAACTTCATCATGACCTGTGGGTCACTTTTACCCTTTATGGAATCAACTATGGAGCCAATGTTATCCCTCAAACCTCCTTAGTCACCTCTTACAACATGCCTGGTATGCCAGTGTCATTCTTTTCGCAAAACATTAATTTTTAAATAAATACCCCGCCAAAGACGGATGTGTTGGGCCATTGGAGCAAATAAAACAGCAACATAACGCATTTCTATTCTCTGGACTACATTCAACTGGAAATCTTGTAGGATCATTGTCCTGTTACAAGAGAAATCCAGTGGGAGTTTGAGAATGAACGCTGAAGAAGAAGAAGGAATAAATACGTTTCCTAAATGTATAAGTTTCATGCAAAGTTCAGGCAGAGGTAAAATGTATCATTCTCACAGACGTCTTCTCAGTAGTAGAAACTCTATGGTGCCAGAATAGTAGCAACTTATGTGCACTGGTGGACTTAATTTAAAAGTTAGCTAAGTATTACACAAAGGGCACAATTCAGTGGATATCAGCACACTGCAACACCCAAGGAAATGAAGAGCAGACAAACTCGCCAAAGAAGTGGTGAATTGCAACATAGGCACTGCATATGAGGTAGTCAAGACAAAAATTAAAGCCAATCTCAAATCATAGTGGAAACACGAGCACCCAAATAAAATAAAAAATTGATGATTATGTTCCTCCTTCGCAAGCGAAGATGAGCATGGCATGAAAAACATTAAATGCGATTGAAAAAAAATTTAAAAATAATAATTAAAATTGGTAATTAACTAATTTGGTTTGTGAGTTTGTAGATGCCCGATGAGTCTGATTCGTGCACGGAAAGTTCTATTGCAGTGCATGTAGGAGTGCTGAAGGTTCGGGGTAGGAGAATTTTCGGATTAATTCAATTATGCCTACCATCAGACCTCCAGATGGGACCAGGTGATCATTTTCAGACTACCCACTGGGACATAACAGACTGTGTCAGCACCTACATCACAAGGACAAGATCAGCACAATAGAATAATGCATCTGTGACACCAGTCCTATAATAGCTAAACACTTGTTGCAGTCCTGCCAAACATAATGAAAAATGGCACTTGGCCATGCCCTATCTACAGTCATGTGAAATATTCTCTCCAGAACACTGTCTTCCCAATGAACTCCCTGAACCTCTCTCTGCCTTGGGCCATGCGACTTGCATTTTCTAACAAAGCATTCATGTTACCTTTAATGTCACTAGCCCATCTTCTTTTTGGTCTGCCCTTTCTTCTTTTATCAGGCGCTCTGCCCTACATAATTTGTATTTCTAAACATTCATACTCTTTATTATATGTTCAAACAGGTGTAGTTTTTTTTGCTATTGTGTTTAGTAACCAACACTCTGCCACCTTCAATGTATTTATTATATCTGAGTCCTCCTTTTCTCCTTCCATGAGATTCTAAGATTCTTTCTGTAGCCTTTCATCTCAAAGGCATTGATCTTCTTTGCTGCTGTTTTACTTAGGGTGCATATTTCCCATTTGTATTTTGCAACTGGAAAAACAAAAGTTCTTAGCATTAGCAGCTTCATTTCTACTTTGTTGTTTTTCCTTATGTTTTTCAATCGTGTTATTTTACAATATGCTATTGCCAGTATCTGTCTTATATCTGCCATGCAGTCGCTACACCATTTAAAGTGTGGTAGTATGTGTTGTTTATGTCTTCTCTCACATTCCTTATTATATTTTCTGTGTAGATGTTGAACTGGTATAGGGCAGAGTGTGCATTCCTTTCTCACTCCGCTCTCTACCTCAAACCACTCTGAGAGTGGTCCTCTAACTTCACTGCCTTTTGATCTTGGTAAAGCTCTTTTTTTTAAGAAGAGTTAGATGTCTTTCGAAACCCATTTTGTTCATTATTTCCCAATAGTTTCTAGTGTTGGATGCAATCAAAACACTTTTGAGTAATCTATGAAGCACATGTCCTGTCTACTTTCATGAAAAACTGTACAGCTCTGCTATAAAGATACAATGCCTGGGTTAAGTGTTACCTTTGTCAGAGTCATCAATGTGATAGTTTGAAAATGAAAAAATAAATCTCATTACAGTAGATTCTCTAATACACTATACTGACTTTCTGATTTGGGGTTCCAATTTTGAACCTCAGATAAAACTATTGTTGTATGTTATGGTGCTGGCACAATTGGCTTACTGAAATGTACTGAGTACTCATAGTCTTCCCCCCCCCCCGGTCAATTCCAACCAGTTTTCAAGTCGCTTAAATAATTTTTATATATTTATATAAATATGCGCTGAAGTTAGCGCATAGGGCAGAGGTCAGATCTCTCCAATTCTGTCTGTTCAAAGCTATTTTGTGCAGTTCTTGAATAGTATGAATATTGGTTATTTTACTTTCTCTAAGTATTGTTCTTCTGAGTGTTTCTTTTGGTCTACCCCTTGCTTTTTAACCTGTAGGTATCCATTCAAGAGATTGGTGGTGTATTCTGTTGGTGTCTGCGCGTAGGACGTGCCCGATGTAGGACCCAACGGCGTTTTCTGATAACATCTGTGATATATATATATATATATATATATATATATATATATATATATATATATCAAAGACGGTATGACTGTGGTAGGTCTAAAAAATTGCAAGAATTGCATGCACACAGTAGCATCACATCTGCCCTATTCCCCGTATTCTGCACTGAAGACTGAAGGAACATAGATGGCAGTTTGAAATTTATATCTATATCTATGTTCCTTGTTACCAAAGACCTTCTGAATGTGACTGGGCAGCTTTGCACAAAACTGAGAGACTTACAGAGTTGCAGTGAGGACAGCACTCTGTGAAGTACACATCACATAGATATATATAAAAGAATAGCCTGACACTCATACACAGTACCTGAGTCCAACAATTTCATCTCTGTTATACAATTTCGGCACAGACACACACTGTAACTGTTGGATCTGCACCTGCTGTCGCTGAATCAACGCCTGTAATAACATAAAAACATCATCAATAATTGTTAACATAATATTTATTATTTTTACTTCTGTCCTCAACCAAAGTCAGATATGTTGGACAATTGCCGCAAACACAATGGCAACACAAAACATATCCATTCTGTGGACTACATCCTGCTAGAAATCAGCAGGACCATTATCCTGCTACAAGAGAGAATCTACGGAAGTTTGAAAATGAATGCTGAAGAAGAAGAAATAGTTCATCAATTTATAAATTCACAGTCAACAGTAAAGTAACAAATGAACATGATTGTGTGTTGCAGAGGTCTAAAAGGTGAAAAAAAGAATAGCAGCCCTGTATATGTAGACGACTTATGAGTTTTAGGGTGGTGGAGTTGGCTGTCCCATTAAATAGATCACGTGACAAAAAAGCAATGCTAAGTTAGATATGTGAGGACCCCACAGAAGATGGATGTGTTTGGCCATTGGTGCAAATAAAACAGCGACACAACACATTTTCAATTTCTGAGCTATATTCTGCTGGAAATCTAGAATGACCAGTTTCAGGACCTACAAGAGAGATCCAGTGGAAGCTTGAGAATGAACGCTGAAGAAGAAGATATGTGAGGATGAAAGGTGCAAATATAGAGGTCAAGCTGAAAACCATAACACAATACATTCAATTCTCCTGATTATACTCCTGCTACCAGAATTTTGAAAACAAACACAGACAAAGAAAACAACTGAGAAACTTAAATAAACAATACAGCAACCAGTGTAAAGACTTACTTTATATTCATTCATCTTTGCTTCCATATTCTTTGCATTCTCTGCAAATTTGTACAACATGTCACTCATCTCTACAGGGGAATCATTCTTTTCTAAGATGGCAACAAAGTTCTCCATTTGGTTAGCTAAATGGAGCTGATCATCAGTAGGAAACTGAAAATGTGAACCATAATTTCAATATTAAACAGAATTAGCTGGGTGAATGACAAATACATAAACAGAATTAGCTGGGTGAATGACAACGACATAAACAGAATTAGCTGGGCGAATGACAAATACATAAACAGAATTAGCTGGGCGAATGACAAATACATAAACAGAATTAGCTGGGCGAATGACAAATACATAAACAGAATTAGCTGGGCGAATGACAAATACATAAACAGAATTAGCTGGGCGAATGACAAATACATAAACAGAATTAGCTGGGCGAATGACAAATACATAAACAGAATTAGCTGGGCGAATGACAAATACATAAACAGAATTAGCTGGGCGAATGACAAATACATAAACAGAATTAGCTGGGCGAATGACAAATACATAAACAGAATTAGCTGGGCGAATGACAAATACATAAACAGAATTAGCTGGGCGAATGACAAATACATGAATTATTTAGTCAAAAAAATATCAACAAATGATCAATGGCATACACGAAGGTAATTATCATAGAACTAGATGTGGAGGATAATGCATTGCTTGGAGGATAATGCATTGCTTGGAGGATAATGCATTGCTTGGAGGATAATGCATTGCTGTTAGTCTCAAGAGGCAATTAATGTAGACCCAAATGGGGCACATTCTTACAATAATTGTGTACGTTCTCTTGTCACACTTTTATATCAGTCTCAATGAAGTTTGCATATATCGTATCATTGCCGCGAATAAAAAGGGGACACAACACATCTTCATTCTCAGGACCATATTCTGCTGGAAATCTAGTCAAACCATTATCCTGCTACAAAAGAGATCCAGCTGGAGTTTTAGAATGAATGCGAAAAAACATTGTCTCAGTTTGGCTTCATTAGTTTTCAGATTAGAGTTCAGAATGAAAGTCTAGATACATCTGTTCTTGACACGTTCTGCAGAATATGTGTATTCTTCTTCTTCTTCATTCGTTCTCAAACTCCTGCAGATTAGCAGGATGTAGTCCGGAGAGCGGAATGCATTGTGTCCTGGTTTACAGCATTGCTACGATATATGTGCCCTTCGGCCTGACACATCCGACTTCAGCAAGGCTTTGGGTCACTGACCCTATATGGAATAGGACAGCCAACTCCATCCCATAACCTCCTTAGTCGCCTTTTACGACATGTGTGGAAGGTAAACAGTGTTGCTATTCTTTGCTCCCCTTTCTGGCCCTGGCAACACACGGGCGATTTGTATTCATGTAGATTGTCCTGAAATTACAAATGGAAACTTTGACTTATAAATGTCCTTGCAGTGAAGGAAGAGCTATCTTACAGCTCTCTAACTGATCCCTATGAGACTGTTGACTACCACCTTTTTTTGAATATCCAGAGCTGGATGACGTCAGGAAAAATGCTTCTCCCTCCAAGACCAAATAAATGGAACACATTATATGGAGAAAAACAACAGATCACAAATATGTGCATATATCACACAATGACTTTAGGTCAAAGGGCATGAGCCCACAGACCTCTGGATCAGCAACCAACCAACAGCTCTCTAGCTAGAAACCATTTCTATAAACAAGATATCCATAGGGATCTGATCATCCTCCATCTGGACATATTCATCAGCATTAGGTGGAAAACAGCGACCATGTAGGAAACTCCAGCATAATCCAGCACCATGTTTGTTGCTCTAAGAGACCCAGAATGTACATCTTTATTACCATACATTAAATGCATTTATTTTTTACTCATGCATATAGTGTCCATGTTTAAATGATATAAAGCAGTGTTCAGCACACAGGCTCAGCACACAATAATCATGGTATTGATGGTCAGCATGTGATGGTATTGCCAAGGGTTTGATGTACTATACTGGCTATATCATTTAGCGACAAATAAAAGATGAATGGACAGTTTCTACCTCTTTTATGTCTGACTTCTAGAAAATGACACTTTTTGCAGGTAGGAAAAATATAGCATTATATGTGCACATAAAGACTTCCTTCTTAAACAAACATCACAAGATGATTCAAGCACCATTGCTGTATATATTTTCACATTAAAAATAGCAGAATCTCATTGTTTCAAACAGACTTTCTGAGTAATCATCATTCTGACTATACATCATAATTTTCTTTTTCTTTGCAATAGCATATAACCCAGCGGTACATCAGTTTTAATTTTTTTAACCAGCATATGGAAGATTTGAAGGTTTCAAATAGTGAGGCTTTACAGCTGTGCAAAGCACTTCATGATATATAATTGGGTTTTTTACACTCCACCCCCCCCCTTCTCCTCTGATTAAGAGGCTTCTCAAAGTATTGTACACCACTGAGAGTTGGAGTTATTGGTTGTGGTCCACATCACTGCACTCCAGGCAGACCCATTAGTGCTCAGTCTCCCTTAGCAGAGGATGAAGGGTATGCATACTGATGGTTCCTGTGGCCTGCTGGTTAAACATTCTTCTCGTTCCTCCCTGTAGGCATCCAGTTCTAATACCACTCTTAATACTGAATTCTTAAAATCTCAGCTTCGATGTTTCATCAATCATGATGCTTGCATCCAGTTCTAATACCACTCTTAATACTGAATTCTTCAAATCTCAGCTTCGATGTTTCATCAATCATGATGCTTGCATCCAGTTCTAATACCACTCTTAATACTGAATTCTTCAAATCTCAGTTTCGATGTTTCATCAATCATGATGCTTGCATCCAGTTCTAATACCACTCTTAATACTGAATTCTTCAAATCTCAGCTTCGATGTTTCATCAATCATGATGCTTGCATCCAGTTCTAATACCACTCTTAATACTGAATTCTTCAAATCTCAGCTTCGATGTTTCATCAATCATGATGCTTGCATCCAGTTCTAATACCACTCTTAATACTGAATTCTTCACATCTCAGCTTCGATGTTTCATCAATCATGATGCTTGCATCCAGTAGGAACTCATGAAGCAGTTTTAGCACATCCTCCATATCTATTGTTAACGCTCCTTGTGTTGGTGCCTGGGATGCATGTCTGCCTGTTTGCTCATTACCGCAAACACCTTGGTGCCCTGGAGGTTGGATGTAGTTATAGATGCCATACACTCATATAGATTATTGGCCATTTTTTATTTTTTGCAGCATGGACTGGAAGTCTGACACAATAACTGTTTTGATGATTGCGGTTACAGAGGTCCATTTGAGAGGAGCAGTGTCAACTTACATCCTCATACAGGATGTAGCGGTTCCGTATGTTATGCTGTTCTCAGAAATGACTCTACCATGGTAGATGGCTGTGAAGCACCAGCCAGAATTCTTACAACAACTCACAGATCCATTGGTGAACAGAATGATATCATCTCCAGAGTTATCACCAATCAGCTAATCGATTTACAAGTTTGCTTTTATATTTCCCCATAATCTTACATTCCCTTTCAAGAGTGATAATTATTTTGTGAAAATCTTTCATGGTCTGATCAATTGGATACAGTAATTACCCTCCCCTGTTTTTAAGGTTGAAACTGTGGTTACCTCTCCTATAATCCTTTCAGCTTGTGCCATCCATGACATGACACTCAATTCTCATTCCCTTTATGTCTTTAATATTCTTGTGGAGTAAGTGTCTCTGGTCTGCAGTGACACACATGCATGTTTTAGTTTGAACAAGAGCATGCTGAGAACATAGTGAGAGGAGTCCAAGCATCATTTTCATGATGGGGGTACCCCTGGAGCAGCTGAGGACTATCTGCTTTTCCTTATTCTGCACACGTTCTAGATGCTCACAATGCAAACATGAGAGCGTAAGGATGCCCATTCAATAGTCAATGACAGACATGACCAGGTTATGAAGGAGGACCAATAGTCACACAGCTGCTTTAAATTTTGCAAGCCCTCTCTTACATCCCTGTATCGTTTGTTCACTGTGTTGGTTGTAAGATAGACTACGATCAAAGGTTACTCCCAGATAATTCAGTAATTCTTCTTCTTCTTCTTCTTTCGTTCACTTGAAACATGTCTATATCTGCAATTCTGTCTCCTTAATAAAACTCACTGTCTTTGTGTTTTATGCGTGGCAACCTGATTATCTGTGCGCCTTTTGGCTGGTTGCCTCCGTCTTCAGCACTCTGCTTACTTGGGCTGGACTATGGTCCTGCTCGAGTGGGAGTGCCCGACCAGTCTTAGTTTCCAGCCTCTGATGGTTGAACTAAGCCCCATCACCACTTCAAGGTTCTGGCCTCGATGGGGTTCAGTAATTCAAAACGTTCAATGTTTCGCTCATTGTAAGAGACTTCGGGTATTTCAGCATTCACTAAACAATTGTTCAGCGAGCACCATAGCATTCTCGCTTTCTCATGATTGACCTGGGAATTTCATTCTGTACACCAGGACAACATTGCATCTAATGTCTTCTGGATGTATTGAGTCCGTCTGAACTGGTCCAATACGGTAGGATGTCATCAGCAAATATTAACATCCGTCCCAGTTCTGAGGTTTGAATAAAATCAACCTTTATTGTATGGATGTTGAATAGCACAGGTGACAAGGAAGTGCAGTGTGGTAATCCAGGTCATATTCATGTAGGGTCTGACATTCATGTTTCCAAGCGTTGTGTCACAGTCTTCTCCAGTTGATTTGGGAGTCTTCTATGTATGAATTTAAAGTTCTGGAGAAAAATCCCATTGTACAAAACAATACAAAAGCTTTATTGCTTATAATTCCTGCAGATCAAAAGAAATAAAACAAGTAATTTGTTCAAAACCTATTATTTATTAACTATTATAGATTTGGGGATCTCCAGAGAGCATAGTGGTTAAACTGTTTGCCTTGTTTCATCACTCCATTTTTATCACTTTCACAATTTAAGACAGTCTTACAACAACTCACTAAAACTATGTTAGACTAGTTCTCGTATGACATGTCAGTCATAGATTCAAATTTTGCTTATGACATCTTTACAGGTGTATTTTGTAATGAGATTCTTGGGGATTATCGCTTGAAGCTATGGAGTTATGTGCTGTGTGTGGTACTCTCAGCAGGCGGTGTGCTGCTTCGTTGATAGGGCCAAAATATATATGGAGAAACTCAAGACCAACAAAGTCAATCCTCTACACTTTTTTGAGCTCCTTTTGTCATAGATGTTTGTATCAATATGTATAAATAAAAATATATTTAATTTTAATAATTAACCTAGCCTGTGTCATGAGGAATTATGTTAATATATTCTTCAAATTACAACAAACAATTTTAGTTTCAAGTAGTTTAACTACAAAATAAAAACTATAATTGTATAATTATAATAAGAACAATTTACAGCAACTTTTGCATATAAATACTTTAATTTTATACTTATAAATAGTAGTATAACAATTTATTTTGACACAAATTTTGTGTTCAATATATTATATTTTCTTAATTTTATAATTACAAATTAAAATTACTATGGGAACTAAAAAGCAAAATATTTGCATTTATACTACAGTTTATATATACAGCAACCACATGAACAATTATTTTTAAAAGTTTCTATGTAAAAACAAAAACAAAACTAATGTCATATTCTGAAAATATCATCCTTACTGAGAAAATACATAAAGTGAAACTAGTGAAAGATGATGACAGAAAGTGAAAGTCTGGTTACAAGAAAGTGTGCTGACAGCTTATAATAAGCTGTGAAAGTGTCAGCTAGTTTGAGTCTATTTTGGTTGCTGGTTCATTCTGTAATTCCATTTGTTATATGTCAACAGTCTAGTTTGCTCTGCTGTTAACCTACATGGTTAAAAATAAGTGTAAGAACTGAAAGGCAATTCAACTTCTTCATTTGCTTTGAACAGGATTATCATAGTTTCTTCTGTTTTCATTCTCTAAACTTCTGTAGATTGCAGGATGTAGTTTGGAGAACAGATTTTGTTGTGATGGTTTACATCTTGGCTGCAATATCTGTGCCTTTTTGGTTGACACATCCGACTATAGAAAATCACTTTCACAATTCATGTGATGCGACAGCCAACACAACCCCTAAAACCTTGTTAGACTGGTTCTCATATGACATGTCAGTGTTACTATTCTTTGCTCTTCTTTTAGGCCCTACAATACATAGATGTGTAGCAGTTTAGTTAAAAAAAATGTGGAGCTTGTTCTCAAACTCCCACTAGATCTATCTTATAGCAGGGCAATCGTCCTACTAGATTTCCAGCAGTATGTAGTACAAAGAACAGAAATGTTTTGTGTTGCCATTTTATTTACAACAATGGCCCATCACATCCGACTTCAGGATTTGTAATTAATATGTTATGTGTTTTTACCACTTCCAATGAATGGTGGATGTCTGTAACCATATCGCTAGTAGGCCAGCGAAATGAGAGAACTGGTTCTCGTACTTACACACAGGTCACCAAGCACAAAGCTTAACATTGACATGCTTAGTTGACCTTTTTTCCACTGTCTTGTGTCTATTGTCTATCCCCAGGTGGATGATGATTAGAATATTCACACTTGCTGTTAAGCATAGGAGTGGTGATTGGGAGCTTTAGTTGTATATCCAAGGCCACATGTGTCACCTTGGCTGCGTTGAATCTGTATTTGTTCAGGGTTGTCTTTATATTATTTATCCATCTTTTTCTAGGTCTTCCTCTGACCTTGAATCCGGATTTTCCCATGTTATATGTTCTTGTCAGTAGTTGGTTATGGTTTATTCTCATAAGGTGTCAAAACTATTTTATTTGTTGTTTCTTGATGTATTCTGTGCATGGTCTTATACCGATTCTTCTCCTGATTTTTTCATTTCTTATTGTGTCTATCGTGTGCCACAATCAAGATAGCCACAGACTGTTATGTTGTTAAATATTTACCTTTGAATTCAACACATCTGCATTGTATTTTTCAAACTGGGTCAACCTCTTTTTCAAATTCTTTAATTCTCTCTCACTTAGACAAGTATACAATACAATTTATTACCAGAGTCATAACCTAACTGCAGTTGTAAATTTATTTTACCAAAGCCACAACTGATTCACTGATAAAGAGTGTCTTACGCTTCAATTATACCAAATAATAGAAAATGAAAGATTGAACATAGTGTATTCATGTCCGTTCAGAATGTTTAAAATGTGGAATGTGGTCAGCTTCACGTCGTCTGTCATCTTTACTTTCGGATATCTGATCTCTTACACATTATATGAGGTTCGGTCAACTCGAGTCTTATTCTTCCTCTTCAACTACATTTGTTCTCAAACTCCTTTAGACTAACAGGATGTAGTTCAAAAAATGAAATGCATTGCAACACAGTTTACAGCATAGCCAAAAATATCTGCATCTTTTGACCCGACACATTCAACTTCAGCATGGTTTCTGGATCACTTTGATTCTCTATTGGATAGTCCCCCCAAACTCCACCCACAAAAACCTCATTAGTCTCATTTTACAATATGCATGGTAGTTTACAGTGTTTATATTCTTTGCTTCTCATTTGGGCCATGGCAAATGTGTGGTATAAAAAAAATGAGAAAGCCAAGAACAAAATAACATCAACAGACACACCATGAAAATGTCTAACCGAACCATCTGAAACAGAAGGTCCTCCAACACTGAGACATAACGGATCAGTTAGACATGGAAAGAACTGGAAGTACTATCTAAAGGCACAAAAGTGTTGAATATTGTATTCACTGTACTCTGTTTTTCCATATGTATAGAGATCTAGCAGAGAAACAAAATGTCTGATGAGGGTATAGCTCAAGAGTATATTACTTTGTAAATGAAATGATTATTACACCCAGACACCTCAAAAAGGATTGTACTTGTGAACCAGACAAAGCTCGATTTTAAACCTCTGACCTCATGAACTCAAAGCAAATGATTTTGACCACATCACAACATAGATCCCTAAAGATTAAATAAAACATGAAGGAGTTCTAATGAAGACTTGATCTCCAGGAGTTTAAAGGTGAATGTGTTTATTTGTTTCAATCCCGGGGACTTATGAGCAGCAACTTTTGTAAAGACATAATAGCATACAAGCTCACAGAAGATGGGATGTGTTGAGCCATTGGTGCAAATAAAATGGTGACACAACACATTTCCATTCTCTGGACTACATTCTGCTGGAAATCTAGTAGGACCATGGTCCTGCTACAAAGGAGATCCAGTGCGAGTTTTAGAATGAACGATGAAGAAGAAGAAAGTATACAAGAAGAGCTGTGGGGTTTTAACAAAAGGAAAGCCTCACTGCATATGCAATATCACCTACTAGGGACTTTTTGTTGCATGTTGGTTGGCCTGATAGGTCACTGGTGAGAACTTCAAACCTTCCGCGTGTAGTTAAAAGGTTAATAGAATATACATAATTCTCTTTTGATTCCAATCTTTCTAGCACTTTCTAATTACATGCAACATCCATGATAACACATTCATGCAACATTTTTCTTGACTAGCAAAAAGGTAACTGAAAACAATAAAAGTGAAAATAATTAGAACAAACATAACTTAAAAAATTAATTTACCTTCATAGACCCATTAGAATGACTGCCATAGGGACTTGCAGGTTTAATGTTCTTTTCTGATACAGGTGACGGTGAATTTGTGTTAAGGCTGGGAAACTTCATTAAGTCACTGGAACCTGTTAGCTCAGTCTAGAGATTGTAAAACAAAACAATAGAACATTTTTATAGGGCATTGTGTTGAGCTGTATTTACTATTTTCTGCTATTAAATGTTAATTTATATTCTCTAAATTTATAAATTAAAGTTGCCCGAGTGAAATAGTTCAAATGTAGATTTGAAAATCTGTCAGGTTTTCTCTTCAACTGACCGTATCAGCATTATTTGAAAACGTAATCCTTACCGGGAACTTCATAATGATTACCTCACTGTGTAACATATTTCATATTTTTTGGATTAAATGCTTTCCATCACTGTCTTTCTAGGTTTGTTGAATGCTAATTGAAATATCCAATTGACCTTTGAACCAATGTTATTCACATTGTGTGATACATGTGTTTCTGAGCTGTTGTGATTGTGTGAAACGTGTTTCTGAGCTGTTGTTATGTTGACTTGCTAGTTATGAGAAGTTGTGAAGAAGTAAACTGGTCACCTTAACCTCCACATTTTAAAGCCTGGCACTGATGTCATCATTTCCATACTTCCTATTATGTCCTACTAATCAATCCATCTTAAGATTTTTTTCTTGTGATCAGTGCCATGCTAGTGGCTTCTACTTTCCCAGATCTCATTAGGTACTTATTTACTGGAAAAAAGTTCAACACCCTAAACATTATAGTTTAGAGGTCACAGATAAAAGTAGATTAGAAGTACTTCTGACATACAATGGATTTAATTTTTACTATGTGTTTTAACATTTCATATGTTATTTAAAATTTTTCCATAAATCCAGTCTCTTTAATCTAACATAATCCATAATTCACTCCAATCGGTCGGTTGTAGCTCTAAGTAGGATACTTCAACTGAGAACAGAACTTTCATCTGAAGGCACACTTACACAGAATCATCATCAGTGATTCTGAAGCTTGCATTGCAGAGCAACAACAGAGATATCAGAGCATATACTAGAGGACTGTACCAACTTCACTGTTCCCAAAACAACACTCTGTCCCACAGAACCATCATGGAAAACAAGTTATGAGGAGCCTACTTCTACTTAAACAAACTGAATTTTTATAATTCATCTTCAATCTGATATCATCTAATCTTCCATATATTTCAGAAGATGGATGTATAATATTATCCCTTTTACTTTGATACTGTATACTCCAAATGTTGTATATGTACCACATTTGATGCATCAACACACACAGTCCTCCAGTGATTTCTATCTTCAGCAATGCAGATGAATGAGGAAAAATATGTTCCAGTCCTGTTCTTGATGTTTGTCCATGATTTTCTTTTTCCTCTGCTTCTGCTACCTTCGACTGTTCCCAGTAGTATCATTTTTTACAAGGAATCATGTCGGCATGCATGTCCATACCATGTAAGTTTTTGTCACTTCACTATTGAAAGAAGTGATTCTTATGGACATGTATGCATCTATTTTTTTTCTTACATACACATTTGTCTTATACTCTCTAGAGTGATGCACAGATTTAATGATGTACTGCATTTTACTCTTTTAGTTATAGAACATCAAGTTTTGTTAATACTTTAACAACTTCTACGTTGCAGGCGAAAGACCTGAAGGTCTGAACAATGGACCATAAGACCAACCACCATGCAACATTAAACTCCTAGCTGATGGCATGTCTTTATAGTTTCCTCTTGTGAGAGCCCTACAGAACTTCACCTATGATGACGTAGTAAATCCGTTAGCTTTGAGCAGTAGCTATTGACAGCCTATAGCCTTTCTGACAAAAGCACATGTTCTTCTCAGGTGAGTGATACCTCAAGCAACACAAAAGCTCATTATCTCATAGGCATGGTAGAATTAGGTTTTATGGATGCATGATTGGTCCCAGAAGGGAGGCATCCCAGTGCAACACTACCCCAGGATTGTCACATATTGTAAGAAGCCTATACTTTTGGGCCAACTAGTTTATCATCAGCTCTGTTGGCCCATCTGCAGTGATTGTATATCTGGCATTCCCTACTACCTAGGAGTTTCAACAGAGTATCAACAGACAAATTGACCAGCTATCCACATCATATGGAGCAGAAGTCACCCTCCAATGGATACCTGGCCATGCCGGAGTCCCTGAAAACGAAATGGCTGATAAACTAGCTAAGAGAGGTGCTGCCGACCCCAGTTTTCCCCAAAAAACTCAATACAAGCATGCAAACAAATCCAAAAAAACAACTACAGACAAGAATTGTTACAACAGTGGGCCAGCTCAAAGACAACACTCACTATATGAACACCAACAGAAACCCAACCCAATGGATCCTCTGAGCAGGAACTTCATCTATACAATTATGCATTTGCCCCTCTGAGTAGGTTTCCTCTCAAAGCACTACATGCCACTAAGAGTTGGAGACTTCTGGGTGTGAAATATTGCTCTGGAAAAAGCATCCTAATATACACAAGGTTACAAGTGGTATATTGCTCGCAATTCATGGGGATCTAAGCACAAAAAACATACATTTTTATGTTTTCATATTTAGTAACAATGTACATTATATTCATGTATACAATTTTATACTGCTGGAAGACACCTCATCATAAGATTCTTAAATTTAGATAGCTAATGGATTGATGAGCTGAGCATTTATAGGTATGTCCCCTGTGTTGTGATGCTGGCTCTTAATCAAGAATCAATTCTTAAATTTAAAATAATATATTTTATATGTGTACTTACCACAGGTGAGGTCCACATTTGATTCTCTGTGATCTTGCCAGCCATGTTTAGGTTATTCAGATTAGGAGTTCGGTTTAGCCTTGACAGATGTGTATTAGAATCACCAACCAACTCATAATCTATGTTTTCATAGACTGTCTCTGGTTTGTGATTACTTGTTTTTACTATATGGGTTTCATTTGGTTTCACATTATTGAGCTCAGGCTGAATTCTATGCTGAAGTGACAATGTGTTCAGTTGTTTCCATTCCTTTGGTATGGCACCGGTCCCCAATGTTTCTGGTTGATTAAAATCATTCACTGCAGTGTCCGATAAAGCAGGTTTTGAAATGTGATAAGAGTCATTTGAATTTTCCAAATTCTGTACTGCTTGTGATGATACAACACTGACTTGTGGATTTTGGTGGGCTAATTGTGACAACTCTGAATTTCTGACCGCTGTTTCTTGCTCCATCTGCCAGATTGGCTTCTGGTTCTCACCTACAGTTTTCAGATATTTCTGCGCAACAGGAAAAGGATTTAACTGAATCAAGTCAGAGGAAGGAGGATTCGCTTCACTTGTTGAAATCCCTCTTAAAAGCCCTACTTTATTCTTTTGCGAATCTGCTATGGCTGCTACTTCATTTTTCAGAGTTGGTTGGGGTGAATTCCTTGATGATGAAGTGAACACTTGTTGAATTTTTGGCTTATATGGTAATATGTTACTACTGGGGTTGCTAGTACCATATACAATTATTCCACAATTAACTGTTTGAACTGAAGAGCCCGATTCTTGCTGTTGTAAATGTACGTCTCTCTCACCAACACCTGAGCTGGAATACTTTCCAATAATTTCAAAAGATGGAGAGCTGTGAGTTTGAGGAGATGAATTTTGGATTCTGCGATTTACATCTAAATCTGCCAGACCCTGCTTTTCCTGATGTTAAATGTAACCCAAAAAAATATATTTTAAGCAACATAAACACTTTTCTATGAGAACAAAATAGAAGCAGCAGCTTCTGATATTGAATTTCAACACAGATTACATAAACAAGATGTTTTTTATGCAGGCTTTTTTAAAATATGAAGAGCAAAAATGTCAATGATTTATTATAATAAATAGTAATCTACAAATATACATTATTTCTCAACAATCTCACAAACTACTTCAACACATTCTTAGTATACTGGCATCAGATTAATGTTCTTGGTCTTAATTCTTTAACAGGTTGTCAGGCTAGAGCACCAACAGCTTTAATGAACTGTGATTTGCCTTAGATCATCTGTAAAACTTCTCAGGCTTGGAACTACTGGAGTCCATATTTTCTCCCAACTCTTTACAGTAGAGTTGACCCCAATGAAGAATGTGTTTTACAAGTCTATGGACTCAGTCCACAACTGCACAGGTTTGTCTCAACCATTTTGACATTTCTATGTGAATTCTTGTCCTTTTGTGCTATGTTTAGAGTCTGATGAAATGGTTTGTTCTTAGCATGACATATGTTAGTAATCATTAATCAGAAGTTGGGTTGGAGAAGGAAAATGAGGATGGGGTTCGCTGTCCCATCCTATGGAAGGTCAAAATTACTAAACCTCATGCTTAAGTCAGATATGTCAGGCGGAAAGGCAAAAATATATCACAACCAATCTGTAAACCATGATACAACACATTCCCTTTTCTAAACTACATCATCCTAACCAGTTGGAGTTTGAGAGTGAACACAAAAGCAGAACTTTGTGGCTAACATACCCCAGGTACAATATTGTGAAAACCTATATATTGTTCTTTTAGCAGAAAGTGAACATGAACTACATAAGCTAATAGATCAAGTCAATAAATCAAGTAATGAATATGGACTGGATATAAACTTCCAAAAAACAAAAACCATGATAATCAGCAAAGACACAGAAGAACAAGAGCTAAACATAAACATACATGGAGAGAAACTACAACATGTAAAACAATATCAAGATCTTGGACACTTAGTCACAAATGATGGCAGATGTGAAACAGAAGTTAAAAGGAGAATAGGAATGGCTAAAAGTACCTTCAATGACATGAGGAAAATATTAACATCTAAACAAATTACAAACAAATTGAAAATGAGAATTATAAAATGCTACATCTATTCTATATTAATGTATAGCTCAGAAACATGGACACTAAACAAACAATTAGAAGGCAGACTTTATGCCTTTGAGATGTGGGTATATAGAAGAATAGGGAGAACATCATGGAAAGAGAAAAAACAAATAAAGAGGTGCTAAAGACACTTAATATTATGAAAGAATTATTAAGGGAAATAAAGATCAGGAAAATAAAATATTTTGGACACATTAAAAAACAACACATTGTTGAAGACCTTATTTGAGTGTAAAGTCAAAGGGAAGCGAGCAAAAGGTAGGCAGAGATACAAGTGGGAGAGTAACATTACAAGATGGTCATGTTACAATTTAGCAGAGTGCACCACCAAAACAAGAGACAGGGAATGTTGGAGGTCTATTACAGCCAACCTTCATTGCATAGATGGCACTTGATGATGATATACTAAACTTCTTCTTCTTATGGTCCATGCTGTGTGGCCTTCTATTTCATGTGCTGTCAATCATCTCTGATGTTGATGTTCTCCCAATTCCCAATGTTAGGTTGTCTAGCATCTTCCTTCTTGCTCTTCAACTTGCCAGTTGTTACAATGTGTTCCATCTTTCCTCTTCTCAAGATGTGTCCAAAACATCTAGACTGTCTCTTTCTGACGCGGGTAAGCAGCTCTCTTTTTTTAATTAACTTCTTTCAAGATAACTTCATTATGCCTTTTATCTGTCCATGGTGTTCTTAACATTAAATACTAAACTACAAACCAATAAATATAAGTAACAAATAAATAAAGACAGAAGTTTCTGGAAACTTTGAAAACTAAACATTCATTGAGAACTAACCCGAATGTTTGTTGGTGAAAGATAAGATGCACATTTTTTTAAATATTAGACTAGAATCTAATGCTTTTATTGTCAATATTTGGAGGAAACAACATAATGGAACATTTTGCAACTGTTTTTATAGGCACAAGTTTCTTGGATGGCGGAAGGTGCAGAAATCCCAGCTGAACCATGACACAACACATTCTGATCTCCAGACTACATCCTAATAATCTACATGATTTTGAGAATGGATGGAGAAGAAAAAGTAAAATTTTGTAATATTTGAATCTACTGCCTTTATAGTCAAAGTTTGGAGAAAACAGCTTACCTGAACATTTTGCAACTGTTTTTCTAGGGACAAAATTTTTTTTTTCTGCTCTGCATCATTGGTCCTGTAAAAAGCTAATTCATTTTCATGGTCCTCCTCTTGTTTTTTTAGTTCCGCAATGGTTCCTTGAAGTTTTGGAAGCTGCTGAGCTGAAGGAAAATGTACAAGTTTATATTAATAAAATGCTTTTAGATTTTACAAACTGTAGTTACTGTGTATTTGCATTTTATCATTCATTCATTAGTTAGTTAGTTAGTTAGTCGTCAGATCATCATCACTGCAAACTGGACACATCCACAGTTGCTCCGATCTCTCCTTGAGTGTATCCGTCATCACACTTCTGCTGACAGTACCGGTCCTATGCTGGTTGACCATCATTCTTCTGCGCCCTCAAAAATGTTCACCTCTAGCAACACCGCATTTCAATCCCTGATCTTTAATCCTAGCCATTGAAAAGGAATCATCATCCACATTAGTCTCACTCTCGCGTGGTATATCTCTTAAGGAGTTTAAAACGTCAGCGCGATCCATTGCCACATCACCCTGTGCCACAATCGCACACGATGCCAGTTGATCCGCTCCTCTTTCATTGCCTCGAACGCCCACATGCCCCGGCACGAAAATAAATGTAACCGCTTTTATGCTCGCATTTCTCAAGGCCTCAATCCACTGTTCGCGAACGAGACCCACTTGTACCTTCTTAATCATACTCATAGAGTCACTCAAGATGCAGACCTGCGTTACCTTCTGTGTGCGTAGCCACTCAAATGGCTTGGTCACCGCCATAGTCTCCATGGTCATACTACTCGTAGTGACCGCAAAGGCACCACTTTCCTCCTTGATCGTTTTACCTGCGCACTGAGCTGTAAAGGCCCAAGCACTGCGAACATGCCTAATTACAGATCCATCAGTGTATATAATCACATCCCCCTCTTTGGTATTCTCACTGATTAAAGCCTGCACTTCTTTCTCCACAGCTGTGGGACACCATTCTCTGCATTCCCTGCTAAGTGATATTACTATACTCAAACAAGTTTCGAAATCTGTGGGTAGACCTATCCATTCTGCACCTGCTGCCACATCCTGTAATCTGCACATACTTTGTATTACATCCTCAGCATGTCCCATCCACGACCTTCCTCTCTTGAGTCTGCTGCCTTTAACTTTCTGTATTTCGGATTGCAACGGGTGTTCCTTATCTGCATGTATTTGAAGGTACGCCCGTGCACTGCAATACTGTAATCTATGCTCAGCTGTTGGGCAGTCAAGTAGGTATCGCATAGCTCTTGTCGATGTGTCTCTTGTGCATCCCAGAATGATACGCATTGCTGCATTCTGGACTCTATCCAGTCTTTCGATCTGAGTTTGGCTAAGAGTCAGAATTGCCAGTGCATATTCCACCACAGCCACAACCAAACCCTGGTACAAAAGAAATAACAATCTTTGCTCACACTGCGCAGCAGCCATAACCTTCATTGCTGCTAAGCCTTTGCCTGCCCTTATGATAATGTGGTCAACATGTTCCCTGAAACTCAGGCTTCTGTCAAAAAACATACCCAGATATCTCATTGTGCTAGTTCTTTCTAAACTTTTCCCGGACAACGAAACTTGTGGCATGAGTGTCTTTACCATGTGATTGTTCAAGGAAAACCACGTCATGAATGCCTTAGACGGATTAACCACTGCTCCCATATCTCGACACCAATTTGTCAGTCTGTCCAGCTCCTTCTGTAGTTCCACGACGCACTCTTCTCGATTTCTGCCCTGTCTATACACCAGGATATCATCGGCATATGACATCGTTCTGCCAACACCTGTGATTTGATTGCCAGCGATATGAACTGTGTATACATTGAAAGGTACAGGAGATAGAGGCGATCCCTGTGGCAGGCCACGGCTAATAACCGTTGGTGTAGATATCCAGTTACCGCACTTAAGAACTACAACCCTGTGTATCAGGGCGGCGCCAACCCAACGCACAACAAAAGGATTAACTGCAAGATTTAACAGCTGGTGCATCAAGATATCCAAGGACACCCTATTGTACGCATCCTCAATGTCTATTGCGACCGCACATGTCTCCATGCGCGAATCGAAACCCTCAAAAACATCCTGCGCAAATATGGCTGAATTCTGCCATGTCTTCTTTCCTGGATGATATCCTCCTAACAATGTTGGTAAACACTTATTTCTTTCCAGATAACACGATACCTTTCGGACCACTTTTTTTCCAAAAGCTTGCCAATCGTATTGTGCATAGTTATTATTCTGTAGCCATGTATCCTGGTGTGGTCCTTCCCAGGTTTGGGTATTGGAACTAAATAGCTGTGCAACCAGTCTTCTTTCACTGTGCCCTTTAGAAGGCTATTATTGAACATGTCCGCCAACTCTCCCAACTCCTCATCCGTTATTCGACTAATGTCATCGTATCTAATGCCATCTGGCCCTGGTGCTGTGTTTTTTGTACTTTTCAGTGCCTTCCTGATTTCTTCAACTGTGATTAGCATATGGTTTTCCATGCTCAAGTTCTTACACGTGTCTGTGAGCGTTTTCCTGATTTCTTGATATGCCTCCACATTTCTCTGACCAATTTGTGCGGTGTAGTGTGCCAGCAATGCCGCACTTTTTGTCTCGTCCGTCTTCTGCCAGACGGTATCGTCGCTCTGGAAATCGGCAATAGTCATGTTTCTTGTCAGACCAATTCATTCATTGAGTTAATTGAGTTAAATGATATTTGCACATCCTTGGGTTCATAAGCAATGGACAAGGATTCTCTATCCTTGGATATGTTCTCAGCATCTCTCCATGAAAGCTTTATCTCTACCAGGTCTTTCAAGAATGAACAAAGACCACCCAAATAAACAACTTGTAGAAAACTGGGAACCAAACCACAGAATAAAACAAAAGTCAGTCCTGAGCCATGTCAATGAAATAAAAGACAGTTATCACCTTCCAGACAAAAGACAACAACTGCAAAGAGTAGAAAAATGTTTACCACCACACGCAGGCTTTAAATTGCCAGAAATCAAAACACAGTTAAGAGATAATGCAATGAAACATTCTGACCCAGTAAGCCTTATGAAAGCAACACAGAAAACAATAGACACCTACCCAGAACAATGGATTCATGTCTATACTGATGGGTCTGCCTTCAAAGCCATCATCATAGCAGGTTATGGTGTCTATATAGAATATCCAGACAAAACATCTGATGAGTTGTTTGATGCCTGTGGGGAGATATGTTCTAACTATGAAGCTGAAATAACAGCACTAGAAATTGCCTTGTACCACCTAAAGACCATATTTGATGGCTTCCCATCAAAAGTCCAACACATTGTTATTTTTACAGACTCTATGTCTGCTCTCCAAGCATTGGAATGTGATGGACATTGTAAACCCGAGCTAGCTGAAATATACCAACATGCAAACCAGCTGCTCACATCTTATGATGTCAACATTATTATGCAGTGGATTCCTGGCCACTCAAACACACCTGGTAATGATAAGGCAGACAGACTAGCAAAGAGGGGAGCACAACAAGAACAGCCTTATACAGAAACAGCAATGCACACAGTTAAAATGATTCTGAAATCTGTGAACAAAGAAAATTGGATGAACAGATGGGCCATGGGAAACACTGGGAGGGAAATCTATAAATATATGACCAGCCCAAATCCTAAAGACAATATCAACCTCCTGGAAAGAAAAGACCAGAGTATCATATTCCGACTGCGCACACAACATGTACAGCTTAACAATCACCTGAACAGAATACAACCACAACACACTCCAGGGTGCCGGCTGTGCACTCATCCATATGAAACTGTTGACCACCACCTTTTTGAATGTCCAGCGCTGGATGACATCAGAAAAATGCTTCTCCCTCCAGGGCCAGATAAATGGAACACATTATATGGAACAAAACAACAACTCACAAACACATGCATATATCACACAATGGCATTGGGTCAAAGGGCATGAACCCATGGACCGCTGGATCAGCAACCAACCAACCAGGTCTTTCTTCACTTGTGACATAAAAATATGCCACTGCATTATATATTCGTAGGTCATACAACAGGTGAAGTGTGAACAATTTATGACAGAAATGCCAAATCAATTCCATACCGCCCGTGTGTTTCCGAGGCCCGAAAGGGGAGCAAAGAATAGCAACACTATTTACCTTCCACGCGTGTCGTAATAGGCGACTAAGGAGGTTATGGGATGGAGTTGACTGTCCCATCCCATATAGGGTCAGTGACCCAAAGCCATGCTGAAGTCGGATGTGTCAGGCTGAAAGACGCAGATATCGCAGTAATGCTGTAAACCATGACACAACACATTCCGTTCTCCGGACTACATCCTGCTAATCTGCAGGATTTTTAGAACGAACGCAGAAGAAAATTCCATACAAGCTGTCATCATAGACGTCTCAGAAAAAAGTAGGAAGATAAAATCTAAAGGCTTAACATGAGCAAATACCATTATACGCTGCTGAAGTAGACCCAACTGATATGGGTTGGATATGTTGTGTGCATGTCTGGCGGTGGGTAGAATACATTCTAGTGTCTATAAAAAGCTTTAACATTGGAACAACCTCAAGAAATCCCTTGCTCAGAACAGTTCACTGTAGTGCAGCGGTTCCAGCAGAGATACATGCTGATGTTTCTGAGAAGCATTAAATTTCAGAGGCACATTAAAAATGTGCTGCAGGAAAAGACACTACTGTAAACACCCAGATGTCCAACTCTGAATATACATGTCCCAACTGTGTCAGGAGATTCATATATACAGATGCATATATCAGAAATAAGATTCAAGTCTGAGACTACCATCATAATTGCATGCGATCTATTCACCCCTGGTACCCTGCATAGCATGTCCTCAACAAACCTCTTCCATTTTTCCCTATCTTTAGCTATTACTTCCAGTTCTTTCCACATTCTACCCAAATTTTATTTTGTATCTGTATCTAATTCTTTACTCCTGGTATTTCTTGGTCTTCCTCTTTTTCTAACACTGTAGTTTCAAAACAATGCGTGTCTTACAATGCTTTCTAATGGTCTTTCTAATCCTATTTGTGTCTTATCACAAATAAGTTGTATAATGCCATCATTTGAAACAGATTCCAAGTTTTTTTTAACATATTTGCAAGATCAATGTTGTGAATTTTACACAATCACTGCCCAAAAACAAAAATGGTGATTTCACATGCATACAAGCATGTAAAATTGCAACATTTCTATTTTTAGATGACCTCTAGACAGCTTGAACTAGCTAATCAGAGTATTTGAGCACCTTAAGGTGCTTTCAGCAATACATTATATCAACACATGAGCCACCGATCATTAAAGAGATGACAGCAAAATGGAGGTAATTTTTCATTGTTCCTTAAGGAGATCTCCACAGTCAACAAACTAATTATGTCCTATCCTTCCCCTGCACTACTTTACTTTTATCTCTACTAGTGTCTGTTTAGTTTTTTCCATAGTTCTTCATTGGTGCTCTTATCAAAGTATTTCAAACCATCTATTCTACATAAGCATCCATTTATGAAAGCTTTTAATTTTTGGTTTATCTATTGTTGTCCTACATGTCTCTGAGCATCGTGCTGAACAGCTATCATTATAATTATTCTTAGTTCTCTTCTGCATTATGAAACTGAAACTGGCAAAGTAAACAGCCAAGTCTCATGGAGGTTTTGAGTCATTTTGGAAATTGCATAAACTGTCTGTTCTTTCATTTTCACACAACCGTAGATTTGCAGGATGTGGTCCAAAGAATGAAGCGTGTCATGGTTTACAGCTTGGCTGTGATATCTGCACCTTTCAGTCTGACTTCAGCATGGCTTCTAAACAACTACCCCATAAATTCCTTAGCCATCTCTTATAACATGCATGGCAGGAAAGTTTCGCTACTTTTCATTCAACTTTTGGGTCCAGACAACACATTGTCTCTATTTTTTTGTTGTTGCTTCAATCCTTTTCTTTAGTATGTTTAAATTAATTTCCTGACAAGTTGCAATGGGCTGGCATTCATTGCATTTTATCACATTAAAACATTGAGTGCACTATCAGAGCAATTGTATGTGGAACATTCAACCAAAATCAGATTTACATGTATCATGATATATCCAGTCTCGTAGTAATCAGATACTCTTACCCCCTGTACCAAACAGTGGAGTTTTACTTTTGGCTCGAAGTTGGTATTTTGGAATGAGAATTGACTGCAAAGAGACAAGCAATATCTCTGATACCTCTACACTGACGCAGCCAGCGGAACTGTCAACACACAGTGACTCGAGGCATTCTGAATTAGACAGCCGAAACGTAGATACATTGGAGGAGTGGCGATATCTCGATATGTGTATTTGTCAATATGGTATAGAGTACACAGTGTCTAGAGTACACATTGAATATCTCTAGAGTTCCAGGCAGTAATAGATTCATTTCAAGATGAAGATGATGTCAGTGAGGCTGAGAATGTACACATACAGAGAATGTTAGAAATTGGAGTATCGAGAGGGAAGGGAAAGTAAATCTTTTGAAAGCCCGAAAATCATGCAATCAATACCTGACAAGGACTCTACATACACTAAGATGGCTGCTGGAATGGAGAGCAGAGCAATTATGGGAATGCCCTACGTCCTTTGAAGCTAGTTTCTAATCAAGAAGAATCAAATAAAAGCTTGAAATTTCTGGTGATAAAGACAACAACTCCAAAGGGAACTTTACATGATTTTCCTAGTCTTGAGGAATATGAAAGTGATGATTCCCCCCCCCCCCCCCCAAGCAGTCCAGGCATGGATATTCAGCATACTCTATCACAGAGTAGCCTTCTCAAGTGGGTCATATTCCCACAGGAAGCCACAGTGGTTTGCTGGAGAGCCACAAAGAAAAATTTGGAAAATTAGTAGGCAACTAATCTGACAGGGGAGGCCACTGAAAGTTAACTACTTTAAATTGTTTGAACTATTAGGTATGTTGATTATCCTCTTCGCACATGGACACGTCCATAGGTGCTCAGATCTCCTCTTCAGTAAATCTCTCAGGGTATAATGGCTGATGGTTCCGGTTCATTTATAATAAAGATTTATAACCATATGCCTTAATGAATGTTGACATGTTTTTTTCATGTTCAGGTGGAGGGAGTGAAAAAATTTTAATTGAAAGGGGGTCTCATGCAAAAAAACAAGGCTGATAACCACTTGTACAGATCATGTGAGCCCTTACTTCATTGACCAGATGAGTTTGTTGATAGATGCTCCATGAGAAGATGAAAAACCTTTCTTGTTTAGTGCCTGTCCTAGTTTTAATGCTTGAAGCACAAGCTTTGTTCATGCCTGTGTCCTAAAAGTTAATTTAATTTACATAGTGTTTCTCTAAACATACAATGCAAACAAACTTACCGACTGTTCTATATCCAGCAAGTCTATTCTCAAGTTTTCGTACTTTTTCATGCTCTGTTTTATATTTTAATTGAACATTATTGATGTCGGAGTCAAATAACGATGTAGAAAATGAGCTTACGCTTTCATCAGAACTTGAAATATCAGAAATTGGAACATCAGTTCCACTAGACATTATCAGTTATAAGTAATAGAAATGAATTGTCTTGCAATTTCAACTGCAGTCATTATGTACCTGCAACAGCAAAATTGCAAAAAACATTATTTACTAGCATTCACATACAAATCAAAACACATTTCTGCTAGAAGTCATAAATAAAGAATAAAGGAAAGACTGAAAGGAATGGCAAGATAAGACAGAGCCATAATTATTTATAGAAAATAAACTTCAAGAGATTGTCAGAATGTTGATGTGACTAGTCCCAATTTTCCATATGTTATTTGAATCTGCTTTGACCTATTCTCAATATAAAAATTGTAGTTGGCTCCTTTCATCAAATATGGTCTTCATGTGATACAAGCAACTTCTAGTGTTGTTGTTACCACAGGCATCAAACAACTCATCAGATGTTTTTTCTGGATATTCTATATAACCATAGCCTGCTTGGATGGTGGCTTTGACAGCAGACCCATCAGTATAGACATGAATCCATTGTTCTGGGTAGGTATTTTGGGTATTCTATTGTTTTCTGTGTTGTTATCATAAGACTTATTGAGTCTGAACTTTTCATTGCATTATTTCTTAATTGTGTCTTGATTTCTGACAATTTAAAACATGTATTGTCGTAAACATTTTTATACTCTTTGTAGCTCTTGTCTGAGAGGTGATAACTGTCTTTTATTTAATTTACATGGCTGAGGTCTGAATTTCGTTTTCTACAAGTTGTTTATTTGGGTTGTCTTTGTTTCTTCTTTTGCTTCTTCCATAAGCCTCCATTGTAGCTGTATCTCAATGGGTTCTAAATCTGTATGGTTTTCACAAGCAGCCATTGGTGTAGATCTCATTGTTCCACTAATAAGGGAATTGCTCTGCAGTCTAGCAATTCTACATTTGTCTTGGAACATGTTGTCAGGAGTTCACTTTTGTATTCTAAAGCAGAGCATATGTAACCAAGGTATAGTCCTCTGGGGGCATCCTTGCCTGATCCACAAGATGTGCCAGTGAGTCTTTTAAGTAACTGTATCGTTTTCAGTTATTTATTTTTGACATTTTCTACGTGCTTCTTGGACACTTAGGAAACCTAGTTTAGCTTTGTTGTTCCCCATCGAGGCCAGCACCTTGAAGAGGTGATGGGGCTTAGTTCAGCCATCAGGGGTTGGAAACTAAGACTGGTCGGGCACTCCCACTCGAGCAGGACCATAAACCGGCCCAAGTAAGCAGAGTGCTGAAGATGGAGGCAACCAGCCAAAAGGTGCACAGATAAGCAGGATGCCACGCACAAAACACAATGGAAACATGTCTGCATCTATAAAAAGTTATGGTGCCTGCCCTGTTGTGGATGTTCAGGCAGGGACGGTGCCGAGCCCTATACCTCGAAAGGGCCCAACCTCAGTTACTGGAAGTCCTTCTCAATTGCCCTGAGGGAACTACAAAAGACAGTGAGTTTTATTAAGGAGACAGAATTACAGATATAGACATGTTTCAAGTGAACGAAAGAAGAAGCTTTGTTGTTGCTAATTTCTCACACCTTGCATTCTTTGTATGAGTATACCTATGTGTTTTGGTCATTCTATTTAGTTGTATTTACGAGTTAGACCTAGGTATAGGTCTTACTTGTAACTGCAAACCAAGTTGTGGGTTAGGCCCTACCTACAACGACCTTGAACAAACAGATAGTACAAGCCTAATGACCTGACCTAAGTATAAATTATATTTAAATTTAGGCATACTTACACTTACAAAACACTGAGAAGGCCAACCAGCGGCCCTATGCCTAGCTATCGTACTGGTAGAAATCGAATAAATAGTATATTAACTTACTATAGACATAGTTTTTAATTAATATATAATATAATATACTGTAGTCATGTATTGTATACTATATAATAATATATTATATATTATTATATTATAATAATTATACACTAGGCTGTATATAGGTACTTGGACATCCGGGATTTGCTTGTACAGAAAATTTATCTCAAGTTATAAATTTCTTGGACTAATGTTTACATTTAGTTTTTTTGCCATTTTTTTTGTCTGCAACCAGATTCTTCTTCTTCTTCTTTCGTTCACTTGAAACATGTCTATATCTGTAATTCTGTCTCCTTAATAAAACTCACTGTCTTTTGTAGTTCATACAGTGTCCCATAGAGTTTTGATTCCAGTGTTGTTTCCTCTGGCCAATATGTCTGCCTCAGCGTTTCATGCTCAGAACACTCTTGAAGTATATGTTTGGCACTCTGTGCTGCCTGTCCACATGTACACATGGCCGTGTTGCCAATCTTGAACTTTGTATACATGTGACTGCGGAGTCGGTTGTGTCCTGTTCTGAGACGTAGAATTATAACTTGTTCTGATCTGTTCATATTGTGATAGTCATCTTGTGTTGGTGTTTGTGGCTTTCTTATTGACTTTATCATCTGTTTTTTCTGATGGTAGGTGATTGGTATATCTGGTTGGTCTTCGGCAGCACCTTCCTTAGCCAGTTTGTCTGCTTTTTCATTTCCTGGTATTCCACAGTGAGAGGGTATCCACTGCATGGTTACCCTATACTGGTAAGACAATTCGCTAAGTAGTTTTTTTAAGTCTGTTAGTTTTCCAGACTGGAGAGCTTGAAGCACTGACCTTGCATCTGTCAGGAATACTGTCAGGTAACTGCATGGTTACCCTATACTGGTAAGACAATTCGCTAAGTAGTTTTTTTAAGTCTGTTAGTTTTCCAGACTGGAGAGCTTGAAGCACTGACCTTGCATCTGTCAGGAATACCACAGGCTGTAGGTCAGAGTTGGAGTTCAGCAGTTTTTTTAGCTGCCACACTAATTGCCTGGATTTCTGCATCATAATTATTGCAGAATTTTCCTGTCGGTGTTCTGATTGTATCTCTAGGCTTGTGTGGATATTCTATATATACACCTGCACCTCCATTCCTCACAGCATTCTGTGCTGACCCATCTGTGTACACTCTGACCCATATATCTTGTGGATATTCCTCATCCAGGAAACTGAGGGTGACTGTCATTCGCTGCACACTGTTCTGTTCGTCCTCGCTTAGTATTCCTTTCACATGGGTCTGAATGTATATTGGCATTCCATGGCTTTCACTCCACGGGGTTTGCTCTGGTACAGACCTTAAGGGGCTGTCAACTTCAGGTAGGTCTGTAAGTTGTCTACGGAGTCGTTTAGCTTGATGGATAAAGCTGCTCCTTTTCAGTCGTCCCATTGCTAGATTTTGGAATCTTTCCTTCATTGGATGGCTTGGCATACACTGAAACTTTTCTGCTTGAATTAGTACTTTTGTGTCTCTGCGTTCGCCAAGTGTTTGCATTCTTCCCATTTTCTGCATCTCTGCTATGGGTGTTGATTTCATTGCTCCCAACATTATTCTAAGTGCCTGGTTTTGCACTTTATCTAGATCTTGTAATGTGGTGTTTGATGCAGGACACCACGCAGCTGAACCGTATTCCAGGTGTGGTCTTATGCCTTGCTGGTAAACTTTACTGAGTATATTTCCACTGGCTCCCCATGTGGTTCCACTTAGTTTTCTCAGGATAGCTAGCTTCCTCCTGGCTTTTGTTGTTGCTTTGTTTATGTGCTGCTTCCATGTCAGCTTATCATCAAAAGTAACTCCGAGGTATGTGGGTTGTTTGTCTTCTTTCAAGAGCTCTCCATCTATCTTGATATGACCAGCTTTTTGTTTTGGTGAGAGGGTAAAGAGTGTAGTGCTGCACTTATCTGTGTTAATGCTGACGCACCATCTATTAGCCCATAAGGTTAGGGCATCGATAGCTCTTTGTATTTGTTTAGTGGCCACTGTTGCATGTTCTTCCGTGCACCAGATCACCAGGTCGTCAGCATACATTGCCACTTTGATCCCGTGTGATAGTTCAGCAACTAGGTCATTGATGTAAACCAAGAAAAGTGTGGGTGACAGGACTCCTCCCTGGGGGACTCCATGACGCAGTAGAACTTTCTTGCTCTTGCGACCATCTAATTGTACCCTGGCTCTTCTATTATGCAGGTATGCTTTTACCCATTTGTACATTCTTGAGCTAACCCTGCAATTTCGCAATTTCTTTAGGAGCCCTTCTTTCCAGACCTTATCAAATGCTTTCCTGAGGTCTATCCATGCTGCTAGTACCAGTTTCTTTTCTTGGAAGGCATCCTCAATCTCTTGGGAGAGGTAGGTTGCCTGATCTTCAGTAGAGTAGCACTGTCTGAAACCTGCTTGCTGTGATACCAGAAGGTTTTCACTTTCAAGGTACCACTGCATCCTAAGATTGATAATGCGTTCCATTGTTTTACATAGACAGCTTGTGAGGCTGATGGGCCTGTAGTTGGAGACTGTGTTGCCATCTTTTCCTGATTTGAGGAGTGGTATCATTATTGCTTCTCTCCACGCCTGTGGTACATTACCTGTGGACCAGCTTGTGTTAAAGATCTGCAGTAGCTTTGCTCTTGCTGCACTTCCCAGGTTTCTAATCATTTCATTGGACACTCCATCAGCTCCAGGGGACTTTTTCATTTTCAATTTGGATATTGCATGCTCCAGTTCTCTCATTGTGATTGGTGCCTCCATGACTTCAGGTATAGGTTCACCTTGTCCAATGTTTTGCTGGTTCTCTCGAACCTCCTGTTGTTTGTCTGGGCTGACTTTGACGTTATTGTCTTCTGCAAAGGAATCTGCAAAGTAATCAGCTGCATGTTTACCTGTTAAAATGTTACTATCTTTATAAAGTGTGATCCTGGTATTTCTCCCTGTACCTTCATCATTTAGTTGTTTTACAAGTTTCCATAATTTCCTAGTATCTCTTTCTAGGTTCAGCGACTCTGTTTTTTCTTTCCAGCTGCTCCGTCTGGCTTGTAACTTGGCTCTTTGAAATTTAGCCTTTGTTTGCTGATATTTGTTGTGATGTTCTTGGCAAGGTCTGTTCTCAGCCTGCTGTCTAGATGTTTCCATCTCATTTTGCAGCTTTTCCAGTTCATCATTCCAGTAGGGTTTGTAGTTTTTGCGTGCCCCCCTGGGTATGGTTTTACTAGCAGCATGTAGTATACATCTATTAAATTCACTCACTGCTCTATTGATGTCTTTGTCCAAGTTCATGTCCTTAGCTAGAACACTGGTTAAATGCTGGTACATTTTCCAGTCTGCCCTCTTATAGTTCCACCTAGTGAACGTGCTGCTGTCCTTGGTAAATTCATTGTGGATTTCCAGAAATACTGGTCTGTGGTCACTACCTCCAAGCTGCTTTCCAACAACACGTGTGATGTTCCATTCCAAGCCTGGTGAGTGGAATGCTAGGTCTGGTGTAGAGGTGGTGTGCCATGCTCTCGAGTAGAAGGTTGGCGAGTCTGCTGGCTGGTTAATAAGGATGAGATTATTTTCATCCTGCCAGCTCTCAAGTTCCTCACCTCTCTTGTCGATATGATCGTAGCCCCAGCTCTGAGAGTGGCTGTTGAAGTCACCACACACCATAAGTCTCTCTTTGTCTGGAATTGTGTCTAGTGCCAATGGTTTATCATTTGGGCAGTAGTAGTTCAGGAGATGGAATTCTGCACTGTCTGTTTTTAGTTGGAGCATCTGGTATTCTGCCCCTTCCATATATACTTCAAGCTGACATGCGCTGATATTGTTTTTAACAAGTGTCAGAATTCCACCCTTTCGCCTGTCCTTTCGGTCAGATCGGTAGCACTGGTAGCCTCTGATTTTGAAGGCTATGTCGCTGCTGAGGTGTGTTTCTTGGATACAGCATATGTTAACTTGTTCTTCACTGAGGACATTTTCAAGTTCCAATTTTTTGCTGTATCCATCTCTTTTACTGTTGACACCCTCAGCATTCCAGTGCATTATTTTTATTGGTCGTTTGTTTGTTTGGCCAGTAGCTCTATTCCCTTGCCTCCTGGCTCCTCGGGGCAATTGAGAAGGACTTCCAGTAACTGAGGTTGGGCCCTTTCGAGGTATAGGGCCCGGCACCGTCCCTGCCTGAACGTCCGCCACAGGGCAGGCACCATAACTATTTATAGATGTAGACATGTTTCCATTGTGTTTTGTGCGTGGCATCCTGATTATCTGTGCGCCTTTTGGCTGGCTGGTTTCCAGCCCCTGATGGCTGAACTAAGCCCCATCACCTCTGCACGGTGCTGGTCTCGATGGAGTGCAACCAGATGTATTATATTCTTTAACCATTTTTCTTTTTATATATGTAACTTTTAAGGATGCAGCTCAATGCTAAAAACGGCAGTTAATTTTTTTAAAACATCAACATGTGTTTTATTTATGCAAATTGGCTGTCATTTTGAATATTAATTAGTTGTACATGCCTCTGAGAATCACAGCAATGTGATCAACAGATGCGTCTTATCTTTGTGAATACAAAAATATATAGTTTCTGTGGTATTTTATTATGTTTAATAGATATTTAATTTATTTTCATTATAATTATGCAAATTAGCAGCCATTTTGATTATCAATTAGTTCTGTGTCCATCTGAACATTCCAGAAATGTGATCAATTTAAGCGTCTTGTCTTCACAAACACAAAAAATGTATAGTATGTTACATACTATGTATGTGTGTTGTATTATTGAAAATAACTAAGATAATTCAGAAATTGTCAACTCAGTTACATGTTTGTGGTCAAGTTTTATTTATATTTTCCTATGTTTCATGTATTTTATTGTGATGTGAAATTAATTCGAGAAAAAAATCATAACTTTTTTTTCAGGGTTGATGTACAGACTTGGTTGATGTGTCCTGGAATTGCAATTTTTAAGAGCTATCTAACTATAGTATTTTTAATGATGTAGCATTATTTTGAAAATTTTGTCCAAGTACATACTGATAGTAGTATACTTAAGTATACACTTATACACTACTAGGCCTACATTAATTAATACAAACAGGACCTATTGTCTATTATATTATTACTAGCCTGCTAGGATACCGGATATTATATTTATATCCTATTTATATTATTAATATAATTATCATTATCTATTTAATAATTTAATTAATATATATTATTATTATTTATAATAAATTTTAAATATTATATAAATATTAATTATTATATATTATAATAGAAAGGAAATCATACCTATTTAGTTTGACAGAAGAAACAGTTGCGTGTAGTTGTAACGGTATGCCGTTGTAACATTTGATCAGAAATAAATCAGTTCTGTATTACTTATATGGTCAAAGTATGTCGTGGTCACATAATAATCCTATTATTATCATTTCGTATAAGGCCAAGAAGAGTTCCACAATATCAAACAACAAACTCTAAAACCTATAGGAAGTTGATATTTGAAAAAATGTTGCCAAGTCGTTTAGGAAAAAAAATCAAGTCTCCTGCCTCAATAAATACAACATTTTTTGGGGGAAAAGGCACACAAAAAAAGAGCACTGTTGTTTTTAATTTTGAGAAATATATATGATATTTTAAGATATCACATTGATTGTTGGTTATGAGCTGGTAGCATTGTACTCCGGACAATCCCGTAGGTACTCAGTCTCCATAAGGAGATGCCGAATGCCATTCGGAATGGTAAACATGTAATTCGGAATGGTAAACATGCTTATAGTTCTTGCGGCTTGCTGGTTAAAAACACTCATCGCTTGTTTCATGACATATACCCCCTCTTAGAAGGCTCATTCAGTAGGCATTGTACTAAGACAAAAGCTAAAGTATTCTTGGCATGAAAGAACGCTCAGAAAAATCACCCCACTGCACATATGAAGTACGTGCTAATCGCTCGCAATTCCTGTGGTTCTCAAACAAACAAAAAACAGGCATTACACTATAAGCAGCATCATTATGTTTCTTCTTCTTCAGCGTTCATTCTCAAACTCCCACTGGATCTCTCTTGTAGCAGGACAATAGTCCAACTAGATTTCCAGCAGAATGTAGTCCAGAAAATGGAAATGCGTTGTGTCGCTGTTTTATTTGCGCCAATGGCCCGACACATCCGTCTTCGGCGGATCATTGTGTTTAATCATTGTAAGAACATACAATACTCATCCCTGACCATTTTCATACATAGATCATCATCATGTGCCATGCCGACTGGCGTAGATGATCACGGCTATCCACAGCTATCTCTAGCGTTATGTATCAAGATCGTTGTTGTTTCCCTGCCGTACCAGGTTGTCAAACTATCTAATATTTTCTCACGTTGTCACCCTCTGTCTCTGTTGCCTTTAATCTTGCATGTTGTGACTATATTCTCCAAACCTGTCTGTCTCATGAAGTGGCCAAAAATGAAGATTGTCTGTTTCTTATATTATTGATTAAGGTCCGTTTCACATTTGACTCTTTCAACACCTCCACATTAGTTTTTCTGGCAGTCTATGGTATTCTCGGCATTCTTCTGTATAATCACATGTTTATTGTCTCTAATTTTCCCCTTTCCAGTTTATTGTCCAAGACTCGCCTCCATATGTTAAAATAGGAGTTATATAGCATCCTTGTCAAGGCTAACGGTGATTTGGAAAAGCAATATCAGTGTTGGAGTGAAAATCAAACTGTATAAGTCGCTGGTGATTTCTGTTGTGCCGTATGGTTGTTAGAGTTGGACACTCACTGCGGACATGGAGAGAAGATTACAGGCTTTCGAGTACAAATGCTAAAGAAGAATTATACGAATTCCTATAGGGAACATAAGACCAATGTGTACGTAAGAAATAAAGTAGAGATGTGTGCAGGTGTTCAGGAACCATTGCTTTCAATAGTGAAACGACGAAAATTAGCATGGTTCGGACATGTATGCAGGCATGATTCCTTGTCAAAAACAATACTGCAGGAAACTATCGAGGGTGGAAGAAGCAGGGGACAAATAAAGGCATGGACAGACAACATCAAAGAATGGACAGGACAAGATATTGCCACACTCATCGTCATCGCTGAGGATATAATTCGCTGGAGGACTCTGTGTGCTGAAGCACCCAATGTGGTACCCCTACGACCCTGAAGAGTTACGGGTTTATTGATTGATAGGAGTTATATAGCACTGTAAAACTCTCTAACATCTAATAACAAGGTCATATTACACAATATATTTTTTATTTTCCCGAATGTTGTTTTTGCCTGTCCTATTCTGCTCCTTATCTCTGTTGAACTTCTTACATCTGTTGTAATCGTTGTACCTTTGATCTTGCAAGGTGTGTTATTATGTTTCTTTTAAATAACCATTACTTCTGTTTTCTTTATGTTTAGGAAGAGGCATTTCTCTTTACATTATGTGACTACTACATTAATTAAATCTTGAAGGTCTCCTCACTTTTAGCATTCAGAATAGTGTCATCCGCATATCTCAAATTATTTATGTTATGTCCTCCCACTGATATTCCTGGGATATCAACTAATGCTTGAGTCAACACTAAACGGAGTTATTATTTTACTTTCTGATAGATTGAGTCTAGGCCAATTACAACAAAATATGGCATGAGTTCTTCAGCCAGTAAATTCTTTGTCTCATCTGCATACGTTATAAAGTTCATTTCCTGGTAGGTTGTTATCAAAGAATTGATACTATTTTATTAAACTATTTAATATATTCTGTGGGAATTTTTTGCTGTAATATTTAAATTTACTCAAATATACTTACACACACACACACAAATAGCTTAAGCATATGGCTTATACACAGATAAAATTGTATAACAGAAAGGGCAATTCCGTTTTCAGTTATGATAAATATACGTCATCATAATTATTTCCAAGGGCATGGTTGATCTGAGATTGATAGGAAAGATTAAAGGTTATGTCTTGTGCAGCCAATGAAAGTTGTAGTTCTGAATGGTCATGCAAGCGCAAAATGTTTTGACCTAATGAACAGATAACTTTCAACAACAAAATAAATCTACGATTAATTTTCTGTAATGATTCTTTCTGTCTTCTTTTATTTCGCTTTATACCCTTGTATGCCTTGCAGCGTCATTTCTTATTACTTTTTTGCTTTAAATCGGCAAAAAATAATTTATATTTACTAATGATTATAGTAAATAACTATAAAATTATGTGCCCTATTTATGTTGTTTAATCATGGGAGGGGACGTTCTTTATTTTGGTGTCTACTCATACTACGCCACTGGACAATTGTGCAGAAACCGATTCGCCTACGGAACTTGGTATGGCGCTTGATTGATTGATGTTATATTTGAAACAACGTTGTTCTGCTTATGTGTGTTACAAGTAGGTATGTGTGTCTTTGTATCATTGAGCTCTTTTCGCACGTAATGTTAATTGTTTGTGATCCCCGCGAAATGTACATATCTGTGTTGTTTTCTGTGTATCGATTGACTGGTCTATGTTCGTAGTAACTTAAAAATATAAACGCTGGAAGTCTTTACTAAATTCGTATCTTTTTTAAGGATATGGATTGGTCAAATTCGGAAATCGCATTGACCAGTGGGTGTTGACAGAGGGCACACATTCATAAATAATAATAATTAGAGCCGTAGATACGTCGTCGGTAAGGTGACCGGGTGGGGGGAAGGTTACCTAAAACAAAATATAATTCTATCCTGTTCGTGGTCAAATACGTTTCTGAGAGTTTTTATTGATTTTTTTCCATTATTGTAGGGTTTGTTTTTTATTTGGGGAGCGGGTTGGGGTTCCAGCTTTTTTATATTTCTTCCTGAGTTGTTTTTTTTTGGGGGGGGGGGGGGTTGAAACCTTCGATTTATTGTTCTGATGTCCTCTGTGATTTTGCTGTGTAACGCATTAATTTGCTTTCACTTTCAATTTTCAGTAACGGTCCATCAAATAAATACACAATAACATCACTTTCCGAGTCACCCTTATTTAGCGTTAGCATAATTAGTAATTTCTTCTTCTGCTGTCGTTCTCAAACTCCTGCAGATTAGCATGGTGTAGTCAGGAGAACGGAATGCGTTGTGTCATGGTTTACGGGCATTACGGCGATATTTTCACCTTTAGGCCCAGCACATCCAACTATAACATGGTTTTGGGTCACTTTGACCCTATACAGGATGAGCCAACTCCACCCATACACTTCCTTACTCACCTCTTACGAAATGCATGAAGGGTAAAAAGTGTTGCTTTTTTTTGTTCCCCTCTCCGGCCTCGATAACACACGAGCGAAATACAAACTTAAAAACTCACAGTATACATAGGACTAAATATGAAATGCACAACGTGAACTCTGACGCACGAAAGACGAACTGGTCTATACTAGGAAACTGCACTGTTCGAGATGGCATGCACTGGGTATTTTTGGTTTCCATTTCAGTCGATTATTATTTTTTGAAAACAGGTCGTCTAATTAACTTATTTAACTACCAATGTAAACGCTTTTATTACATACCAAAAATTGACTTTGAAAATTGTTTGACAACAATCAAGACAATCATTTTATGATTTGCAATAAAACTATTTTTCACTGATACCGCTGACATTTTAGACATAACCCCCAGATGAAACCTCAGATAACCACCAGACTAAACAATACATTTAAGCAAGGCCAGGGTCTGAGATATCTCTTCAGCAAGAGAAGCGGGTTTGTCTTAAAAAAAGGACATTCGCTCATTTCCATGTGTAATTCCATCATTTCCATTATATTTCTGGTCACCTTTTTTTCGAAAATCGCTAAGTAAGTGGAGAGTTTTCCAGTCTTGCGGCTAAATTCCTAGTACTGACAGTCGTGATATGATTTTCTAAAATGGAGGGGGGGGGGGGATTCCCTAAAAAGAATTCCAGATTAAGGCAAAATTGGCCAAAATAACACAATCATCCCAGACGGCAATCAAAAGTGAAAAAAAAAAAACATTTGTGGCATCGCTGGTCGTAGGGTAAATTGAAGTACAATGTAGATTTAAAGTTGAACCAAAATGTATTATACTTCGTGCTAGCACAGCGAATCGATAGTACTAGTTAGAAGCATTTCTGTTTAAGAGAGATAATCAATAAAATGTAATACTGCTGTGAAACTGGATAACAATGACAATAGTACTTACGTAGAACACAGGTTTTTGAGTTTCATTAATGATAGTCTGTCAGTTGTTATCCAGTGAAACTCAAAAACGTGTTCTACGTAAGTAACTTCTGTTTTAGAGTTATCTTTTATAGATTCGCTAAACAACAATTCAGAAGAGAAATTTCGTGATTATTGAGTAGGCCCTATAATAAGTACGATAAATATTTCTGAAATATTTTGGCGCAAATAAAACTGCGACACAACGCATTTCCATTCTCTGGACTACATCCTTCTGGAAATCTAATATGACCATGGTCCTGATACAAGAGATATCCAGTGGGAGTTTGAGAATGAATGCTGAAGAAGAAGAAATATTTTGGTATTGCTAAAAATAATAAGTATTTCTTTTTACAATTATACAGCAAAAAATGTGTGCGTTATATTTATTGTACTTCTCGTTCGCAGTTTTACATGTTTACACGACAAGATCTATAGTATGTACGCCCTGCAGCAAAACAAATCCAACATGCGAAATTGGAACAGGGTCACGAAGTTTGCTAATCACTGATACCAAACATATCCTAATAATACACACAAATCCACTTTCTGACAAACCAGTTTTTATCTAGAACACATTCACAACAAAATACGACCACTAAAATTGCCACTATTGACGTTCACATAAAATAGCAAAATATAGATATAACCCAGAATAGTAACAATTATGCAACATGTAGAAAATACAGCAGGAAGATAAATACACAAAAGACAGAAACTATGAAAATATGCAGAACGCTTGAGTCCACTAAACATACAGATAGACAACAGGAGTAAAACAAGTAACAGAGTTCAAAATTCTCGGTAGTATTTTTACAGAAAATGGAAGCCTCCATAGAGAAATTCAGACGAGATGTCAAAAGGCAAATGCAGTAATATACCACCTGTCACCAGTACTTCTTCATCCCAAGATCGAGATGAAGTTAAAAGACACATTGTCTACCGTATAGGCCTATTCGTACCAACACTGTGTTACCAGTGCCAAGTCTAGACTCTCTCATCTTCACATTACAGATAGATAGTGATATGTGAGATATAAAATGCTTGAGGAAAGCCGTAGGCTCAATAGATTACGAAATGAAGACTCCATGGAAAAAATAGGTATAATACCTTGCACAGATTACACAGAAAGGCAGCAGGTCACGTGGTTTGGCCACATCATGAGAAGGCATCACGACAAGTTGCCCGTACAGGGCAAATTAGGTTACAAGGCCAGAGGAAGACCACGGAAAAGATGGATAGAAAACGTCAGGGGCATCATGAACAGACACGGTCGTAGCTCAGCCGAGGCCACACATCTGACTTTAGAACGCAAGCTTGAGTTCCAACCACCCCTACGCTTAACCACAAGAGTGGATAACAAACTACCTGGGGAAAGACAATAGACTATAGTAAAAATTAGTTCAGAAGTGAAACAAAACAAGCAGACATAGACACCATAATAAAACTCATTCGTGCTGAATGGATATCTTCAACGGTTCTCATGCGTGTGTCTAGTCAGGTCTTCTGAGATGCACTACTTAATAGATGTCTCATGAATATCAAACAGACGATACTTAAAACAGGGTAATGAAATTTTGCTAATCACTGGAAACACATATAATAACACATACAAATCAGTGTTGACCAAAAAAACCTTTATCAAGAACACATTAACAATATTTAAAAAAAGACGACAGATCATCCTCAGACATGTCAGTGATGCCGATTTCATCATCGATATGCCTATGGATTACCAATGGAAAGTGCCCACCATAGGATTCCTATACCTGGTGTTTAAGGTGGCCCATAAATAAGCAGGCATAGCTGAGTCCCATTTTGATGCCCATGGCAACACATCTGATTTGGTCCAAAAAGTGCCCATTAAACGAAGTTGTTATTAGTGAACATAAGCTTCCCAAGATGGTTGAGAGTATAAGTAGGCACAGAGCAGAGGGATGAAGATACTTGCCAAAGAACTCGGGGCCTTGAGACCCTCTGAGTGTGGTATGGAGGTGTAACGGGAGCACACATCAAGTAGAAAGAGACTATATGTGTTTGTGAGAGACAACGAAATAGAGACCAAGATAGACAAGGCATGGTTAGTGTCTTTTAAGAATTTAGTGAGTAGCTTGAAAAATACTATTTAGGAAGTCAGAGATGTGTTCCGTAAGGCAGAAAGAACAGAAACAATAGATCTGCCAGGATTGAAGGGCTTGTGAATTTTAGGTAACATATAAATAACAGGTTTACCTAAACTTCTTTCAATGAGACTTTTTTTTTTCTTCTTCTTCTTTCGTTCACTTGAAACATGTCTATATCTGTAATTCTGTCTCCTTAATAAAACTCACTGTCTTTTGTAGTTCATACAGTGTCCCATAGAGTTTTGATTCCAGTGTTGTTTCCTCTGGCCAATATGTCTGCCTCAGCGTTTCATGCTCAGAACACTCTTGAAGTATATGTTTGGCACTCTGTGCTGCCTGTCCACATGTACACATGGCCGTGTTGCCAATCTTGAACTTTGTATACATGTGACTGCGGAGTCGGTTGTGTCCTGTTCTGAGACGTAGAATTATAACTTGTTCTGGTCTGTTCATAATATGATAGTCATCTTGTGTTGGTGTTTGTGGCTTTCTTATTGACTTGATCATCTGTTTTTTCTGATGGTAGGTGATTGGTATATCTGGTTGGTCTTCGGCAGCAGTGTTGGTGTTTGTGGCTTTCTTATTGACTTGATCATCTGTTTTTTCTGATGGTAGGTGATTGGTATATCTGGTTGGTCTTCGGCAGCAGTGTTGGTGTTTGTGGCTTTCTTATTGACTTGATCATCTGTTTTTTCTGATGGTAGGTGATTGGTATATCTGGTTGGTCTTCGGCAGCACCTTCCTTAGCCAGTTGGTCTGCTTTTTCATTTCCTGGTATTCCACAGTGAGAGGGTATCCACTGCATGGTTACCCTATACTGGTAAGACAATTCGCTAAGTAGTTTTTTCAAGTCTTAGTTTTTCAGACTGGAGAGCTTGAAGCACTGACCTTGCATCTGTCAGGAATACCACAGGCTGTAGGTCAGAGTTGGAGTTCAGCAGTTTTTTAGCTGCTACACTAATTGCCTGGATTTCTGCATCATAATTATTGCAGAATTTTCCTTTCGGTGTTCTGATTGTATCTCTAGGCTTGTGTGGATATTCTATATATACACCTGCACCTCCATTCCTCACGCCATTCTGTGCTGACCCATCTGTGTATACTCTGACCCATATATCTTGTGGATATTCCTCATCCAGGAAACTGAGGGTGACTGTCCTTCGCTGCACACTGTTCTGTTCGTCCTCGCTTAGTATTCCTTTCACATGGGTCTACACTAACAAATCTGAGAAACACTGTAATCTTATTGAATTATATTTAATTAATTTGCACGCCTACTACAACGGTTTTATTAAGCTAACACCCCACAACGCCAAATATAACAATTGTAATGCAACATTTATTTAAGAACATTCAATCATTTTTACTGTTGCAAATGATGAATCTGGATACGAGTTCTCAATCTTTGTTCGCAACTTGGCAGCAACACCATTATGTCTGCCAACCATATTCGCAGGACCTTCAGTAGATAAACATACAAGTTTACTCAAATCAAAATCATAGTCATGCAGAATCTGTTCGACTTTTTCAAAGATGTCTTTGCTCGCTGTAGTCTCATGCGTTGGGATTAGTTCAATTAGTTCTTCATAAATATTAAATTCACTGTCACAGGCCCTAATAAAAACTGCAAGCTGTGCTATTCCAGTGATGTCAACGATCTCATCAATAGCAATAGAAAAATGTTCAAATTTGGATGATGCAGCCTTCAACTGTTATTTCAAAACATCTGCCCATTTCATCAATCCGTCAGCAACAGTATTCCTGGTTAACGAAATATCCTTAAATAGCTTTCTGTGGGCACACAATGTCAGCAGCTTTTACAAGGCAATGCTTTACGAAATCTCCTTCACTGTAAGATTTCCCACTCATGGCGACCATTCGGCTGAGTTCATAGATTGCAGTAACGGAAGCGACATTGGCTTGATCTATTTTGTAAAACATGTCTGTTGATGTATCAAGTTAGCCCTCAATTCCTGGAGTCTTGATACACGCATTAAGTCCACATATTTATCGCAGGATCGATGGTTTGTTTTATAATGTCTTTTTAAGTTGTACTCTTTTGGCGTGGCAATGCTGTTAGTGTTAGTGTTATTGCATCAAATGTATTGTATCTTTCCATTTTCATTTACCATTGCACAAAAATACTGCAGTTCCCATTTTTCTTGAAATACTCGCCTTTCTTCATCAAGTGTCCTTTTAATCTTAGCTGAAGGTGCTGTAGCCATTTTAAACGGAGTCAGTTTATGCAGTACTTTATTAAAACAAATAATATAATTACCAGCACGATTCCGCAAGATACAATTTATTATTGTTTTCAAATTTTAACATGGCAATAACAATCTGTTTGCTACTTCCGGTCAATGTTGCCAATTGTCATAGATAGAAAACCCTTACTAGCTTAAAACAGCCGTATTGTTTTCTTATAGTGGCACTATGCCAGATTTATGTTTTATACACCCAGTTTAAAGTATTAAAACTGCAATTTTCGCCATTAAATGAGACACTTGCAGTATTCTTTGTGTGGGCCGCACACGCGCATGCAAGTGGCCGCATGCGGCCCGCTGGCCGCACGTTTGACATGCCTGGTCTAAGAGATACCCAATTTAGCTTTTTGAGATCAATGTCCGTCAGTCCTACGGAGGATATCCTGTTGTTTCGTCATTTTTCTGTTTGTTTTGTTTCTGTGATATTTGGGTGTGTTTTGTCTATTTCCTGTTTGTGCTGTTTCACCTCTGACCTCTTAACTTGTTATTCTTACGTGTTATATCTACATTTAGCTCTACCATGTGAACCTGAACGTCAATAGTGTCGTTCTTACTGGCCTATATGTGGATGTATATTTGATAACTCCTCAACACTCCCATACATCTTTATGTGGGTGTCTGTTTCTGTGGGTTATTGATCCGCCCTCAACTAGTTTTGTGTAATGCAGTCTTGCAGAATATGTTCCATCGTCTCCACTGCCTATCCACATGAATACATAGTTGATGGAACCAGTCGTAATCTATTTAAGTAACTGTTTAATCTGTTGTATCCTATCATGGTGCGGAAGATGATAGCTTGCTCAACTCTGTGGAGATAGCGATAGTAACCGTGCGTTACATTAATAGAAGATATACCACAGTGACAAACATTCTCGTGGTTCCATTCTGTGTTTGCCACTATCTTGATAAAGACATTCTGGTCGAAACGTTGACTCGGTTTAGTATTATTCAACGTAAAAATGTTTTTTTTTAATATATTTCTTTCTAATTATATGAAAGTGTGTAAATAAAATAATAATGTGGGTCCTGATTCTGGTAGCCCTTCCACCACGACTTTAGAGGTACATCGTATATTATGTCCTATATATCACATTATATGCCTAGTATAACGTTTTAGATGTTTAACTAATTAAACTAAACATACCTGAAATAGTCCGTGCTGTAGACCTATGTGTTTTCAGATTGAAAATAGTAACACACACAAGTCAATAATTTTTCCAAATATATCAAAAATATGTATTTAATATTCCTGTAATTTATTTTTGTAAATTGTATCATAACCAGAAAGATTCTTACAAATACACTTCCCTACTTCAATATTCATCTACAACAACGCTGATTTACGTCGGATAATGAACTAAACCCCCGTACACAGCGTTCTCGCTTCCTGCAAAGAAACCTACCGAAGGGGAAATCCCGTATAATTAAAATCAGGTTTGCCCGGTCGTTACTAAACAATAACGGAAGGATTTTCTTGTTCGCTGTTGTTTAACACATGTTAACTATCTTCCTGTATTAGTGTTGCTATTTGTTATTAACAAAGATAACTATTATTATTAAAACTTTAACATAGTTATAATATTAAAAATATATTTCAAAAATGGATGCAGCCTATTTAGTTTCGTCAGAATAACTGTCAGCTGGTCGAAACAGTAACAAATAACATCGGAATGAAAAAGCTATATTTAGATTCAGTCTAACAGTGGATATCGACAGAATTCTAACTCTATATCTGCTGTGAGATATAATGACATTTTAATGGGCTGTCTATACATCATGGGAAAGTTCAAATGAGCCGATCAGCTTGACTGTGAGCTAATATCATCAGTGTATCATCATCATAGCTCTGTTCTTTCGTGACCCCGATAATGAGTGGTCGAAGTATTTCTCTATTGGTCATTTCTTACATTCCTCATTATGTTCTCTGCATAAATGTTGTATATTATATTTTATATATATATATATATATATATATATATATAATATATAATATATATATATATATATATATATATATATTATATATATATATATATATATATATATATCTATATATATATATATATATATCTTTTAGCTTCAGGAAAATACAAAATAACCGACAGTTATGACAAAAGGCAAGAACAAAATATAACACAACGAGTAAAAACAAAGTTTTGTGTACATATCGACATAGTAAAAATCAAGAGTAGCTGCCTACTATGAAGCTTTTAATCGAAACTTCCGTTTATGGTATGTTTTCGCGTGTACTAGTAGTGATTAATAAAACTTACTCTGAAAAATGTCAAGGGCCAAAAATAGTATAAATTGCGCCGTGTATTTAGATTGCGTTATCATTAGTAATTCTAGACTGAGTGTTGCCTACTCATTTTTAAATAGTCTCGTGCCTAAAACAGCACTAGAAAGAACTGAATTATTTAACAACGCAATATAAAAAGGACTACCGGGTAACCGTTTTTCATTAAAATGTCAAATCAGAAAAAGATGACTTTTAATTTTGTCTTTAATTCTTTATATATTCCATTATTTATACCTGCCATGGCAGATGCATTGTCACTGCCTAGTGCAACTAATCTTTGCAATCCACGTCCATTATTTTTGTAACCGTCTTTCACAGCATTGCATATTGCTCCAGTGTTACAGTCACACAGTTCACTAAGTCTAAAAAAAGCAACACCAAGCTTTCTTTTTGGGGAATAATACCCATAGCCATATCAAGTAGTTTCATTGCAGAATGCTATCGTCTATTAATGTGATGAATGTGTTGTTTCCAATATCAGATAAGGTTGTTTTTTTTATATGCGGCAAGAACATATAAAATTACTGCACTACACTTAGATCTTCTTTAGGTTCTTTCTAGCCTTATTGTCACCAGATTTTACCTTACATAGTTAACTAAAATTATAGACAGCGCGTAGAGAACATTGTCTATTCACAAATAACCATATGTCTACTATGTTACTTGTATGGCATTCCTAAGTGTGAAAGTATTGTTTGTAAGTCTTCCCTGAATGATTGTTCAGCTAAAGCTTTCTTATGTTTTGTTGTATTAGCGTGTCTTTCAATATCTTTCAATTTCCTCGCTATTGAACGTTTTCAGTATCTACAATAGCATTTCGTCTATTGTCTTTCCCCAGGTGGTTTGTGATCCACTCTTGCCGTTAAGCGTAGGGGTGAATGGAGCTCGAGCTTGCGGTCTAAAGCCAGATGTGTGGCTATAACCGTGTCTGTACAGAATGTCCCTGACGTTTTATATCCATCTTTTCCGTGATCTTCCTCTGGCTTTGTACCCTGATCTCATTTGGTTATATGCTTGTACGGGCAACTTTTCATGATGCATTCTCATAATGTGGCTAAACCACTTGATCTGTTCTCTCTCTATGTAATCTGTACAAGATATTATACCTATTCATTTCATGGAGCAAGCATTTCGTGCAATATACTATTCTCTATTAGCAATTTTTAAAATCTTGAATCCTTTAACCACTGAGAGCTTAAATGCTGAAGATAATTATTGCTGATAAGGAAATTGCGATAAGGGTATCTGATGAATTAAATGGTCGTGCAGTCATAACGAAGATGCTGGAACAAATGTCTATGTTTCACCATACAATAGCAATACCATTTACACACTATCGTTTAACTATATTGTGATTGCAAGATTATGGTAACAGTTGAATGGCTTCAAAATGTAACTAACTTTTGTCTGGTAAAGAATAAACACGATGGCAACTTCACTTCTTTGGTATTTACTGTTTTACATTTGAGTGTTCCCAATAAAATTTTTATTTTTATATTTAGTACAGCTATAACCAACTACATGCATCATATGCACCAACTACATATTACACTGAAGAAGAAATAGAACAGTACTACGAAGAACTACAACAACTACTCAAACCAGTAAAATCAACAGATATTTTAATAGTCATGGGAGTCATGAATGCAAAAATAGGGAAAGGAAGACACAAGAACATTGTAATGCAATTTGGATTAGGGACAAGAAATGACAGAGGAGAAAGACATACAGTTCTGTGAGGAGAACAACATTAACATATGTAATACATTCTTTGAACATGAAAATATAAGATTATATACATATAAAAGTCCAGGAGACAGAAAGAGGAACCAAATAGACTATATTATGATCAACAATAGATTTAGAAATATTATCAAGAACACTAAAACATATCCTGGTGCAGATATGAACCATAATCCAGTGCTTTGCAAAATAAATGTCAAACTTAAAAAGATAGTACATAGAAGAGTTCAAGAACCACAGATAGACGCATCAGAACTAAAACAACCAGACATACAACAAAAATACCTTGTAGATGTAAGGAATAGATATGAACATTTAATGATAGAGTGCATGGAACAATACAGAAAGGAAAATCCAGATGAGAAAATAGACAATAAATGGGACAGCCTAAGGAAAAGTATTCAAACATCAAATGAAAATTTACCAATAAGAAAAGCCAAGAATAAACAAACATGGATGACAGATGAAATATTAGAGAAAATGTCAGAAAGAAAGAAAGCTAAAAATATCCCAAAATACTCAATTATAGACAAGGAGATACGCAACATGTGCAGAACAGTGAAAAAACAATGGCTAGAAACAAAATGCAGTGAAATAGAGGAGATATTCATACAACAGAAGACAAAATTCATGCATAAGGAGATAAGGCTTATCACAAATAATAAAAATCCTATAAATGGTGGTGGCTGCATTGAAGATAAAAATGGAAAAATAATATTTGATAGAACAGAAGTACTTACAAGATGGGCAGATTATGTGACAGAACTGTTTGATGACCAACGGAACAAAAAAAACCAACAATACACAACAATGATGGACCAGCAATACTGAACGCAGAAGTAGAACAAGCAGTAAAATGAATAAAATCTGGAAATGCTGCAGGCTCCGACAACATAACAGCAGATATAATAAACACTCTAAATGATTTTGGTGTGGATACTATCACAGAACTTTGCAATGATATATGAAACAGGCCACATACCTAAAGACCTAACATCATCAATATTCATACCACTACTTAAGAAGCCCAGGGTTGTGGACTGTACAGAATATAGAACAATAAGTCTAATGAGTCATTTAACTAAAATACTCCTCAAGATAATACATGAAAGAATTAAGAACAAGATAGGCACGGAGGTCGGTGAAGAACAATTCGGTTTTAGGAAAAACAAAGGAACCAGAGAAGCTATACTGAGTATCCGACTAGTGATAGATAAATATTTAGAAGTCGAAAACAGTATCTTTATTTGCATCATAGACTACAGCAAGGCCTTTGACAGAGTCCAACGTGAAAAATTAATCAAATGTCTTCAAGAAATAGGCATAGATGGAAAATACATCAAATTGATTGGAAATATATATTGGGAACAAACTGCATCAATAAGGTGTGAAAACAGCTACTCTCCGTAGAAATAAAAAGAGGGGTAAGACAAGGATGTATTTTATCACCAAGCCTATTTAATATCTACACAGAGAATATCTTTAAAAATATAGAAGAAATGCCAGGGCTCAAGATCAATGGGAAAATAATAAACAACATTAGATATGCAATTGACACGGTTCTTTTAGCAGAAAGTGAACATGAACTACAAAATCTAATAGATCAAGTCAATAAATCAAGTAATGAATATGGACTAGATATAAACATCCAAAAAACAAAAACCATGATAATCAGCAAAGACACAGAAGAACAAGAGCTAAACATAAACATACATGGAGAGAAACTACAACATGTAAAACATTATCAAGATCTTGGACACTTAGTCACAAATGATGGCAGATGTGAAACAGAAGTTAAAAGAAGAATAGGAATGGCTAAAAGTACCTTCAATGACATGAGGAAAATATTAACATCTAAACAAATTACAAACAAGTTGAAAATGAGAATGATAAAATGCTACATCTATTCTATATTAATGTATAGCTCAGAACCATGGACACTAAACAAACAATTAGAAGGCAGACTTTATGCCTTTGAGATGTGGGTATATAGAAGAATAGGGAGAACGTCATGGAAAGAGAAAAAACAAATAAAGAGGTGCTAAAGACACTTAATATGAAGAAAGAACTACTAAGAGAAATAAATATCAAGAAAATAAATATTTTGGACACATTAAAAGACATGATACCTTATTGCAGACTTTACTTGAGGGAAAAGTCAAAGGGAAGCGAGCAAGAGGTAGGCAGAGATACATGTGGGAGAGTAATATCACACGATGAACAGGTTATAGTCTAGTAGAGTGCACCACCAAGACAAGAGACAGGGGATGTTGGAGATCCGTTACAGCCAACCTTCGTTGCGGAGACGGCACTTGATGATGATGATGACAGCTATAACACAAATAAACATCACATATTTTTTATAAAAGCACTAAACTTATGCACCCGCACTATTTCCACAATTTTGGCAGTAGATGCTTTAAAAAGCTCCAAAATGGCAACTACGTCTAGATTACTACAACTAGTTTTAAATAGAAAACGTTTTCCAAGAAAACGGTAGATAGAAAACATCAAGATAGCCGTGAACAAACATGGACTAAATGCAACCTCGGCGACACATCTGGCCTTGGAACAACATCTTAAGCTCCCACCCCTACGCTTAACGGCAAGTGTGAATGCGATCAACAACCATTTACCTGGGGAAAGACAGTAGACAATTGTTTTAAATTTATATCTATTGATTTTGGTTAGTGGCCAAGGGTTACAATTAGAGTAGGGCAGTGGTTCTCAAGCAATTTCACTCTTGGCATACATTAAAGCGAAATTTGTCTCTATGGTAAAAAAAATAGCAAAGATCCCATAAAACCTTTTAATCTGTGTTAGGATATTTTTTTTTTCCTAATCTAAATGTGTCTGCTGATAACAATCTTGTTTCGGTATAATTTATTTGTCAACGTTTTTGACGTCGTTTTTAAGTCACAAAATTGGCGTCTAAAAGTTGCCACACAAACTCATACTATCTTTCAAAAATGGATGCAGCCTATAGTTTAACTATTTAGTTTTATGAGAATAAATAAGTGAAATCATATTGTGCACGTGAAATTATGCCATACAGGGACACACCGGTTGTCATATTAGGAAGATCCCATTTAGCATCTCCTCGTTAGTTTGTCTATAGCTGCCCTACGTTTTGGCCACTTCATGAGACAGGCAGGTTTAGAGAACATAATCACAACAGGCAAGATTGAAGGCACCAGAGACAGAGGGCGACAATGTGAGAAAATATTAGACAGTATGACAACCTGGCACGGCAAGGAAACAACAACGACTTTGATACATAACACTGTGGACAGAGAGCTGTGGAGAGCCATGACCGCCTACTCCACCCGGCATGGCACCTGATGATGATGATCCCATGTAAGATTAAAGTGATGCATATTGTCATGCTTGCTAAAGTCGGACTGTCAGATCAGGCGCAGATATCGCTGCCGAACAATGAGTCATGACACAAAACATTCCTCTCTCTAGATGACATCATGTTAATATTCAGGAGTATGCTAATTAACACGAAGAAGGAGAGCCCCCCCCCCCCCCCCATGATATGAATTGGGCCATTCCCTGTCGCAAAGTTACTTCTGTGTTTTGATATAAGGAACCCAATATATTGCACACAAAAATATATCACGTATAGGTGTGAGGTTTTGATCATTGAAATGTGAGGCCACGGGTAGCATGTTACCTAAAGAAACATCCTAGAGATGCCGGACACAGCACGATCATGTCTCAGACTAGTTTCTCATATATAAGTCAGACAGAGCCACCGCCCGTGTGTTGCCGAGGCCCGAAAGGGGAGCAAAGAATAGCAACACTGTTTACCTTCCACGCATGTCGTAAAAGGCGACTAAGGAGGTTATGGAATGGAGTTGGCTGTCCAATCCCATATAGGGTCAGTGACCCAAAACCATGCTGAAGTCGGATGTGTCAGGCCGAAAGGCGCAGATATCGCAGCAATGCTGTAAACCATGACAATGCATTCCGTTCTCCGGACTACATACTGCTAACTGCAGGAGTTTGAGAACGAACGCAGAGAAGAAGAAGAAGACAGAGCCACATGTATGGTTAGGACGTTTGATGTGTTCAAACCCCTTCCCATTGAGTAAATAAAACATCATATTTTATTCTTTAATGTCGAAGTCAGATGTATCAGTAATTAGTAGACCATTGATGCAAATGAATCTGTGACACTACTTGTTATCTTAGACCACATTTTCCTGAGAATTTAGTTGAACTATCCTGCTATTGGATATAATCATCAAAACTGTGTCAACAAACGCTGGAAAACATATTTTACTTTTTGAACAACATAAAAATAAGAATAAAAAACGAGACCTTCTCCCTCCCCTTTTTCCTTCATCAAGAAAGTGCTAATAAAACATAGTTAAATGCTGAAACCATAAAGTTCTAATTTGGTGATCAGATTTTTAGGACCCTCACTTTTTAGTTTTCCTTTTTTTAAATAATTAAAAACATCTAGAAAAGTTAGTAAAACATTTATTAACAGCAGTTTAAATTAGATATATACCTAATATCTAGATATCAGTTTCGGAAACCCAGACGTACAAACAACATCTATATAGATATAATGCATCCAAAGTGGCAATCCTACTGGTCTTTGTGGTACTTTGTCCCGGTTGTACTGAGTTACTGTGTTACTATTGTTGGTCCCGGTTTAAGTCTAAACATTATAGTAACCCTACCTATAGGCGGTGACTTTCGTGGAACTGACCTTCGTTTTTAATCACTGAGAGAGACTACTTGCCTTTCCCATGATTTTCATTGGCCCTTTTCTGTATACGCTGTGTCGTCAGCCAATGAAAATCACAAGAAAACTCAGATTAGCTATACGCAGTTGCGTAAAATGAGCTGCAGAGAACTAAAAGGTCACATATAGTCTTAGTCAAACATAATGTTTATGCTCTCGCGGAAGCGTAGATTTCAACAACTAAATATCATAAAATTAAACAAATCCAATCACTACTCTATTGTTTCATTTTGGGTTAGCGCTCAATTGTGTATGGTTGGATTCCAGATGTCCCACATTTCGTGAATTTGTCGTGAAGCTGTGATCTAAAGTTATCTCTGCTCCTTGATCTGTTCCTGTTTCATGCAAAATATTCGACGGCCGTTAAGGAAAGAATTACCTGAACATCAGCTACCATGTTATGGCCATACACTCTGATATATCCAAATATGCCTCAGTCATCTGTTGAACTGGGCGTTCTTTGCCATTAATATGTAACTTTATTCTCACGAATGCAGTTCTTTGAGTACAGACAAAGCACCATAAAAGCGTGTAATTGTATATACATTGATTTGCAGTAAATATAAATCTATGCAAGAAAAGCCTGTTGTTTTTCATGACAAAGCACATAAAAGCGTGTAATTGTATATACATTGATTTGCAGTAAATATAAATCTATGCAAGAAAAGCCTGTTGTTTTTCATGACAAAGCACCATAAAAGCGTGTAATTGTATATACATTGATTTGCAGTAAATATAAATCTATGCAAGAAAAGCCTGTTGTTTTTCATGACAAAGCACCATAAAAGCGTGTAATTGTATATACATTGATTTGCAGTAAATATAAATCTATGCAAGAAAAGCCTGTTGTTTTTCATGACAAAGCACCATAAAAGCGTGTAATTGTATATACATTGATTTGCAGTAAATATAAATCTATGCAAGAAAAGCCTGTTGTTTTTCATGACAAAGCACATAAAAGCGTGTAATTGTATATACATTGATTTGCAGTAAATATAAATCTATGCAAGAAAAGCCTGTTGTTTTTCATGACAAAGCACCATAAAAGCGTGTAATTGTATATACATTGATTTGCAGTAAATATAAATCTATGCAAGAAAAGCCTGTTGTTTTTCATGAATAGACTTCGCAGCACACTTGGTGTAGAGTAGTTGTGGAGAATGTTTACGATTTCATGAACTGGCAGATCCTTGTTTCAGTGACTCACTTTGCGATCTACTAATGCTATGTATGTGTCGTGTCCTTTACAGAACGTTGCCCCCACTGCTACTCTGTAAGCCTCTCGATTCCCTTTAAACTTCCAGTGCCATGTTCAAAAGGTCTTCGATATCCTTTCTACTCCAGCCAGATTTTCTTAAAGTACCGCTATCGTTATACATGTATAACCGTGATTGCCAGATTAAAATTCTCACACAAAAAAAAACCCAACCACTAGAAAATAGCTTAGCTAAATAGAACATTTAAAAAATAATTCAAGTGACACGAATTTACAGATTTACTACTTGTATTTATATAATATATGTCTGATATATCACTGATATTAAAAATCAGGGCCGATACACTTCACATATTACTTCCGCATCTCGATACGGTAACAGACTTCAATGCTCAAAAGAGGCATATCATGGTTGAGACAAGCAGAGGATATCATCGGGTAAGTGTTTAACCTCAATTTCATCGATCCTGGTGAGAAATGGTTACAAACTCCACCTGCATTGTGTGGTACTTTCTCTGTGATCATCACACTCGACAGAAGTTCGAGGGACAAAACTCCTGCTGTGGTTGATGCAGAAGACAGTACGCTCATTGATGGTAACACTACAAATTAATGGTAATCAAATTGGTAGAACGTCAAAGCAAATTGCACCTTCTTGCTGAGAACAGAAACATTTCATTCTAAAAATTACCGGTTATTTTTACATCTTTGGGCTATTTAAAGAATATTATTTTTTTTTTAAAGTTTCTTAAATTATATATTCACTGTGTCCTCAATCTTAGATTGTTTACTGTGAGCAATAATGAAGAATGAAAAAAAAATAAAACAAATGTGTATGAGGAGTGGTGACACTGAGTGGGACACAGATCTATAACAACTGTGTAAAAGAGGACGAAGACACAAACACATTTGAGAAACCCTGAAATAGAGGAAATCAACATAGTATTTTTTTTAACTCAGAGGCTTATAGTTAAAAGTATCGGTTCTTTATAGCTTTCATTTTTTTTTAAAACTTTCCTGTGGTCTATTTGTGGTCGTGGTTACTACTTATGCTCAACATTAACATACAAATATTTTTTTATGTGTAGATATAGGCCGATGCTAATGGATCGACTCTCAAATGTAGATTGACTATTCCAGTGTTTCCCAACCTTTTCTTTTACCACGCCCCACCTAAGTAATTATAAAATTCTGACCCCCCCCCCCCCTATGTACAATATACACATTTTTGTAAATTAAAAAATTGAATTATTCCCTTTAAAAATTTTCAAATTGCCTCCCTGAACAATCAAATTGCTCCCTGGTGGGGCGTGCGTCTCACGTTGGGAAACACTGGACTATTCATATCTCCCCTTTCAGATCCCGGCAACACAGGGATGTAAGATTTAATTGAAACTACCGAATTACAGATAACTCATGTGACAAAGTGAGAAATAATTGTAATTATCAAACCATAGAAATCATCATTCAAAATCTGCTGGTGAAGACTGATCACATAGGCCTGTTAATCTTGCCGGACTGATGCGTTTGTTCAAAGATCAATATAACTTGACTTCTATTCTAGTCATGGTGATCAATATATTACCAATATGTTTTAGACTTTAGACACATATGTCTATATCAAATGTATTCCATTCATAACATTATAACAACTATTCTATTTTCTCTTGTTTAGACTGTTTAAGATGGTTTATTGTTTCAGTTTCTCTACACCTTATTTTAAAGATTGACCTTATTTTAAAGATTGATGACCCGCCACTGTTGATCTAAACCCTGAGTTTCTCTCTTGTTCTCTCTTGTTAAACACAGAAGATAAAAACATAATGTTAACTACCCATATTGCTCACGTGTTCTGTTGACAACCCTCGTTCCTGGAAAACGTGTTTCTTTTTTTCTGTTTCACTTCGTTGAGACTAGATGTTTCCTCCCTTTTTTTTCTATTTGCAACTATGGGGATCCCATTTTATAGAAACAAAATGTACCGCGATAAAATCCACATAAAAAAGGCTTTTCAATAAGGTAAAAAAATCCACGTCAAAATTTTATTTTCAAATATTGTGCTCATATAATTCAATATTATTTTCTTCTTCTACGTTCATTGTCAACTCCCGTTGGATCTCTTTTATAACTGGACTATTGCCCTGTTAGATTTCCAACAGGATGCAGTTCAGAGAATGGAAATGCGTTGTGTCATGTTTTATTTGCGCCAATGGTCCGACACATCCGTCTTATGTGGCAGTATAGTTTTAAGTTGTGACATCTAGTGTGATGATTTAGATTGAAATTGTATGTCGTTAACAAGCTTCCAAATTCGTGGCTACGTTTTCGTTAATGTCAACCTCGTGACATTTTCAACATTTCATTGTTTCTTAAAATTTATTTATGACATTTTGTGTCTTGCAGATTGTTATTTAGCAATAAGAAGAAGCACTCCGTTCAATATTTTCTCAGGAATGGTGACTTTTCAAGCGATCATATATCGCAGCAAACAGAGATTTTTGTGTTTGAGTCTTTCTCAAATATTTTATTTTTTAACAATGCTGCCCCCGCACGTAGATATCCTGAGTTTCGGTAGTGTTTTCCCAGTCTTTGGATTCTATGTGAAAGCCATGGCAGGTGGTAACTGAGTGCAGCGCAACACTTCTATGATTTTGTCGTGCCAGTTAATGTTTAAGATCTTGCGGAGACATCTTAGATGAAAGATGTTAAGGCTCCTTTCATGTTTGGTGTAGATAGGCCGTGTTTCAGATCTATAGTATAGTGTACTCAGAACGCATGTTTGATAGATCAGTATCTTTGTTTTAAATTTTACTTATGGTTTTTCCAAGCTCGCTTTGACAGTCCGTAAAAAATGGTAGCCACTTTCCCTATAAGTACGTTTATTTCATTGTTCAGGGAAAGTGTGGATGTAATGGTAGATTATAGGCAGCAAAATTTGTCGACTTGCTTTATATGGGTGTTGTTTAAGATGATGTTTGTTGGTAGTGTATTTCCTTGCCAGAGTTAGTTTTAGTGATATTTATAGAACAGCTCGCAGGCCTTTGTTATGCTGTCAATTTTTTTACTGCAAGGTGGAGTCACCTACTTTCTGAAAATATAATGTAGACTTAATTCGTATGGGTGATGTACGTACGCTTTTTCAACCGTTGATGTTAACTGAATTTCTGTAATAGCCTATAAATTACCTGAACAATTTTTTTACTCCCTTCAACAACTGTCACAATACAGTGAAACGCCCCATCCATGCTGCTTAATTATGTCCAACATATTCCCCCCTCCCCAACACGCACACAAACAATGAGCGGAGTAAGTTGGTAGAAACTATATTATTTATTTCACATTAATTTTTGTTAACGTTTCAAATTCATACATACTGAAAAAGTCAAATGTATCGGGCCATTTGCGCAAATAAAACGGTTCGCAATCTAATGGTAATATTTTTTTTTTAATATTTAAAATAAAACGGTAAAATTGTTCAACGGGGAAGGGGGAAGAATGTTGAGGGGGAAGGAGTAAAAAATATAGAAGAGAATTCCTGACGTAATTTATGGGCAGCCAGATTTATGTAAAATCTTTTAGCGATCAAATGTTGCCAGGTAATATGATCATATGTTCACAGGGTAATATAAAACATATAGGCGAAGGAGAGAGATGTTATGAGGACATTGAACTCTAGAAGAAAATGCAACCGAATTGTATGGAAATTGCTGTTAAGCGTAAGGGTGATTGGAGCTCGAGCTTGTGTTCCAAGGCTAGATGCGTCGCCTCTGCTGTGTTATGACCGTATTTGTTCAAGATGTGGATATATATAATAATATGGAGAACATCATAAAAAGAGAAGAAAACAAACAAAGAGATCAACACTTAATATGGAGGAAATAATTATTAAAGGAGAAGATGATAAAACAAATAAAATATCTTGAACATATTAAAAGACCTTGATGAAGACCTACCTGAGGGTAAAGTTGAAGGGAGGCAAGCAAGACGTAGGCAGAGATACAAGTGGAAGAGTAACATCACAAGATGGACAGGTTACGGTCTCGCAGAGCGCTCCACAAACAAACAAACAAACAAAAAGAGAGGGGATGTTGGAGTTCTGTTGCAGCCAACATTCGTTACGAAGACGGAAGTTGATGATAATACACATCCAAATTATGCACGCTTTCGTCGTTTCACTAATTAAAATAAAGGTTCCTATGGATTTAGCTGTATAGGCTAACATCTCTATTTTATTTCTTGCGTACACATTTGTCATGTTTTCTATATGAGATGCGCAGAATTCCTCTGTAACATTTGTATTTGAAAGTATGTAACCGTCTCTCCATATCTGCAGACATTATTCTGGTGCAGACACAGATTCGTTGGGCAGGTCATGTGGTGTGCCAGTCAATCGCCTCGAAAAGTTACTTCTCTATGGTGAGTTGCAGAAGGGCATACGGAGTCAAAGCTAATGCTCATATCCCTATGCATAAGATCAAGTTCTGATAAGTAGTATCATCATCCACGTGTATGTGTACGTGTATGTGTATCTATATCGATCGGAGGTCGCCCTATTTGCAACTTGCATTTCGCTGATGATATTGATCTTATAGCTGGGTCCGAACAATCATTGCAAGAATTAACATCAAAGTTGGAAAAAGTTACCAGCAAGTACGGAATGGAAATCAATACAGATAAGAGCAAAATCTTGGTAAACAGCAGAGACACAGAAAACCAGACTAATATCATGATGAATGGACATAAGCTTGGGGAGGTGAATACCTTCAAATATCTCGGATCCAGTATATGCAGCGATGATAAATGCAAAGCAGAACTAAAAATAAGGCTGGAGATGGCTTTAGCGTCCTTGTCAAGGCTAACTGTGATTTGGAAAAGCAACATCAGTGTTGGAGTTAAAATCAAACTGTATAAGTCGCTGGTGCTTTCTTTTGTGTTGTATGGTTGTGAGAGTTGGACACTCACTGAGGACATGGAGAGAAGATTATAGGCTTTCGAGTACAAATTCTACAGAAGAATTCTACGAATTTCCTATAGGGAACATAAGACAAATGTGTAACGTAAGAAATAAAGTAGAGATGTGTGCAGGTGTTCAGGGGCCATTCCTTTCAATAGTGAAACGGCGAAAACTAGCATGGTTCGGACATGTATGCAGGCACGATTCCTTGTCAAAAACAATACTGCAGGGAACTGTCGATGGTGGAAGAAGCAGAGGAGGACAAATAAAGACATGGACAGACAACATCAAGGAATGGACAGGGCAAGATATTTCCACACTCATCCGCATCGCTGAGGATAGAATTCGCTGGAGGACTCTGTGTGCTGAAGCATCCAATGTGGTACCCCTACGACCCCGAAGGGTTATGGGTTTATTGATTCATTGATGTGGCAAGACAATCGACAGCTTTTACTTTTACAAATATTTATATTAGAATAGAAAGCAATGGAGTGGCAGCACTGGTAGCAGTTGTATATCCGGGCTATGTTTTTAAAATGACGTAATTTGTATTGATCATGGCGACCCCCACAACCTTGAATATCGGCGAACCTGCGGATGAAAGATCAGTAGACGGCAATACAGCCCCTGTAGGAGACTTCTCAGCCCATGGTAACCAGAGTGGGGATCATGAAACTTCATACGAAGACAATGAACACTTATTGCATGATATATTCGACGAAGTGTTATCGCCTGATAAGCCAGAAATGGACTTGGATTCTCACATTGATTCTGTCGAATATGACGAAGCTATGGACGATGACAGTATCACATACTCCACAGAGAAAAAGATATCTTTTTTTCTAAATATACTTCCAAATTCTATTATCTCACCGTATAGTGCATGCTTCAAAGTTTTACCAGCGGTTGGTGCAATCAGTTATAGTTATTTCTCACTCTCAGTTATGGATCCTAAATGGTTCAATAGGTAAGTTCAGTAAGGTCAGTGGGAGGAAGAGTTGTGCTAGTACTCGCATTGATAATTGTTGAAGTTTCCTAGATGTTTAGTGCATATATAATTATATTTTTAATACAGATTAACATTAGATTGCGAGCATAATTCGTTCCGAAAACATTTATAATCCAAAGCACTCATAGCCCTATACCAAAGCGAATTTTCCCGCCATAAGTAACTTAAAAGAGATTATAGAAACTTTAATTCATTCCATAAACCAAAAAATATTTATGTAAAAATTTGAATGCAAAATACATACATTTTTATTATTTAGATTTTATATAAAGTTTCTCCTAATTATATAAATAGTAAAATTATTTTATATAATTGTGGCTGGTGTGATGATGAAACGGTTATTCAATAACTTATTGTGCAGGATAGCTTTCACTGTTATGGAATGGAATCACTGCTGTCCTAGTTGGTTCACTTCACTGGAATGTGTTTCTTTTTTTCATTTTAACAAGAAACATATTCAATGATACTTGCTTGTGCCTTCTGAGGATTTTGCAAACGGTGGCATTGCATTATTATCCTTAAACAGGTTCATTGCTAGTTTTATTTATACAGATGGTCATCATCATCAAGTGCCGTCTCCGCAACGAAAGTTGGCGGCAACAGATCTCCACCATCCCTTCTCTCTTGTTTTGGTGGTGCACTCTTCTAGACTGTAACCTGTCCATCTTGTGATGTTACTCTTACACTTGTATCTCTGCCTACGTCTTGCTTGCCTCTCTTTGACTTTACCCTCAAGTAGGGTCATCAACACATGTCATTTAATGTCCAAAATATTTTATTTTCTTGATCTTTATTTCTTGTAATAATTTTTTCTTCATATCAAGTGTTGTTAGAACCTCTTTGTTTGTTTTCTCCTCCTTCCATGATGTTCTCCCTATTCTTCTATATATCAACATCTCAAAGGCATCAATTCTATCTTCTAATCGTTTGTTTTGTCCATATTTCTGAGCCATATATTAATATAAAATAGTTGTAGCATTTTGTAATTCTCATTTTTAACTTGTTTGTAATTTGTTTAGATGTTAATATTTTTCTCATGTCATTGAAAGTAGACACCCTACTTAAAGCTTATTCCTATTCTCCTTTTAACTTCTGTTTCACATCTGCCATCATTTATGATTATGTGTCCAAGATATTCTTCTGCGTTCATTCTCAAACTCCTGAAGATTAGCAGGATGCAGTCCGGAGAACGGAATGCGTTGTGTCATGGTTTACAGAATTGCTGCGATATCTGCGCCTTTCTGCCTGACACATCCGACTTCAGCATGGCTTGGGGTCACTGACCCTATATGGGATGGGACAGCCAACTCCATCCCATAACCTCCTTAGTCGCCTCTTACGACACATGCATGGAAGGCAAACAGTGTTGCTATTCTTTGTTCCCCTTTCTGGGCTTAGTAACACATGGGCGGTGTCCAAGATATTGATAATGCTCTACTTGTTGTAGTTTCTTTCCATGTATTTTTATGTTTAGCACCTGTTCTTTTGTGACTGCTTATTATCATGGTTTTTATTTTTTGAATGTTTATATCCAGTCCATATTCTTTACTTGATTTATTGACTTGATCTATTAGCCTTTGTAGTTCATGCTCGCTTTCTGCTAAAAGAACAGTGTCATCTGCATGTCTCAGGTTGAAAACCGTTGTTTATTATTTTCCCACACCTTGAGTCCTGGCATTCCTTCTATATTGTTAAAGATATTCTCTGTGTATATATTAAATGGCTGGGTGATAAAATACATTGATTGATGGATAAGACAAGAGAAGGCATAATTTTGAAAAATTAAACACATACAAAAATATGTCAACAGGACAAAAAAATACAAGTGCAATTTGATGGAACTTGTATTCAAATTCATAATCCTATGCAATAGTCACTCAAATCATTTGAAACTAGAATTAGTATCTGAATCCAGTAAAACCGTTAATGGAAATTCACTATCATGGAAATAGCTACTTAACCTCTTATATTGGCACCACATTCCTAAAAGATTACATCATCCTTGCATTCATGTATTACTGATCAACCACTTTTCCCTCCAGGGCCAGATAAATGGAACACATTATATGGAACAAAACAACAGCTCACAAACACATGCATATATCACACAATGGCATTGGGTCAAAGGGCATGAGTCCATGGACCGCTGGATCAGCAACCATCAACCACTTTACCTTTTTAAAAAAAAAATAGAATGATAATTTCTGACAGACTGATCCATCTATTCTTCTTCAAACCTCTTCATGAACATAAAGTTATCAACATTTTTCATATCAACAAACAACTTATATCACTGCATCCTATTTCTACTTCCTATGTGCGATGTATACTTTTTACCCACCAATGATCACATAAACACATTTAGATTAGTGGAAATGTTCCATGGGTGAGAAGTTTTCATTTGTTATTTTTGATATTGTAAATATTTTCGATTTTGCTTATATTCTGACTAAAGACTGGAGAAATTTATTTTAGAAAAATATCATTCCCAGCTTTATATCGCGACTGGCATATACTGTAGTATATTGTAATAAATGCAATTATGTCAACAATTTTGAAAACAATGAGATTTGTGAATAATAGAATATATTCCCAAAACTATCTATGCTTTAGTATTTTACCTCAATGAATGATGCTCTGTCAAGAACAGGAAGTGAAATTGAATAACACAGACACCAACTGTCCTACAGAAAAGAAAAACAATAATCCAGAACACATACACATCAAAGTGATAGAAACTGGAAGTGGAAGACAAGATGCAATATATCACCTCCAATCAACAGACCACACTATTCACCTTAGAACAGGCCACTGCAGACTGTTGGGTCACCTTTACCGATTGAGGATCTCATGCACAGATGAATTTCCATGTGGATCTGGAACCCAGACTCCTGAACACATACCTGGTACTTCAGGATTGCTCAACATACAAAGATCAGAGACAGCAGACCTGTCAAGAGAATACAGATTTGAGGCAAAGCTATGGGGGCAACCGCTCTGACCTAGAGAAGACAGTGGATTTCGGTCTGACGTTAGGCCTGACAATATAACATTAAATCAGAAGAAGAAGACCTCAATGTTTGTTCCCTGGTAAGCCTTACGGTCAGTCTCTAGAATTGCCACTGGAGCTACTATATGTGTGCTCTGGGACTATAACATATTCAACATACTGAAACCTGAACAGAGTCGGATGCATTGTATTGTGATTTACATCTTGACTTTTTATTTCAACATAATAACTTAGCATAGCATTTTTGTATCAATTGATTCAAACAGGATGAGATAGCCATTACGTGCTACTCCTCTCCTTAGTCACACTTTACAACATGGATGGCTTATCATAGTGCTATTCTTTGCCTTCCCTCCTTCTTAGCAACACATACAATGTATCTTACCAATGTAAGCTATCATTGTTTAGAGATGCCGACAGAGATGACTTTGGAAATTACATTTCCTGAAGAAAAAGAAATATCTATGTGATGTCATATGTCAGATGGTGCTTTTATGTCATATATAATGTCAGATGGTGCTTTTTGTAGACACAAAAATGTATTCACAAATATCCCATGAAGTAGTACTTGAAAACCTTTTTTAGGTCCACATTCTGAATTTATGCACAGTGTTAAATTCAATATCCGCCGAAGACTGATGTGTCGGGCCATTGGTGCAAATAAAACAGCAACACAATGCAGTTCCATTCTCTGGACTACGTCCTTCTGGAAATCTAATAGGACCATGGTTTTGCCACAAGAGATATCCAGTGGGAGTTTGAGAATGAACGATGAAGAAGAAGAAGAAGAAATTCAATAAACTGCACATTCTGACAACATGCACACCCACAAGACTTTGAGAGATTCTATTTGCAAGATTCCAAAATGAAAATCGGATTACTTAAAACTCATATATGAAACCTTATTTGATGGTGAAAGCAGATTTTGAACGTCTTTATCTAATAGACACGCTCGTGTGACAACCTGACCTGGATTTCTAATTCACGGTGTTAAGAAATATAGTCATTGTCTTCTTTCCAGACATGTTGTAGGAAGCGACTAAGGAAAGTTGGAAGATAGGCTTTCAACCTGTCACCTGGGAAAAAATCATCATCGTATCTTGTCACCTAGAAAACGTGTATGTCAATTCAAGTTTTTTACTTTTGTCTTCTATAAAATAATCCCCATGGATGATGAATAGATGCAGGCTGGCAGACATTACACCTTTGTCCTTTTGTGGCAGACTCGTAGGTAACGTGAAATGCTAGATGTGCCATTACTGCCAATGGTTCAACAAATCTGACAGAATGATGAGATAGTTGACTGAATGATGAGATAGTTGACTGTGAGATAGTTGACTGAATGATGAGATGTGTGTTCTGTGCCTCTTGACAAGGATTTGGTAAATCTGGAATATCTGACACACTTGAACCCCTCCCTTCTAAACATGCACCCATAATCTTCCCTTACACTCAATGCCTTTTAGACCTTATATGAGCTTGGGTGTCGCCTAAGATATATAACAGAAGAATCTATACTTTTGTCAGAAAGGTATGGACTGTCAAGAGCTACCTACTCACAGCTAAAGGGATTATTTCATCACCATCATCTAATAAAGATAGGCACATATTTAACTATTATGTGCTGCCAATTTGAAAGTTATTTTGTGAGAATCAAAACATTTCTAGCATCAGTACTGAACTGCAAAAAGACAAATAACTCCCCATTTCTGGCCCATAACATCACACAATTCTGAAAAATGCAAAATGAAGAAAATACTTTAGAGAGTTTTGAAATGTACTGCTATTTCAGCAAGCATAAATGAGCTGGACAGAAAATAAAAAAAAGATCAAATGAGCAACTTTTCTAGGAAGTTACAACTACTACTGAAAAGTGGATGAATAGGTAGACTTGGCTACATCATGACAAACATACCTATTATTGATAATACTGAATAAGATCCTGGGAGAAAGAAGTTATTTATGACATGACAACAGATCAGTGTCAGTATAGAGAGCTAAAGAAAGCTGCTGAGGGCAGTGGTCAGCCAACTTCAACACAATATCTAGGCTGACCAACCTGATTGAAATAATTTTGTTATAAAATTTTGGTAATTTTGACTTATTATATTTTGAGAATGTTTAAAATTATAATGCTTCTAAATACTGGTATTTTGTTTGTTATGTTGAAAAGTATGTTCTGTTTCTGCTTCACAGAGCCTTTGGTGAAATTTACAGAATTGTGGGTAACTCCTTGTGGTTTCAAGCCCATTTGGGGGCAGGTCTTTACATCTATTCTCGGCGACACATAAGAAGTCTTCCCTACAAACGAGGCATTCTCTACTGTATTTTTGGATCTGTTTTGTTCAACTTTGGATCTTGCATGATCTGGGGATTGGGGAGATCTTTCTTAAAATCTTCACCAACTGGTCGAGTCGCATTTGGTCTTGCCTCAAGCTGTCTTTTACTGTATGCAGGTCAAGACTACCTTCAGTATGTGGACAACAAGTTTTCAGAGTTGGATTAATTTTTCAATGAGCATTACACTCAAAGCAAATGTTCTTTTTGGTTTTTATTTATATTTTTTAAAGCAATGACATTTGAAGTCATCACTTACACAAAATCATAAAGTATATTTTATGCACTTGTTTTGCCAAAATGTTATTTTATGACAGATGAATATCATCTTGAATTTTTTTTTTAAATCCTGATCCAGTATCTTAGCCTGTTATTGAATGCGTTTCGTTCCACATTAATAGCCAGTTTTCTTTAAACTGCCCACTAAAATATATTTCATCTTACAACACACATCTCTTACCCAAAATACAGAAGAGTAAGCAGTCAGAGTTAGGGAAATGTTTCCATTTTCAAGTCTTTTTCTACATTATATTTTGTGTTCCCCACAATTTTTTCTTCAGCGTTCATTCTCAAACTCCTACTGGATCTCCCTTGCATGGTCCTACTAGATTTCCAGCAGGATGTAGTCCTGAGAATGGAAATGTGTTGTTGCCGTTTCTTCAGCGGGCCCCACAATATGATTTCCAAAGAAGCTCCTGTGGGCTATACTGTTGCTATGTGTGCAGTGAAACTGAGACATTCATGTATTTTATGTTCTAGTGTCTGTTGACTAAAGTTGCAAGACAAATTGGTGTTATCTGAACAGACCAGGTTAAAATTTCATCTGCTATCTGCCGATTTTAGCATCCAGTAAAAATAGGTTAACTGAAGAGGTAAATTGATTAAATATTTAGTATACATACATGCTGAAATTAGATGTCCTGGACCAAAAGGCACAAATAATGCAGCTCAGCTGTAAAACTAGCAGTACAGTGTATCTCATGCTTTCCAGCTGAAATCACACAAAAATGTGTGCTGATTAGTTGCAGGGACAAAAATCTGGTGGCAGTGGATGCAGAAGTCAGGGCACCCACTGAGGATAACACTCCAGAGAATGATGTAATATTCTGTACTGATGGGTACGTCATTCGTCATCAACGCCATGGGTGTGAGCTTTTTCCACACGGTATATGGGAAAACTAAAAAAAATCTAGCTGTGTCTTTACCATAACCACAGCAGTCTATAATGGTGATAAAAGCTGTGGCGGAGACAGTCATGGTTGATGTCACAGAACTATTCTCATACATATTTAGTGACTCAGTGAACATGATCTGCAGAGTTGAATTGGGAGTCTGCCATCAATGGGTGAAGTTATTGTCATAATTTATGACCAGCAAGATTGCCTTTATATTTTGTCCAGAACATACGACTGTTGAGGGTAATGAGTGAACCGATACACTGGCAAGCATGGTCACAGTGTCAAAATGTACATCAATGGATCGATCTGACATAGTTAATGCATTGATTTCTTAAACTTGGGCTTAAGCTCAATGTCATTTCTTAATTCGAGCAATTCTTCATCCAATACTGGATGGTCAACTTCATCAGTTTCTGTAAATGGATTTACCACCCAGTCGAGAATTTCCATTGAAACCAGGTCATTAAATCGTTCTGACATATCTGTATGTAGCATACCTAAATGGTCTCAGTAAATGTGCGGACTATCATCCGGTATCCCATTTCTTTGTTTTTGTTCTAACTGTGACAGGCTCGGAAACTGATATAATTCACGACGACCTATATTGCATTTGAAACGAGTTTGAAACAAACGTACAGATGATGGATTTTGCCTTAATAAGATTGACCTCATGGCCTTGTAATTGCAGATTAATATCATTGAATTTTGCTAAATAATTCTAAAAGGCAATGTCAGACCTAATCTCTTCAAGTTCAGTACTGAGAGAAGGAAGCTTGTCTTCAAAAAACTGTAGAACATTATCAAAAAGGTCATAAAAACATCTCAAGCAGTTGCCCTTTGAAAGTGAACGAACTTCAATATGTAGCAACAGACGTTCAAAATCTGCATCATTTTCAAGACAGAGTTTCGGAATAACCTTTCGTTAAGACATTGGTTTTAATCTTATTGATTGTATTAATGACAGTGTTTAGTGAATTGTTCAGGCGAATACTGAGATTTTTTGCAACAAGGTGTTGGTGATGAATGACACAGTGAATGGCAAAGATATTTGGAACTTCTTTTTCCAAATACGCAACATATCCGCGATGGTGACCTGTCATTGTCATTGCTTCATCATTTGCACAAGCACATATGTTCATGAGCAGAAATTCCTTTTTTATAGAAAAACTGTTGTAAAAGACGAAATATAGTTTCTCCTCTATCATCTGTCTCTAGTGGCTAGTGCCCTTACAAATACATCTCTTGAGCATAACATTTATCTTTAATAAAGTGCACATATGCACGAAGCAAAGATTCATTGCTGGCAAAGTTGACTCATCCAGCTGCAATGCAAAGTCTGTTCTTAATATGCTGTACAGTGTATCTTCCACATTCCCAGCCATTTCATGTATGCATCGTTGAATGAATTATTACTTAGTGGAATTTTCCTAATTATAGCCTGTGGTTGCTGGTGCAAAACAGTGTTCAGAACTTCACTGACTGCAGGGAGAATAAGCTCTTCACCATTTGTGTGTTGCTTTCCAGATTTTGCAATCAACAGTGAAATATTCAATGATGCACACAAATCGTCCATGTTTTGGTGTGCTGCTTTACAAAGTATGCTTGACATCGATGGCTGTGCAAACTCACATAGTGTTTGGAAAAAAAGATACATTCTCTTCTGCTTTGTCATGATGCACAGTCATCAAATGTTCAATTAATCTGCTTGGTTTCATGGCTTCATTTGAAAATACTCTTCCACATATTAGACACATTGCAGCTGGTTGTTTTCTGGTGATGATATGAATCCATACCTTAAATATTCAGTATTATATTGTCTGCAGTTCTTTTTTGATTTAGCTCAGTCTGTCATCATTTAAAGGAAGCTTTTTTTATTTTGCAACTGAACATCTGTCTGTCTATAATATAGTGTACTTCGGATGTATGAGAAACAAAGCTTGCCACTGCATACTCAGACTTCCGTTTGATCTGCTTATTTTAACACATAGTGCTATTTTGTGAACTATTTGTGGATTTCCTCCAGCAATAAACTGTGTCATGACTTGTAGAATATTATAGATAAATTGTCATTATTTTTCAAACCCAATGCATATCCCCATTTAAGCTTACCACCCCTTAATGCCCAATTTTTTGGCCTGCTTTCCCTCCCCCTAGACCTAGCAATCTTCCAAGGGGCTGTACCTCCAACATTGAGAATGACTGCACTAAATCATGCAGTCCATAGATGAGGGTTGAAATTATTTGATCACATTATGCGTAAAATACATGTGAATGCTATATAAATAGTTATTCTCTCACAATGTGTTTCAGAACACGAATTTAAGTTTCTCCAACTAGTGATGAGTGAACCGGAACCATGATCATTGAATGAAATAGCCATTACTGTGACTCAGAGAAATAGGGATAGCAATATAAATAACATATCTTCTGTATTTTTTTTCTCTCAAACTCCTGTTGATTGGCAGAATGTAGTCCGGAGAATAGAATGCGTTGTGTCATGGTTTACAGAATTGCTGCGATATCTGCGCCTTGCGGCCTGACACATCCGACTTCAGCATGGCTTTAGGTCACTGACCCTATATGGGATGGGAACAGCCAACTCCATCCCATAACCTCCTTAGTCGCCTTTTACGACATGCGTGGAAGGTAAACAGTGTTGCTGTTCTTTGCTCCCCTTTCAGGCCCCAGCAACACATGGGCGTGACAGCTTGGCTGTGATATCTATACTTTTTGTCCTGACATGTCCGACTTCAGCATGCCTTTTGAATCACTTTGGAATATTGGGTGAGGCAACTAATTCCACCCACAAACCTCCTTAATCACCTCTTATAACATGCATAAGAGGTCACAGTGCTGCTATTCTTTGCTCTTGAGAGTCCTGGCAACATATGGGCCATTAAAAAAGCGCTTTAAAGACTTAAAAGATTGTATAATACTTCATTGTATTCAAATTATCCCATATCTTCTCAGTCCTACTCAATAAAGAGGTGCGCCGCCTACCAAGAGCACTACTCATAGCATGTAGTTCCTTAGCTTCAAGCAATAATCCTCAGGAATTAAAAAAATCCACCTTATAAACAATACATTGCAAGTGGGATTCAAACCCATGATCTTTTTAGCACAAAACGAACGGACCACTACGATAGGGCGATTAACAACATATATAATATTTTCAGTTAAAATATTGATATAAATTATAAGAAATTAACAGGCAGCTCTTCCTCGATCAGTTTCCTATGCTCAGAAGTCTAAACAGGAAAGTGGGCCCCTCCATGAATTAAGTCATCAGCAAGAAGTCCTCGTGGTTGCCCCACAGCACCTTCAGATCTGTCTCATATTTTATTTCTCAGGTTATCACAGAGCGAACATGTCTGCAGAATGTGTTCTGGAGTCTGGGGACCCTTTTGACAGTCATTGGCCAGTTTGGATAACCTTTATTTTGTGGAGATATGCTTGTAGTCTACAGTGTCATGTGTGGAGCCTAAATATTGGGGTTTGCTGTGATCTGCTCAGCTTTAGAATGGGTTCCTGTAGAAGGTTGCTCTACATTCTCTGACTCCATGTATGTCTGTATTTTCTTTTGATGAGAGTTTTTGCTTCAGTCAATGATACTCTGCGATGGAATTGTTCCTTTTTTTGCACCTACTTTTGCCAATCTGCCAGCTACCTCATTTCCTGCAATTCCACAGTGCACAGCGATCTACTGCAACACAACTTTATTGTTAGTTCTACAGTTGTTATTGTTAGATCTTTAGGTTAATTTTGGATGTGGAGTACTGACATGCAGTCACACAAGAAGACTATGTCCTTTGAGTTTCTGTTTTGTCTGTGTGTTGCCGGGGCCTGGAGGGAGTAAAGAATAGCAACACTGTTTACCTTCCATGCATGTCATAAGAGGTAGCTAAGAAGGTTATGGGATAGAGTTGGCTGTCCCAATAGGGTCAAAGTGACCCAAGGCCATACTGAAGTCGGATGTATCAGGCCAAAAGGCACATATGTTGCAGCAATGCTGTAAACCATGACACAGCACATTTCGTTCTGTGGACTATTCTGGTAGGAGCTCATCTGCAGGAGTTTGAGAGCGAACACAGAAGAATAAGAGTCTGTTCTTCTAAAACCTTTAATGCTTCTAAGATTTCTTGTATATCTGCCCTGTAGTTTGTTGATAATTTGCCAGTAGCGATTGAGAGTTCTACTTTTGGAGTGTTTGGTATTAGTATCCCAGCTCTTCTTTTCTGTATTGCATCCTCTGATGATCCATCTGTGAAGATATGGATCCACTGTGAGCTTGGGTATTGGGTGTCTATGTGATAAGTGCTTTTACTTTGAGAGAAGTAGGGGTTTCCATAGTTTTGCTCTCAATGCCTGCGATTGTAATTTTGCAGTATATATGGGTATATAAAAGGGTAATTTGTGCGTTTTTGTGTGTTTGTCATTTTGGTGCAAAATTGTATGACATTCTTGTGAAAAATCTGTATGGGAAGAGTTTGGTAGTTTTGTTTTTTTACTTATGACCTGCAGTTTCTAGTGCTAAAGTCATGTTTCGATTTGCTGGGGAGTGAAGGTTTTTAACACAACCAAACAACCCCCCTCCCCCTAACTACAGACCTGCCTGAATTATAAATTATTCTACCAATTCCTGTCTGACAAGTATCATTTGATGATAATTCTGGTAAATTGCCTGATTGATCTTTAATTGAATCTTCTTTGATATTACATAATACTTATAAATATTTTTCTACCATTATATAAAATTTGAGTGAAATTGATAACCATACATGCTCTGGTTAACCATTTACAGCACTAAAGCTATTGAATAGAGATCAGAAAAAGACTAACAATGACCCTACAAAAACATCACAAGGGAAAGATTTATGGCAAGGGACAAACAGGAGAAAAAAATTTTTGTTGTTAAGTAGTTATATTTTTCAAGTGATGAAATATGGTTGTGACACATGGACACTGATATTCACATTGGAAAAGAAGATAGCAATTGAGATTGATTTATTTCACCTGAAATGTGCTTATATTTACTGTTTTGTTTATTATCAGTACATACAAAAGGCTATAGAAAAATCATAGGAATAACATGGATAGAGGCATGATTCAGCATGGAGATTTGAAAAGACCCGAAGATAAAAGATGAGAGAATAATATTGGTTTCTGAACACCATCAAAAACAGAAGCCAACTTTTTTTGAACAAGTAAAAAAACTATTACATAATGAATGAAAAACACTAATCTTGGAAGTACATATTCTGAGAAAGAAAAAAAGAGGCAAAGCAAGGATGAACACTTCCTTAACAGAACACTGGAATAGGCAAAGTAGCTTGCTGAGAATCAAAATGCATGCAGAATAATAGTAAGGCATCATTCTGGAAAGGACACATCATGAGAAGAGCTTGTGTGAATGCATAAGGTAAACTTTAAACCTTGTTTTCTACAAAATTGACGTTGTTTCGATTCCCAAGGATTCTGAGTGATTTGCCCGTACTTCCTTGCAATGGGGTGGCTTCTCCAGAGCTGGATTTCATACCCTGTACCCGGAAGACACCAACTCTGAGTGGTGTGTATTGCTTTAAGAAGTGTAATACTCAAGGCGTTTTCATTCTAGGAGTTTTGTGGCTTTTCTGCAACATGCAAAGGAGTCAAAAGCTTCAGCTCCCCTACCAAGCATCCTTTTATGAGGTTTCCATAGCAACCCAGAACTGGGCTGTTTTTCTCTGGGATAGGTGCGGTAGCCAACTATGCATTCACTGCCATCCAAGGAAGGAATTTCATCCTTCTTCTTCTTCTGCATTCGTTCTCAAACTCCTGCAGATTAGCAGGATGTAGTCCGGAGAACGGAATGCGTTGTGTCATGGTTTACAGCATTGCTGCGATATCTGCGCCTTTCTGCCTGACACATCCGACTTCAGCATGGCTTTGGGTCACTGACCCTATATGGGATGGGACAGCCAACTCCATCCCATAACCTCCTTAGTCGCCTTTTACGACATGCGTGGAAGGTAAACAGTGTTGTTATTATTTGCTCCCCTTTCGGGCCCGGCAACACACGGGTGAGGAATTTCATCAAATTTCCTTTCCAATTATGCAGGGCTAACATGTTTGTTTGATTCTGGACTCTTCCCTTGCAATTGTCATTCCTGCACAGAGTGGCTTTTCACCACACTCCATGTGCCACCAGTTTATAGCAGTGACCATACACACTTTGGTAACTAGGACCATATTCAGGGCCAGAGCTCATTTGGTTCTCCCATCCTGATGTGCAATCATGCAAATTGTATGAAGAAATGCTGTGGGGCTTTCACAAGATGACCCTACTATATTGCCCTCACTTTATCGACATTTCATCTACTGAGAGTTGACTGTTGCATAATGGTTGCTCTGGTGAGAACTTCAGACCCTCCGCAGGTGGAAACTTGACAGACATTCCATTTCTTATACACAAAACTTTAGTCATCATATTTGATGAATATGTGTGTTAGAGATACACAATTCTTTAAATTAGTATTTTTAAATAAATGATTGCATTGTTTTTATATGAACTGTTGGAATCAATGTCTGCAATTCTTGTAGGAATTATAACTGTCTCATAATTCATGAGAACCAACATACTGCATTCAACTTCAAGATTCTATTCCTTTTAACAGACTTTAGACCAGCAAGTATGTGAATTTATAACTCTTGTAGAGATTTTTAGTGTTTTAAAATTCATATATGAATATAATTGACAACAGTGACATCTGACCATAGTTTGGGTTGAAGATCATTCTTAAGCTACTGCTGGTTAGCAGGATGTAGTCCAGAGAATGGAATGTGATGTGTTGTGATTTACAGCCTGGCTGTAATATTTGTACCTTTTGTCCTGAGACATCTGACTTCAGGCTGGTTTTTGTGTCACTTTGATCTTTTATAAGGGACAGCTAACTCCACTTCTACACATCCTTAGTCACCTCTTACAACATGCATAGCAGGCACATTTTGCAATTCCTTGGGACCTAAAAATCTCACAGAAAACTCAGTTTTAATGATATATTAATAGTTTCATTTTTAAAACAGAGACCTTACTATCACAACACAAATGATTTCACCATGGAGATTTTTCAAGATTGTCTTTCAATAACTTATCTAGTCCAGTTACTCATATAATACCTGCATATATGTGTGTGTGTGTATGTATGTATGTATTTATTTTCAGTGAGAGTTTCAGTTAACCATAACCAAAAAAATAATAATTTATTTTGTCTAATGATTTTAGCAATACTCAAGTACTGTTTTATTGACAGTTTCTTACTGTAAACAACTTTTGTTGGTTCAATCAGGGAATGCATTTATCAATAAATGTGAGATACTACCAAACTATGTTATTTAATCTTGTCTTTATTTAATTTACATGCTCCATGTACAGTTTTCACTGCTTGCATCTGGATATAATGGTAATTCCACTTGGACATATACATCTCCACCGCAGCAATGCCTTCTCGTACTTGCCAGAGTTGTTACTCATTGTAAAAACTTTGAAAGCCATATTACAAAACTAACAACCCATCTGGATCTCATGCAATGCTGCGATGTAGACAAGCTTGTCCAACTCTTGTCTTTTTTTTTTTTTTTGCAGTAGCCACATTCCAGAATAGAACATGCACATTTTTAAAAGTGTGCTGTCATGATTACTGACTTTCATCTTTTCACGATGTGTCGAACAAATGTAGACTGTCTTCTTCTGAAGCGTGTGAGCAGCTCTCCATTCTAATTGCATTTTTTAAGACATCTTCATTATACTTTTTTTCATCTGGTCATGGTGTTCTCAGCATTCTTCTATAAAACAATAACTCTACTGCCTTCATAGTTTCTTACTACTGTATTCAGCTAACTGTTGGTTGGCTGCTGATCCAGCTGTCCATGGGCTCATGCCCTTTGACCCAATGGCATTATATTGCTGGGAAGTCTGTGGATTTTCATCCCACCCCGGGACAGAGCCAGAGAATAACTATCACACCTCCAGGAAGGTAGGTTTCAACCTATTCACTGCTCTGAGCCACTGTAGCCAAGATAGGGTTCACTGTGCTCATTCCCCGCCACCAAATGACTACTGGTTATGCCGAACTTCTCTATTGCTCTAGACATGCAACCAAATGTTCAAGTCAAAAGGATCGCCACGTCCTGAGTCACTATGCCTCTATGATGGGTCTCAGCCATAGGAAAATACAGTGCTGTCAGTTTCCTCCTCCCCAGTGCTGCACAGTACATCTCTGGCTCCCTCCCAACCATAGAGGGTGCATACATATATTCAAGTAAACATGAAACACAATTCAACAACAAAATAACAGCACAAGGAGCAGAATTGTATAGATGACTTACCATGAAGCTTCTATAAGAAGATAACCTCAATATAACGGCATGTCATATACTAAGGTATTCTGTTGCATGGTTGGTTTGTCTAGTCGGCCATTGATGAGACCCACAGATGCAATCACATGCGTGACAGCTAATTGTTCAAGATTTCATAAATGAAAGTGATTTCATAAATTAAAATGAGCAGCTGAAAAAAACAAGATTTATATCATCCACATGTTTTTTTTTTTAGATTGCAGAAGAATCTTAGAAAAGTCACTGTTAGGAGTTGAAGACAGTCTATCCAGCTCACTCATGACATTACACTCTACAATGATATGAAGTTGCACTTTGGAAGAAAGCTTGCCAAAAAATAGCACCAGAATAAGCACCACTGTAAACCTAAAAAGTCCAATGTCACTGCCTGACACATAATCTGATTGACAAACTTGTACTCTTTGAAACTTGCAGCAGATATGGGCAAAGAATGGTTTAACAGAGTGCATCACTATGGTAGAGATAGGAAATCTTTGCTTGTTAAAAAGCAAGACTGCATGACTACTTGACCCCCTTACTCAAACCTGTTATGGATCACATAAAAGTATGTGGGTAAAGCTTAATAACCATGCAAAACACAGTTGGCTAGTTAATGGAAAATATTGTTGCATGGAAATTGTTTTTACCATCTAGAGAGGAACACGTTACCGTCACCGCTCAGATTGTATTATCCTAACAAGCCGATCTGGTTTGACACTGTTGTCTTTGCACACGAGGTAGCCGATTTAGTTTTCTTCAGCTTTCATTCTCAATCTCTGACTGGATCTCTCTTGAAGCAGAACAATGGTTATAAATTTCCAGCAAGATGTGGTCCAGAGAATGGAAATGCGTTGTGTCACCGTTTCATTTGCACTAACGACACATCCGCTTTCAGGATGTATTTGAATTATTCTTTTGTGTTCGTTCTCAAAATCCTACAATTAGCAGGATGTAGTCCGGCGGTGTGGTACAGAACACGTCTGTGACGGCCAAGGTACCGGGTTCTTCTGCGTTCGTTCTCAAACTCCTGCAGATTAACAGGATGTAGTCTGGAGAACGGAATGCGTTGTACCATGGTTTACAGCATTGCTGCGATATCTGCGCCTTTCGGCCTGACACATCCGACTTCAGCATGGCTTTGGGTCACTGACCCTATATGGGATGGGACTTCCAACTCCATCCCTTAACCTCCTTAGTCGCCTTTTACGACATGCGTGGAAGGTAAACAGTGTTGCTATTCTTTACTCCTCTTTCGGGCCTCGGCAACACACGGGCGGTACCGGGTTCGAATCCCACCACAGGCAATTATGCATCCTGATCGCTTAGAAAACAATGGCAAACTACTAGAAGTTCTTACTCGACTACCACTTACGGGGCACAGACTACAGTTTTGTATAGCACGAGCCTATCTCCGAATCACAACAGACAAATAACACCCACTGCACTCTCAAATCCTACAAGTGAACGAGATTAGACTAAGGAGAAGAAAATCGTGACTGATGCGTAATTGGAGCGTTGTACAAAATGTGTGCATGTTGGAGGACGTGGCAACTGGTATGGAACGGATAAGCCTGCCAATAGATTGCCAGACCACCTTCTTTGTAATAATAACTCGCAATAGACAATGCAAAGTGGGGGAGGGGTGTCATATTGCTGTAGTCTTCTTCTTCTTCTGCGTTTGTTCTCATCATCATCGGGTGACATAGGCCTATTCTTTCCAGAACGTACTCTTCCCTATGAATCTCTTGAATTGTCCGCGGTCTTGAACAAGTTGTCCTTTTAGTTGAATGCGCCGGCACTCGTGAATATCTTTTGACCAACGGCGTCTTGGGTGGCCTTTCCCTGTGTTGCTTTCTATCATCCCCTCCAGTAACAGTCTCTCCATGCCGTCTTCTCTTAATGTGACCGAAAAAAAATTAGATTTTCTTTCATATGGTGTTCAGAAGTCAGTGTTCCTGGACGTTAATTGTTCTTACCTCTACCTCCTGGTTTTTTTTCCCTTGCTTTCCATGGTATTCTCAGAAATATTCTTTCCCGCCGAAGACAAATGTGTCGGACCATTGGCCAAGTAAAACGGCAACAGCACATTTCCATTCTCTGGACTACATCGTGCTGGAAATCTAGTAGCATCATAGTCCTGTTTCAAGGGAGATTAGCGGGAGTTTAAGTGAACGCTGAAGAACTCTTCTATAACGTTATTCTAAATGTTATTCTCTTGGCCACTGTTTTATTTAGTGTCCATGCTTCACATCCATATGTCACCACAGGAAACACACATGTTCGTAGTAAACACAACTTGGTTCTTATGTTAGTACCCTGCCATAGTTTCTTTAGCTGTTTTCATTTTGACAGCGCCATAGCTGTTCTCTTAATCTCAGCTGTGCAGTCACCCGCATTGTTTATATTAGTTCCTAAATAATCAAAATGTGTGACTTCTTCTAAATTGCAGTTCTCAATATTAATTTTGGGTCTTGATTTAGTTTTGTCAGTTGCCATTATTTTTGTCTTTTTCATATTTAAGAACAAGTTTTGCTGTTCGCTGAACATTTGTTATGTACTGTTATGTTCCTCCGGGGCCATGGGCGGCGGGCGCATAGAACAGAAACCATAGTTTTCTATTTCTGCCTTTGTGTTGCCAGATCTTTCAGTTCTTGTGTGTTGTTTAGATTCATTGACATCTCTTCTCTATTAACGGTTCTTCGTAGAGTTTATCTAGGTCTCCCTCTTCTTCTTACTCCCAGTGAACATTTGGGTTGATTTAATTATGTTCAGTAGGTCGTGTTCGTTTGTTGTTCATAGCATTGTGTCGTCTGCATATCTAATTTCTGGTGTCTGCAGCCCTCCTATATTTATGAGTATAAAATCAGACTTCATTGTTTCTTGTCTCACGTTTCTAATTATATTTTCCGCATAGATATTGAACAAGTATGGAGACAAGGTACAGCCTTGTCTTATTCCTTTCTGTACATTGAACCACTCCGATCCTACACCCTCAACTTTTATCGCTGCTTCTTGATCTTTATACAGCTCTGCTATTAGTCGCGTAATGTGTTTTGGGAAACCCATATCGTTCATTATTTCCCATAATTGATGGTGATTGACACAGTCGAATGCTTTGGTGTAGTCTATGAAGCATGCATGTAATTCGATGTTATACTCTCTACATTTCTCTATGATCATCCTCATGTTAAATATATGATCTCTCGTGCCTCTGCAAGTCCTGAAATCTGCTTGCTCTTCGTGGATCTCATCTTCCATCTTGTTATGTATTCTTTTCATTATAACGTGCAGTAGTATTTTACTGGCTTGACTGATCAATGTAATTGTTCTATAATTTGAACATATTTGCAGATCACCGCTTTTGGATACTGGTATGTATAGTGAACGTTTCCAGTCCCTTGGCCAAGTTTCCGTTCTCCAGATCTTATTGCATAGCTGATAAAAGATGTTAACGCTGCTTTCGCCCCCAGTTTGAATCATTTCAGCTGTTATGTTGTCACAACCTGCTGCTTTTCCTCTCTTCAAACTGAATTGCTGATCTAATTTCTTCTATTGTAAGCTCTGGTTTTTGTGCATGTCTGTCTGTGTTTATGTGGTTCCCTATGTCATTTTGGGGTGGCTTTTACATCTCTTTATTCTTTCTACCTTTATAAAATGACACATTGCTCTGTAAGGTGGATAAAGCTGCTTCTTATCAGTAGCCCCGTTGCTAGATTTTGGGATCTTTCCCTCATTGGATGACTTGGCATACACTGAAACTTTTCTCCTTGTATTAGTACCTTTGTGTCTCTGCGTTTCTCAAGTGTTTGCGTTCTCCCCATTTTGTGCATCTCTACTATGGGTGCTGATTTCATTACTCCCAATATTATCATAAGCGCCTGGTTTTGCACTTTATTTAGATCCTGTAATATAGTGTTTGATGCAGAACACAACGCATCTGAACCATATTCCAGGTATGGTCTTATGCCTTCCAAGTAAACTTTACGGAGTATATTCCCACTGGCTCCCCAAGTTGGTCCAAATAGTTTTCTAAGAATAGTTAACTTTCTCGTGGCTTTATGTACTGCTTCCATGTCAGCTTATCAAAAGTAACTCCGAGGTATGTGTGTTGTTTGTCTTCTTTCAAAAGTTTTCCATCTATCTTGATAACACCGACTTTTTGTTTTGGTGAGAGAGTAAAGAGTGTAGTTCTACACTTATCTGTGTATATGCTGACACACCATCTATTTGCCCATATGGTTAAGGCATCAATAGCTCTTTGTATTTGTTTAGTGATCACTTCGCATGTTCTTCCGTGCACCAGATCACAAGGTCGTCAGCATACATTGCTACTTTTATCCCATGTGGTAGTTCGACTTTGATGTAAGCCAAGAAAAGTGTGGGTGACAGGTGTGGGTGACATCTGTGAAGATATGGATCCACTGTGAGCTTGGGTATTGGGTGTCTATGTGATAAGTGCTTTTACTTTGAGAGAAGTAGGGGTTTCCATAGTTTTGCTCTCAATGCCTGCGATTGTAATTTTGCAGTATATATGGGTATATAAAAGGGTAATTTGTGCGTTTTTGTGTGTTTGTCATTTTGGTGCAAAATTGTATGACATTCTTGTGAAAAATCTGTATGGGAAGAGTTTGGTAGTTTTGTTTTTTTACTTATGACCTGCAGTTTCTAGTGCTAAAGTCATGTTTCGATTTGCTGGGGAGTGAAGGTTTTTAACACAACCAAACAACCCCCCTCCCCCTAACTACAGACCTGCCTGAATTATAAATTATTCTACCAATTCCTGTCTGACAAGTATCATTTGATGATAATTCTGGTAAATTGCCTGATTGATCTTTAATTGAATCTTCTTTGATATTACATAATACTTATAAATATTTTTCTACCATTATATAAAATTTGAGTGAAATTGATAACCATACATGCTCTGGTTAACCATTTACAGCACTAAAGCTATTGAATAGAGATCAGAAAAAGACTAACAATGACCCTACAAAAACATCACAAGGGAAAGATTTATGGCAAGGGACAAACAGGAGAAAAAAATTTTTGTTGTTAAGTAGTTATATTTTTCAAGTGATGAAATATGGTTGTGACACATGGACACTGATATTCACATTGGAAAAGAAGATAGCAATTGAGATTGATTTATTTCACCTGAAATGTGCTTATATTTACTGTTTTGTTTATTATCAGTACATACAAAAGGCTATAGAAAAATCATAGGAATAACATGGATAGAGGCATGATTCAGCATGGAGATTTGAAAAGACCCGAAGATAAAAGATGAGAGAATAATATTGGTTTCTGAACACCATCAAAAACAGAAGCCAACTTTTTTTGAACAAGTAAAAAAACTATTACATAATGAATGAAAAACACTAATCTTGGAAGTACATATTCTGAGAAAGAAAAAAAGAGGCAAAGCAAGGATGAACACTTCCTTAACAGAACACTGGAATAGGCAAAGTAGCTTGCTGAGAATCAAAATGCATGCAGAATAATAGTAAGGCATCATTCTGGAAAGGACACATCATGAGAAGAGCTTGTGTGAATGCATAAGGTAAACTTTAAACCTTGTTTTCTACAAAATTGACGTTGTTTCGATTCCCAAGGATTCTGAGTGATTTGCCCGTACTTCCTTGCAATGGGGTGGCTTCTCCAGAGCTGGATTTCATACCCTGTACCCGGAAGACACCAACTCTGAGTGGTGTGTATTGCTTTAAGAAGTGTAATACTCAAGGCGTTTTCATTCTAGGAGTTTTGTGGCTTTTCTGCAACATGCAAAGGAGTCAAAAGCTTCAGCTCCCCTACCAAGCATCCTTTTATGAGGTTTCCATAGCAACCCAGAACTGGGCTGTTTTTCTCTGGGATAGGTGCGGTAGCCAACTATGCATTCACTGCCATCCAAGGAAGGAATTTCATCCTTCTTCTTCTTCTGCATTCGTTCTCAAACTCCTGCAGATTAGCAGGATGTAGTCCGGAGAACGGAATGCGTTGTGTCATGGTTTACAGCATTGCTGCGATATCTGCGCCTTTCTGCCTGACACATCCGACTTCAGCATGGCTTTGGGTCACTGACCCTATATGGGATGGGACAGCCAACTCCATCCCATAACCTCCTTAGTCGCCTTTTACGACATGCGTGGAAGGTAAACAGTGTTGTTATTATTTGCTCCCCTTTCGGGCCCGGCAACACACGGGTGAGGAATTTCATCAAATTTCCTTTCCAATTATGCAGGGCTAACATGTTTGTTTGATTCTGGACTCTTCCCTTGCAATTGTCATTCCTGCACAGAGTGGCTTTTCACCACACTCCATGTGCCACCAGTTTATAGCAGTGACCATACACACTTTGGTAACTAGGACCATATTCAGGGCCAGAGCTCATTTGGTTCTCCCATCCTGATGTGCAATCATGCAAATTGTATGAAGAAATGCTGTGGGGCTTTCACAAGATGACCCTACTATATTGCCCTCACTTTATCGACATTTCATCTACTGAGAGTTGACTGTTGCATAATGGTTGCTCTGGTGAGAACTTCAGACCCTCCGCAGGTGGAAACTTGACAGACATTCCATTTCTTATACACAAAACTTTAGTCATCATATTTGATGAATATGTGTGTTAGAGATACACAATTCTTTAAATTAGTATTTTTAAATAAATGATTGCATTGTTTTTATATGAACTGTTGGAATCAATGTCTGCAATTCTTGTAGGAATTATAACTGTCTCATAATTCATGAGAACCAACATACTGCATTCAACTTCAAGATTCTATTCCTTTTAACAGACTTTAGACCAGCAAGTATGTGAATTTATAACTCTTGTAGAGATTTTTAGTGTTTTAAAATTCATATATGAATATAATTGACAACAGTGACATCTGACCATAGTTTGGGTTGAAGATCATTCTTAAGCTACTGCTGGTTAGCAGGATGTAGTCCAGAGAATGGAATGTGATGTGTTGTGATTTACAGCCTGGCTGTAATATTTGTACCTTTTGTCCTGAGACATCTGACTTCAGGCTGGTTTTTGTGTCACTTTGATCTTTTATAAGGGACAGCTAACTCCACTTCTACACATCCTTAGTCACCTCTTACAACATGCATAGCAGGCACATTTTGCAATTCCTTGGGACCTAAAAATCTCACAGAAAACTCAGTTTTAATGATATATTAATAGTTTCATTTTTAAAACAGAGACCTTACTATCACAACACAAATGATTTCACCATGGAGATTTTTCAAGATTGTCTTTCAATAACTTATCTAGTCCAGTTACTCATATAATACCTGCATATATGTGTGTGTGTGTATGTATGTATGTATTTATTTTCAGTGAGAGTTTCAGTTAACCATAACCAAAAAAATAATAATTTATTTTGTCTAATGATTTTAGCAATACTCAAGTACTGTTTTATTGACAGTTTCTTACTGTAAACAACTTTTGTTGGTTCAATCAGGGAATGCATTTATCAATAAATGTGAGATACTACCAAACTATGTTATTTAATCTTGTCTTTATTTAATTTACATGCTCCATGTACAGTTTTCACTGCTTGCATCTGGATATAATGGTAATTCCACTTGGACATATACATCTCCACCGCAGCAATGCCTTCTCGTACTTGCCAGAGTTGTTACTCATTGTAAAAACTTTGAAAGCCATATTACAAAACTAACAACCCATCTGGATCTCATGCAATGCTGCGATGTAGACAAGCTTGTCCAACTCTTGTCTTTTTTTTTTTTTTTGCAGTAGCCACATTCCAGAATAGAACATGCACATTTTTAAAAGTGTGCTGTCATGATTACTGACTTTCATCTTTTCACGATGTGTCGAACAAATGTAGACTGTCTTCTTCTGAAGCGTGTGAGCAGCTCTCCATTCTAATTGCATTTTTTAAGACATCTTCATTATACTTTTTTTCATCTGGTCATGGTGTTCTCAGCATTCTTCTATAAAACAATAACTCTACTGCCTTCATAGTTTCTTACTACTGTATTCAGCTAACTGTTGGTTGGCTGCTGATCCAGCTGTCCATGGGCTCATGCCCTTTGACCCAATGGCATTATATTGCTGGGAAGTCTGTGGATTTTCATCCCACCCCGGGACAGAGCCAGAGAATAACTATCACACCTCCAGGAAGGTAGGTTTCAACCTATTCACTGCTCTGAGCCACTGTAGCCAAGATAGGGTTCACTGTGCTCATTCCCCGCCACCAAATGACTACTGGTTATGCCGAACTTCTCTATTGCTCTAGACATGCAACCAAATGTTCAAGTCAAAAGGATCGCCACGTCCTGAGTCACTATGCCTCTATGATGGGTCTCAGCCATAGGAAAATACAGTGCTGTCAGTTTCCTCCTCCCCAGTGCTGCACAGTACATCTCTGGCTCCCTCCCAACCATAGAGGGTGCATACATATATTCAAGTAAACATGAAACACAATTCAACAACAAAATAACAGCACAAGGAGCAGAATTGTATAGATGACTTACCATGAAGCTTCTATAAGAAGATAACCTCAATATAACGGCATGTCATATACTAAGGTATTCTGTTGCATGGTTGGTTTGTCTAGTCGGCCATTGATGAGACCCACAGATGCAATCACATGCGTGACAGCTAATTGTTCAAGATTTCATAAATGAAAGTGATTTCATAAATTAAAATGAGCAGCTGAAAAAAACAAGATTTATATCATCCACATGTTTTTTTTTTTAGATTGCAGAAGAATCTTAGAAAAGTCACTGTTAGGAGTTGAAGACAGTCTATCCAGCTCACTCATGACATTACACTCTACAATGATATGAAGTTGCACTTTGGAAGAAAGCTTGCCAAAAAATAGCACCAGAATAAGCACCACTGTAAACCTAAAAAGTCCAATGTCACTGCCTGACACATAATCTGATTGACAAACTTGTACTCTTTGAAACTTGCAGCAGATATGGGCAAAGAATGGTTTAACAGAGTGCATCACTATGGTAGAGATAGGAAATCTTTGCTTGTTAAAAAGCAAGACTGCATGACTACTTGACCCCCTTACTCAAACCTGTTATGGATCACATAAAAGTATGTGGGTAAAGCTTAATAACCATGCAAAACACAGTTGGCTAGTTAATGGAAAATATTGTTGCATGGAAATTGTTTTTACCATCTAGAGAGGAACACGTTACCGTCACCGCTCAGATTGTATTATCCTAACAAGCCGATCTGGTTTGACACTGTTGTCTTTGCACACGAGGTAGCCGATTTAGTTTTCTTCAGCTTTCATTCTCAATCTCTGACTGGATCTCTCTTGAAGCAGAACAATGGTTATAAATTTCCAGCAAGATGTGGTCCAGAGAATGGAAATGCGTTGTGTCACCGTTTCATTTGCACTAACGACACATCCGCTTTCAGGATGTATTTGAATTATTCTTTTGTGTTCGTTCTCAAAATCCTACAATTAGCAGGATGTAGTCCGGCGGTGTGGTACAGAACACGTCTGTGACGGCCAAGGTACCGGGTTCTTCTGCGTTCGTTCTCAAACTCCTGCAGATTAACAGGATGTAGTCTGGAGAACGGAATGCGTTGTACCATGGTTTACAGCATTGCTGCGATATCTGCGCCTTTCGGCCTGACACATCCGACTTCAGCATGGCTTTGGGTCACTGACCCTATATGGGATGGGACTTCCAACTCCATCCCTTAACCTCCTTAGTCGCCTTTTACGACATGCGTGGAAGGTAAACAGTGTTGCTATTCTTTACTCCTCTTTCGGGCCTCGGCAACACACGGGCGGTACCGGGTTCGAATCCCACCACAGGCAATTATGCATCCTGATCGCTTAGAAAACAATGGCAAACTACTAGAAGTTCTTACTCGACTACCACTTACGGGGCACAGACTACAGTTTTGTATAGCACGAGCCTATCTCCGAATCACAACAGACAAATAACACCCACTGCACTCTCAAATCCTACAAGTGAACGAGATTAGACTAAGGAGAAGAAAATCGTGACTGATGCGTAATTGGAGCGTTGTACAAAATGTGTGCATGTTGGAGGACGTGGCAACTGGTATGGAACGGATAAGCCTGCCAATAGATTGCCAGACCACCTTCTTTGTAATAATAACTCGCAATAGACAATGCAAAGTGGGGGAGGGGTGTCATATTGCTGTAGTCTTCTTCTTCTTCTGCGTTTGTTCTCATCATCATCGGGTGACATAGGCCTATTCTTTCCAGAACGTACTCTTCCCTATGAATCTCTTGAATTGTCCGCGGTCTTGAACAAGTTGTCCTTTTAGTTGAATGCGCCGGCACTCGTGAATATCTTTTGACCAACGGCGTCTTGGGTGGCCTTTCCCTGTGTTGCTTTCTATCATCCCCTCCAGTAACAGTCTCTCCATGCCGTCTTCTCTTAATGTGACCGAAAAAAAATTAGATTTTCTTTCATATGGTGTTCAGAAGTCAGTGTTCCTGGACGTTAATTGTTCTTACCTCTACCTCCTGGTTTTTTTTCCCTTGCTTTCCATGGTATTCTCAGAAATATTCTTTCCCGCCGAAGACAAATGTGTCGGACCATTGGCCAAGTAAAACGGCAACAGCACATTTCCATTCTCTGGACTACATCGTGCTGGAAATCTAGTAGCATCATAGTCCTGTTTCAAGGGAGATTAGCGGGAGTTTAAGTGAACGCTGAAGAACTCTTCTATAACGTTATTCTAAATGTTATTCTCTTGGCCACTGTTTTATTTAGTGTCCATGCTTCACATCCATATGTCACCACAGGAAACACACATGTTCGTAGTAAACACAACTTGGTTCTTATGTTAGTACCCTGCCATAGTTTCTTTAGCTGTTTTCATTTTGACAGCGCCATAGCTGTTCTCTTAATCTCAGCTGTGCAGTCACCCGCATTGTTTATATTAGTTCCTAAATAATCAAAATGTGTGACTTCTTCTAAATTGCAGTTCTCAATATTAATTTTGGGTCTTGATTTAGTTTTGTCAGTTGCCATTATTTTTGTCTTTTTCATATTTAAGAACAAGTTTTGCTGTTCGCTGAACATTTGTTATGTACTGTTATGTTCCTCCGGGGCCATGGGCGGCGGGCGCATAGAACAGAAACCATAGTTTTCTATTTCTGCCTTTGTGTTGCCAGATCTTTCAGTTCTTGTGTGTTGTTTAGATTCATTGACATCTCTTCTCTATTAACGGTTCTTCGTAGAGTTTATCTAGGTCTCCCTCTTCTTCTTACTCCCAGTGAACATTTGGGTTGATTTAATTATGTTCAGTAGGTCGTGTTCGTTTGTTGTTCATAGCATTGTGTCGTCTGCATATCTAATTTCTGGTGTCTGCAGCCCTCCTATATTTATGAGTATAAAATCAGACTTCATTGTTTCTTGTCTCACGTTTCTAATTATATTTTCCGCATAGATATTGAACAAGTATGGAGACAAGGTACAGCCTTGTCTTATTCCTTTCTGTACATTGAACCACTCCGATCCTACACCCTCAACTTTTATCGCTGCTTCTTGATCTTTATACAGCTCTGCTATTAGTCGCGTAATGTGTTTTGGGAAACCCATATCGTTCATTATTTCCCATAATTGATGGTGATTGACACAGTCGAATGCTTTGGTGTAGTCTATGAAGCATGCATGTAATTCGATGTTATACTCTCTACATTTCTCTATGATCATCCTCATGTTAAATATATGATCTCTCGTGCCTCTGCAAGTCCTGAAATCTGCTTGCTCTTCGTGGATCTCATCTTCCATCTTGTTATGTATTCTTTTCATTATAACGTGCAGTAGTATTTTACTGGCTTGACTGATCAATGTAATTGTTCTATAATTTGAACATATTTGCAGATCACCGCTTTTGGATACTGGTATGTATAGTGAACGTTTCCAGTCCCTTGGCCAAGTTTCCGTTCTCCAGATCTTATTGCATAGCTGATAAAAGATGTTAACGCTGCTTTCGCCCCCAGTTTGAATCATTTCAGCTGTTATGTTGTCACAACCTGCTGCTTTTCCTCTCTTCAAACTGAATTGCTGATCTAATTTCTTCTATTGTAAGCTCTGGTTTTTGTGCATGTCTGTCTGTGTTTATGTGGTTCCCTATGTCATTTTGGGGTGGCTTTTACATCTCTTTATTCTTTCTACCTTTATAAAATGACACATTGCTCTGTAAGGTGGATAAAGCTGCTTCTTATCAGTAGCCCCGTTGCTAGATTTTGGGATCTTTCCCTCATTGGATGACTTGGCATACACTGAAACTTTTCTCCTTGTATTAGTACCTTTGTGTCTCTGCGTTTCTCAAGTGTTTGCGTTCTCCCCATTTTGTGCATCTCTACTATGGGTGCTGATTTCATTACTCCCAATATTATCATAAGCGCCTGGTTTTGCACTTTATTTAGATCCTGTAATATAGTGTTTGATGCAGAACACAACGCATCTGAACCATATTCCAGGTATGGTCTTATGCCTTCCAAGTAAACTTTACGGAGTATATTCCCACTGGCTCCCCAAGTTGGTCCAAATAGTTTTCTAAGAATAGTTAACTTTCTCGTGGCTTTATGTACTGCTTCCATGTCAGCTTATCAAAAGTAACTCCGAGGTATGTGTGTTGTTTGTCTTCTTTCAAAAGTTTTCCATCTATCTTGATAACACCGACTTTTTGTTTTGGTGAGAGAGTAAAGAGTGTAGTTCTACACTTATCTGTGTATATGCTGACACACCATCTATTTGCCCATATGGTTAAGGCATCAATAGCTCTTTGTATTTGTTTAGTGATCACTTCGCATGTTCTTCCGTGCACCAGATCACAAGGTCGTCAGCATACATTGCTACTTTTATCCCATGTGGTAGTTCGACTTTGATGTAAGCCAAGAAAAGTGTGGGTGACAGGACTCCTCCCTGGGAGAATCCATGGCGCAGTAGAACTTTCTTGCTCTTGGGACCATCCAATTTTACCCTGGCTCCTCTATTATGCAGGTATCCATTTGTACATTTTTGAGTTAGCCTTGCAATTTGGCAATTTCTTTAAGAGTCCTTCTTTCTAAACCTTGTCTTCTTCTTTCGTTCACTTGAAACATGTCTATATCTGTAATTCTATCTCCGGAATAAAACTCACTGTCTTTTGTAGTTTATACAGTGTCCCATGGAGCTTTGATTCCAGTATTGTTTCCTCGGGCCAATATGTCTGCCTCAGCGTTTCATGCTCAGAACACTCTTGAAGTATGTGTTTGGCACTCTGTGCTGCCTGTCCACATGTACACATGGCCGTGTTGTCAATCTTGTTCTTTGTATACATGTGACTGCGGAGTCGGTTGTGTCCTGTTCTGAGACGTAGAATTATAACTTGTTTTGATTTGTTCATAATGTGATAATCATCTTGTGATGGTGTTTGTGGCTTTCTTATTGACTTGATCATCTGTTTTTTCTGATGGTAGGTGATTGGTATATCTGGTTGGTCTTCGGCAGCACCTTCCTTAGCCAGTTGGTCTGCTTTTTCATTTCCTGGTATTTCACAGTGATAGGGTATCTACTGCGTGGTTACCCTATACTGGTACGACAATTCGCTAAGAAGTTTTTTTCAAGTCTGTTAGTTTTCCAGACTGGAGAGCTTGAAGCACTGACCTTGCATCTGTCAGGAATACCACAGGCTGTAGGTCAGAGTTGTTCAGCAGTTTTTTTTAGCTGCCACACTCTTCTTCTTCTGCTTTCGTTCTCAAACTCCTGCAGATTAGCAGGATGTAGTCCGGAGAACGGAATGCGTTGTGTCATGGTTTACAGCATTGCTGCGATATCTGTGCCTTTCGGCCTAACACATCCGACTTCAGCATGGCTTTGGATCACTGACCCTATATGGGATGGGACAGCCAACTCCATCCCATAACCTCCTTAGTCGCCTTTTACGACATGCGTGGAAGGTAAACCGTGTTGCTATTCTTTGCTCCCCTTTCGGGCCCCGGCAACACACGGGCGGCTGCCACACTAATTGCCTGGATTTCTGCATCATAATTATTGCAGAATTTCTCTGTCGGTAAACCTTGTCATATGCTTTCATGATGTCTATCCATGCTACTAGTACCAGTTTATTAGCTTGGAAGGCGTCCTCAATCTCATGGGAGAGATAGATTGCCTGATCTTCAGTAGAGTCGCACTGTCTTAAGCCTGCTTGTTGCAATACCAGAAGGTTATCACTTCTTTCATTACCCTCCCAAGCTGCCCCACTCAATGTTCTTAGTATAGCTATTTTCCTTCTATCCTTTGTTTCTGCTTTGTTGATATGATGCTTGGGTGTCATTATGAAGTCAAATATTACAACGAGATATGTGAGTTGGTCATTTACTTTTAAGACTGTCTTATTTACATAGATGTTTCCTATTCTGTGTTTTCTTGAAAGTGTAAAAAAAAGAGTCGTGGCTAACTTCTCTATATTGATACTTACACATTATTTGTTCGCTCAAGTGGTCAAAATGTCAATGGCTCTCTGAAGCTTGTTTTTTGGCAACCACAGCGCTCTTATGTATGAACCAGAAATAGGTAATCTTCATATAGTGAGATCTAGCTCGACGCTTTCGTGAACAGTGACTTCAGATGGTGGCGATGTCGAAGTTGGAATGTATCACACTCATTTTCGTGCATGTGCAAACGTGTGTTCAAGGCAAGAAAGAGAGGATTGACTCTCTTGTGATGCTACTGTGTCGGGAGATAGAGCAATGAATCGTGCTGACAAATTGAACTCCTTACGAGAAATATCAAGGGCAAATTAAATTAATAGGGTTGATGGGTTCTTTCCATGTCCAGGTTCTTTCCATATCAGCTTCTTTGGACATTCTTCTAACGTCTTCATAGCAATCACTGTTACTCAGTGTTGATAAGAGAACCAAGATATTCAAAACTGGTGATTCGCTGTTGTTGATACTGATTGAGAACTCGCTAGTGGTTTTGTCGCCAGAATACATCGCATAAATGGGCATGAAATGCGACGTTGTCCGAAATTAGAGCGACTTAGGACTTAAAATAATGTGGGTTAACTAACGGAGACTGCAGAAGACGGATGTGTCGGAGCAATGGCGCAAATAAAACTGCGACACAACGAATTTACATTTTCTGGACTACATCCTGCTGGAAATCTAGTTGGACCATTGTCCTACTACAAGAGAGATTCAGTGGGAGTTTGAGAATGAACGCCGAAGAAGAAGAACTAACGGAGAACTGGAACTATCAGTCGTCATATAATGGTGGATTCACTCAGACATGGGCACTTAGGCTATATAAAATCAGACAATATATTCATTCATTCATTTTCCTTTTGCGCTGAAGTTAGCGCATAGGGCAGAGGTAAGATCTCTCCAATTCTGTCTGTTCAAAGCTATTCTGTGCAGTTCTTGAATAGTATGAATATTGGTTGTTTTACTTTCTCTAAGTATTGTTCTTCTGAGTGTTTCTTTTGGTCTACCCCTCGCTCTTTTGCCTGTAGGTATCCATTCAAGAGATTGGTGGTGTATTATGTTGGTGTCTGCGCGTAGGACATGCCCGATGTAGAACCAACGGCGTTTTCTGATAACATCTGTGATGAAATTTTGATGTGTCTCTTCTCTGATTTTATCATTCGATTTGAATTCACTCCAATGGGTGTTAGTTATCCTTCGAAGACATTTGTTTCGAAACTCAGTAATTTCTTTTCTGAAGATAAAGAGCTTTTCATCCATATGATAGCACTGGAATAACGCAGGAATTAAATAAGCGCATTTTCGTGCGTGTGCTGATTGACTTTGACTTCCAGATATTAGACAGTCTGTTAAATGCATTTGATGCTAGGGCAATGCGAGTTGTAATTTCTGGTATGACATCACCGTCAAGTGTTAATTTGCTTCCTAGATAGGAGAATTTGTGTAATTTTTCAAATTGTTGTCCATTTAAAGTAATTTCGTTAGGTGAATTGGTGAAGTCTATAATTTTTGTTTTTGATGAATTGATTTGGAGACCTATTTGTCCTGCGATGAGTTTTAATCTATCAGTTTTTGTTTATGCATCTTGATGGTTTTCACTCAATAGTGCCAGATCATCAGCAAAATCCAGGTCTTCTAATGTTGTTTTATTTATCCATTTGATTCCTAAATTTGTGTTGGATGTGCTTTTTCTCATAGCCCAGTCAAATGCGATATTAGACTATATATATATATATATATATATATATATATATATATATATATATATATATATATATATATATATATATATATATATATATATATATATATATATATATATATATATATATATATATACTCACACACACACATATATTACTAATGATTTAGTTAAGATGACATGTTGAGGGGAAATAATTAAGTAAGCAAACAAGTAGAAATGCGTTTTCTTAAAAGAATGATCATTTGAACTCATTTATAGATTGCACAAGAAATCTGGAGATGTAAACTGGGATTGAGGTCAGGTCAGTGGAGAGCCAGGAAGTTGGACAAGAAATCTACATCACATCGTTATAAAAGATACTGTTTATAGTTTTTGACGTACCTAGTTTTTTGTATACATTTCTGCGTCGGACTAATTATTACATTTTCATAAGCAGAATGCGAATCATTGTTGTAGTTCTACTTGCCTTTATTGCCTGCCTGAGTGAGGGCCGACAAAATAATGATAAAAGAATCAAGCAACATCGATCCAATTCTGCTCCGGTAGGAAATTTTGCTGATATTAATGTGAAGCAGACAATTGGCTCAGAAGAAAATGACAGTAAACCAAAACACAAGAATGACAATAAAATGAAACATCACAAGAAAGATAAGGTATTATATTATAAAGTTTATATTGTCTAATGATAATAGAAGGCGAATGTAAAAGTGGACTGTTTAGGCTACTTCATTTCTAAATTATGTTTGAGGATTCAATATTCATAATTTAGGCTTAGGTCCTATTTACTTGACTTTTTATTTTGATGATGTAAAAATAAATTGGACTGTGGCTAATGAATCTCCCAATCTATGATCAGGTCTTGCCTCACTATTCATCGAAGGCTAGACAGTCTTGAAGTATGATGTGTTCAGGAGTAGGCCTATAATCATAATAATGGCTATATTAATATTTTCCTGTCCGAAATTGACATATTTTGTGTGGGTCATCCAGATACATTGTACTATAATGACTATATTAATATTATATTAGTAGGCTATACCAAGATATGGTATATATATGGTTATCTTCTACACTGACTACAGTAGACCTGTATGATGGCCAGCTCTGTCCTGCTTACTGAAGTTACTCCGATATTGGCAGAGTTAAACATGTGAAGTCATTTTTGGAAAAGTCCTACAATGTAGGCCATAGAATATAGCATGACCTGAAATCAAGAACTGCTTTACTGAATGGAGTCACATAAAGCTACTGGTGGCAACAGTGATAGCCTCAGCTTACATCCTCATCCTGGAGTTTGTTGTCCTGTATGTTTCCATTGCACTTATGAATGACCATAGCACTGGTTATAATACACCAGTCAGATTATTCACAGTGACTGGCACAGGGCAAAGTTTCCTTCTAGTACTCCTTTTTTAGGGCTTCAAAAAATCCTTTTCAGGATTAACCATTCCGAGTTGCCATCTACTAATCAGTTCTTTTAAGGACTTCTAGTCTATCTCAAGATCTCTATCAGTCTTTTTCAAGGCTTAAAGTCAACTGGACAACACCAATAAGCACAAGAATTGGCAGCCCTTTTCTAGACTCTTACTCCTTATAAGTCAATAAGATTTTCACCAGTTCTTTGGGCTTCTACTCCTTTCCAGACAAGATAAGATAACAGACACTTGAACATAGGAGTGCTCACCAAAGAAACCTGACACAATGCATGCTCTTTAAAAACAATTGCAAGTCTGTAATATAATTTTGTCACAGACCTTAAGGTCCAACAAAGATAAAAGCCAGCACACCCTAATATAATTAATACAGACTCCAGTTGATTGAAAGGGCTATGCTTTGGCAAATAGAGGCTTTAATTCCTTAATCCTGAAAGGGAAGTAAAGAATAACAAAACTGTAACCTGCCATGAATGTCATAAGAGGTGGCAAAGATGTAGAAGTGGAGTTAGCTGTCCCACTCTATGGGTCATAGTGTATCAGAGCCATGCTGAAATTAGATATTTCAAGCTGAAAGGCAAAGAGATCACAGCCAAGCTGTAAATGATGACACCAGGCATTGCACCTTCAGTCTATATCTTGCTGACTAGCAGGAGTTTGAGAATGAACGTAGAAGAAGTAAATAAAATATGCTGTTTAAGTTTGTGCTGATTTAAGATGCCCCCATGTATATAATCTTATTGTCATTTTTCAGATTGATCATAAACATCACCTGACATGGTTAAATATAAAAAAAGGTAAATTTATGTTCTCTTGTTGAAAGTGCGCAAAGTTCAGTGGTAGGAAGCTGGGTCTGTATACTAGAATGTGGTGTTTGATTCTGTGTACAATTCATTCTCCAGTCACATTATTAAAATGGACATCTGCAGATTGTGGTGGAGGAATATTTAGAATCACAGTGGAAGCCGCCCATGTGTTGCCGGGGCCCGAAAGGGGAGCAAAGAATAGCAACACTGTTTACTTTCCACGCGTGTCGTAAAAGGCAAACTAAGGAGGTTATGGGATGGAGTTGGCTGTCCCATCCCATATAGGGTCAGTGACCCAAAGCCCTGCTGAAGTCGGATGTATCGGGCCGAATGGCGCAATTATCGCAGCAATGCTGTAAACCATGACACAACGCAATCCGTTCTCCAGACTACTTCCTGCTAATCTGCAGGAGTTTGAGAACGAATGAAGAAGAAGAAGACAGTGGAAGCTTCTGCATTTCTATGACATCAAACTTCACTTTTCATTTCTTGGATAAAACTTGATGTCTTTTGTTACAGTCTTCCCCCCCCCCCCCCCCATTTGTAAATGTTTTAATTAAGTTTGATTGTAAGATGCAATGGCACAAGATTAGCAGACTTCTTCTCTAGAGAGGACTTTACAGTGACTTTCTTGCTATTTCAAGTCTTCCTGCTGGTAAAAGGGTTAATTCCCTCTCAGCAGTCACGGTATGGGTTTTTTTATTGCAAATTTCATCACAGATAAGATCATTTGGTATGGTAATGAACCCCCAAGCGACACCTCCTTAGTCACCTCTTACAACATATATTCTAAGTGACTTACTATTCTTTGTTCCTCTTCCAGGCTCCATTAACACAACATGTGCAGGTTTGCTATAATGTGTGCAGTTTTGAAGGACAGGCTCCAGGCAAGACAACCCTTCAACATTCAATATTTCATATATATTTGTGTTCATTAATGAAACTGAATTGAGCCCTGGCCACTTAGCCCCTAAAACTATTCCAATAGAATCCTGAGCAGACAACATGCTAGAAGTATGCATAAGTTACACATTTAAGTTAATCATGACAAAATAATTTCATTATGTTATTTACCCATGTGTTGCCAGTACCTAAAAGGGGTGCAACAACTAGCGACTCATTACCTTCCATGCATGTTGTAAGAGATGACTAAGTAAGTTTTTGGTGGTGGAGTTGGCTATCCCATCCGCAGAGGGTAAAGTGATCTGAAGTCGGATGTGTCATGCTTTAAGGAGTAGATATCACAGACAAGCTGTAAACCATGACACAATGTATGCTGTTCTCCAGACTACATTATGCTAATCTGCAGGAGTTTGAGAACAAACACAAAAGAAGAAGAATTATGTGACTCAAATTGTCAGATCTGGTCAAATATAGCCCTGCTTATTGTGTCAAATTCCCAGCAATTACATTTCTCTATTAGGCTTAACTTATTTTTATATCAAAGTTGTGTATTCATTTTATTTAACCCTTTCCCTCTCTATCCACTCCCCTCCGCCCGGCACACACATGGGGTACTAAACTGCCGTTCACCACAGTTGCCTTGCGAATAGACATGCATGCATCAATAAAAGATGGAGAAAATATGGCCTGCTGAGACAGCACTACTTCCAAACCTGAGGGGTTCTATGGATTACCTGAAGTGAATTACACAGTTCATTGAAGCTATTGGCACTGTAACCTGATATCTGACTGAAGGATGAAGAAGAAAACTGTGTGTTGGAAGTAACTGTGTGTCGGAAGTACCGGTGGATGCATTGGCACATAGGTTTCTATTGCTTGTCTTTTTGTAGTCAATTCTCATTTCATCTACAGCTTCCAAAATCCACACATATGATGCCTAAAAGTGTTGGCCGGGAACACATCACGAGCCTCTGTATTTCTGTTTTCAGGACTCCATGAGCAGGTACTTTTAGGATCTGAAGTATATGCTAACCGGGTCTGCACGAGAGCAATGTGGAACCTTTTGCACCCTGTTGCATTTAAAATAATGTTATTTTTCTTCTTGTTTGCAGTTGAACATGTCTGTACAGCAAGCCTGGTTTTCTTAATAAATGCTGTTATATTTGAAAGCTCCTCAGTGCTCCCATACAGCTTACTGTGTATATCCGTCTCTGTGGATCATGTACCTTCCCTAACTAGTTTAGTGCAATGCAATCTTGCAGGATATGCTCCGTAGTCTATTAATATTATTGTTCTGGAATACACATGAAAGAAGAAAAGAGGAACACCAAGAAATACCTGGAAGATAGAATTGAGATGCATAGACACAAAGGCATGGTATTACATGGAAAGACCTGGAAGCAATAGCTAAAGATAGGACTAGATGGGGGAGGTTTTGTTATTCTCCATCCCCATTGAGGCCAGCACCTTGAAGTGGTGATAGGACTTAGTTCAGCCATCAGAGGCTGGAAACTAAGACTGATAGGCAGTCCCACTAGAGCAGGATCACAGTCCTATCCAAGTAAGCAGGGTGCTGAAGATGTAGGCAACCAGCCAAAAGGTGCACAATAATCAGGATGCCATGTACAAAACACAATGGGAACATGTCTATATCCAATAAACAGATATAGACATGTTTCAAGTAAGCGAAAGAGGAAGTTATGCTTTACAGGGAACTAAAAGGTGGGTAAATAAGGATATCAGGAAGAAATAAACTGTTTTTTTATATTGCAGACTCTGATTGTGGACTTCAATGCAAAGCAGGAGAGGTCTGTATCACAGGACCTATTGACACTAAACCTCTGTGTGTACTCAGCAAGGATTTGAAGAAGAGGTTTGTGTAACATATTGTGGTTAAAACTTTGAATAGAAAATCTTGTATAAGATACGGGCCCAGAGATGACATGCACACCAGAGTGCACAGGCTCCATATCTGGTCGAGCATCAGGGTCAGCGAACCACAGCTGGTCAAGACCCTCAGTACATTTCCACACAGTGGGCCTGAAAACAGGAGTGCAGCAACCCTGCTGTAGCCTGGCCAAGTACTAGGGATCGAAGATACAGGAATGCCAACCCGGCCAAAAAAATGCTGGATGAAGACGGATGTGTCAGGTTGAAAGGCGCAGATAACGCAGCTTGCTGTAAAACATGACACAACGCAGATAACCTTCATAGGTCCTTCTCAGGATAGTCAGCGGAATGCTTTCAGAAGGTCCGCCTCAAGGAGAACGACGAAGAAGAAGTATAAGATACATTTGTGGTTTCATTGTAAATGAGCTGTGGCAGTTTTATAATTAACCATGCAGTTCTAAATATCTTTTGTCTATTGGCATTTTGAGCAATGTGTCTTATCTTCTTCTTCTGCATTCTTTCTCAAACTTCTGCAGATTAGCAGGATTCATTCCGGAGAATGGAATGCGTTGCTATTTTATTGTAAACAAAATCTAACAGATTTTCTTTCTGTATGTTTCACAGTATAAAAATGTTGCTTTTTTATTGTAAACAAAATCTAACAGATTTTCTTTCTGTATGTTTCACAGTATGAAAATGTTCCACCGCTATCAAAAGAAGGAAATGAAGGCATGGAAGCAGTTCAAGAAGGAATATCATGGTGATAATAGCCTAGTTGAACATCATGAAGGTGATAGGGAGAAGAATCATATGGATATGGCAGAAATGAAAAAGCACCTGGATATACAAAATGTGGATCATCAGGGGGGCATCATCAATGACAAGGTAGGCTATCCTTAAATGTAGTCTTTCTGTTGAAGACGGATGTGTCAGGCCATTGGTGCAATTAAAACAGCGACACAATGCATTTCCATTCTCTGGACTGCATCCTGCTGGAAATCTAGTAGGTCTGTTGTCTTGCTACAAAAGAATCCAGTGGGAGTTTGAAAATTAACGATGAAGAAGAAATGTAGTCTGTATTCTTGTGTTTATTCTTATTTGTAGTTTGTATATTACTATCTGCCTGTAAATGTAGTCTTTATTCATGTGCATTTAATTGTAGTTCGTATATTAAGTCTTTATTCTTGTGCATTTAATTGTAGTTTGTGTATTACTGTCTGGCTCTTTGGTGGTGAGGTACAAAATGTCTATGACAACAAAGGTAGTGGGTCCAAATCCCACCACATGCAGTTTTGCATCTGGGCCATTCAGAAAGCAATGGCAAACTTATGATGTAATTACTGCCAAGAAAATCAATGCAGACAAGAAATTATGGGCTGGTGGATACACAGTATACATCCTGAACACTATATTGTATTTAAAAAAAATATTCCTGATGTATTCTACTTCTGCACTTATTCTCAAACTCCTGTTAGTTAGTAGGATGTAGTCTGTACAATACAATGTGTTGTCATGGTTTTAGCTTAAGTGTGCACTATCTGTGTCTTTGTAATTTAAGCCTGGCATTTTTTAAAATCATTCTTACCTTCTGCATCAGTGTTTTATATATGGTTGTGCATCTGACATATGCAATATAGATATAGACACTGTGTGATTATTGTAGTATAATTATCTATCTATCTATCAGCTAAACCCTTTTTTGCCCTTCAACATCATATTAACATATATTAATATGGTTTCAATACAGGAATCAGTAACCAAATCACATGACAACAGTCCAACATTTTAATTCCATACGTTATTGTACAGAGCTTCCATGACTCAAGAGATTTTAAAAGTTGTAACTTTGAATACTGATCTAGCAATTTTCACACAACATTACCGGCCATCCACTCCGCACTAGTGTGTAGCGCGCATCAGGGGCTCTCATCGCATAGAATGTTAGATATGTCGGTATATGCGCATTTATCAAAATTTCGTTCTCTTTAATTATGTTAACTTTTTGTTCCATAGAAACCTGGTCATTGATCCTTGTAGAGTACCAATAATATTAGTTATTATTTATAATATATTTAATATGCTAGACATGTACACTGTCATACTGACATGAGAAATCTAATAGCATGTAAAATAAAATTCCTGAGGAAGGCTGTCGTTGTTACCGGATTAAGCTGATTACAAAATGATGACTCTAGAAATAAAAAAGACATTATATCATATATTGAATATATCGTGTGACAGCAAGTATAGCACAGTGGTTTGCCGGGGCCTGAAAGGGGAGCAAAGAATAGCAACACTGTTTATCTTCCATGCATATCGTAAAAGGCGACCAAGGAGGTTATGGAATGGCGTTGGTTGTCCCATCCCACATTGGGTCAGTGACCCAAAACCATGCTGAAGTCGGGTGTGTCAGGCCAAAAGGCGCAGATATCGCAGCAATGCTGTAAACCATGACACAACGCATTCCGTTTTCCAGACTACATCCTGCAATCTGCAGGAGTTTGAGAACGAATGCAGAATAAGAAGAAGTACAGTCGTTTACTTATCTCATGAGAATGGAACACACCCAACTTCCTATAAGCACATCTTGTAAAACAAGGTATGGGAACACCAAGAAAAATATGGATAGATAACATCAAAGATATCCTGAACAAATATGGACACAGTGCAGATGAGATGACATATCTGGATTTTGAATGTACCTTGTTTTTATTCTGAAACTCCTGCAGATTAGCTTGGATGTAGTTCAGAGAACCGAATATGTTGTGTCATGGTCTGCAGATTGGAAGTGATATCTGCACCTTTTAGCCTGGTGCATCCAACTTCTGTGTCACTTTGACCCTTTATGGAATGGGATAATCAACTCATTCACAAAACCTCCTTAGTCACATCTTATAATGTCTGAATATAGATGATAAGTGATACCACTTAGTCACATCTTATAATGTCTGAAGATAGATGATAAGTGATACCACTTAGTCACATCTTATAATGTCTGAAGATAAGTGATACCACTTAGTCACATCTTATAATGTCTGAATATAAGTGATACCACTTAGTCACATCTTATAATGTCTGAATATAGATGATAAGTGATACCAATTAGTCACATCTTATAATGTCTGAATATAAGTGATACCACTTAGTCACATTTTATAATGTCTGAATATAAGTGATACCACTTAGTCACATCTTATAATGTCTGAATATAAGTGATACCACTTAGTCACATCTTATAATGTCTGAATATAAGTGATACCACTTAGTCACATCTTATAATGTCTGAAGATAGATGATAAGTGATACCACTTAGTCACATCTTATAATGTCTGAATATAAGTGATACCACTTAGTCACATCTTATAATGTCTGAATATAGATGATAAGTGATACCAATTAGTCACATCTTATAATGTCTGAATATAAGTGATACCACTTAGTCACATCTTATAATGTCTGAATATAGATGATAAGTGATACCACTTAGTCACATCTTATGATGTCTGAATATAGATGATAAGTGATACCACTTAGTCACATCTTATAATGTCTGAATATAGATGATAAGTGATACCACTTAGTCACATCTTATAATGTCTGAATATAGATGATAAGTGATACCACTTAGTCACATCTTATAATGTCTGAATATAGATGATAAGTGATACCACTTAGTCACATCTTATAATGTCTGAAGATAAGTGATACCTCTTAGGCACCACTCATGCATTGTAGGAAACAGTTTTGCTGTTCTTTGCTCCATTTTTGGGGCCTGGCGGCACATGAGCGGTCCATCATCAAAAGTCCCATGAAATGGATTGAAACTCAACCATGCAATTAAAAACATGATGCCATCCATAAACGTGGAAGAAAGGAGCAAATAATTTTTAGCTTGAGAATAAACTGCAACAGCTCAATATATGCATAGAAGTTTTGGAGTTGGCAAAATCGACATGTGCACCTTTGGACAATCTGTGGAAAACACAGAATATATTTTGCAGAATTGCCTACTGTACCACACCACAAGAAGAGAACCATGGCCATCTAAAACAGCTCTGATGGAGAAGCTCTTCAGGCTTGTCTCTGGGTTGGTGACCACACCTACAGTACTGACAGGTGATGAGGAGGTTAAAGAAGATAATGTACAATGTTCTTACTTGTTTGTTTTTATCTTGAAACTGCACAAATAAACATTTGCCAGATAGTTTTCTTAAAATTACTTTCCTCTTCTAGGCAGATCTGAAAAAGATTTCTGAGCCAGCTGAGGCTGGAGATCCTGAAGGTAATAAAACATTTTTGTGTTCACCTTGTGCTGTACTGTTTGAAAAGGCAATCATAAAATTCTGTAACTTTCTATTTGTAATTCATATCATTAGTTGCCAGCTGTGCATTACTGGGGTCAAAAATAGGAGCAAATAATAACAATGCTGTGGACAGCCACCTTTAGAGATAACTAAGGGGCTTTTTTAGGTGGAATTGGTTGTCCCGTTTCATAGGCCAAAATGACCTACAAACCTGGTATTGCATTTGTCAAGTCAAAAGGTGCAGATATTGCAATCAAGCTGTAGAACATGACACAAAGTGTTCCATTCTCCAGACTACACACACCCTGCTAAATAGTATGAGTTTGAGAAGAAATAGTAGAATACAACATATTAAATGATCATATGTTTCTGAATATAAGCAGAGAATTTTGGAATTTTTTCCTGCTGTTGATTTAGGGGTTTTGGCTTATATACACACAAAATAAAATGTTTAAAAAACATTACCCGTAGAAACACAAAAACGATAACACAGAATACCGTCAAATATAGCTGGCAGGAAAAACTTAGCGATATAAAAAGTTTTTCAAATCCATCGAAGTTGGAATCATTGTCTTAATTTTGAATGACTTTGAGTGCATGGTTTGAATGGCTTGACAAAATCGCATATTTTTGGAGATGCGGTTAGTCAAGTACAGAAGAACACGTGTGCAATAGTTTCTAGGCGATTTGGTGCCATTGAATGGACTGGTTCAATTCCCGTTAGTCTCAAGTCTTAATTCTGAAACAGTTCACGATTTCATCCTCTGTCATGGAACATCAGGGTGGATATCATCATTTTCTAACTCACTGTTTGCTGATACATTGTCATTGAGATCATCCTCAAAGATAGCGTCTATCCTCATTTACATCCATTGCATTGTCTTTGACCAACTTAGCGATTGTTATAATGGCCAATTTTTTTTTTGCGTTGCCACCCTTCATCACGGCTGAATCAGATGACAGTATTCACTCCATTTTGTCCAAAGTCTGTCCTTAAATGGTTACGTTACGGGAGACATCTAAGGACCCCAGGAATTAAAGATATATCTCAATGCATAGTTTTTTACTTTCTTAGTGAAATGTACCCAAAGTGAGTCCCTGGATGTTTTTTTATTATTGTGACCTGTTCCTCTGCCCCATACTTTATCCAGCCATTCCAGAGTGCCATTATTGTCCACCCAACCGTTCATGTGGACACGCACAAACAAGCTACTTGGGAATTTGCTCCCTTAAGCAGTATTACATTTTTTTTATATCAGGGAGGTACAGGGGAAGGTACCCCATACGAAATTTAAAATTGGTACATCAGCAAAGTGTACATGTGGGAAGGCCAACAAAACTTATCCTTCAAGACTATGACACATTATGGTACACACACTGACCTTCTGATACACCTATGAATGTTTAACTCTGTTACAAAACAAGAAATGGAAAACACTGTCCAATTTATACAAGAAACAACACTACAGGTATAAATATTATTAATGAATGAAAGAAGAAGAATGAAAACTCTTCACCAGACTGTCAGTCTCACTAAAAGAGGGTACTCAAATATAAGAAAATCAATAACGTGCACAAGAAAATTCCTAGAAAAGCAGTATCAAACACACATTCAAAGCTAGAACACTTTTTATTGTTGGCTGCTAAATTCAATTTACAGCATTTATTTCCAGGTTTCACTGCTTCTGTAATACAATGTTCACAGTTGTTGAAATGTCTACATTATTTTCATTTTAATATAGTTTTAAAAAAACAAACTTTCAGTGTTCAACTTAAACTTCAATATGGGATTCTTCAGCGTTCATTCTCAAACTCCCGCTGAAACTATTGTAGCAGGAGAATGGAAATGCATTGTGTCGCCGTTTTATTTGTGCCAGTGGCCCGACACATCCTTCTTCAGTGAAATACAATATTCAATAACCCTAGTTGGACCAAAAGGTAGTGGTTAACAGTTTCATAGGGATGAGTGCACAGCCGGCACCCTGAAGTGTGTTGTGGTTGTATTCTGTTATGGTGATTGTTAAGCTGTACATGTTGTGTGTGCAGTCAGAAGATGATACTATGGTCTTTCCTTCCCAGGAGGTTGATGTCTTTAGGATTTGGGCTGGTGATATATTTATAGATATCCCTCCCAGTGTTTCCCATGGTCCATCTGTTCATCCAATTTTCTTTGTTCACAGATTTCAACATAATTTTAACTGTGTAGGGTTATTTGTGAATATTGCTGTTCTTGTTGAGCTCCCATCTTTGCTAGTCTGTCTGCCTTGTCATTGCCAGGTGTGTTTGAGTGGCCAGGAATCCACTGCATAACAATGCTGACTTCATAAGATGTAAGCAGCTGATTGACATGGTGATATATTTCAACCAGCTCAGACTTATAATGTCCATCACATTCTAGTGCTTAATGAGCAGACATAGAGTCTGTAAAAGTTTTATTGTACATAAAAAGTAGTACGTAGTTTAAATAACTTCTTTGTAAATACTTTCAATTTGTTTGGCAAGTTATATTTCCTAATTTGTTTTCACTTTTAGAAACCCTGACTTAGCGTAACATTTTAGTGGTATACATTCATAAGTGTCAACTAGTACGGATTTTCAATATTGACACTGATCAATATCAAATTTGCCGTCTATGGTTTTTTAAAAAGATTTAGGATAATTTTATTGTGCCGGATAAAAAAAATCACATTGGTTTTGCTCAATCAGGTCAGCTTATTTATCTAGCAACACATGATGTTTTTTATAGGCGGATCATTCCATGTCAAATCAATCAGTAAAACGACAATTGATTTCCACACATTTGATCAAAAGTGGTTTTTGTTCCTCTTTAAAAGGACAGTGATGTAGAAAGCAAGTATTTTATTGTCACATGTATGGATATTTTCACGCCATATGTTGCAAAATTTCTTAATCTATCTTGGAATATACAAATTCTGAAGATTTCACATGTTTAAGCTTACTAGCATACTTTTTTTTTAAGATTACAAGTGATTCAAATGGTTTCCATTAGAATGTCTTGTGGAAATAAGCCTAAAATATTCTGCTACATTTGTGGTGAATACACCCTCGTTCCTAATAGGAATCTGGTCACAACTTTCATAAAGCAAGCTCACCATGTGTATTTTGGTATAAAACTTGATACGGATAAAGCTTGGGCTCCACACATGGTGTGCAAGTCATGCACTGAATACCTTCGTCAGTGAATTAAATGCAAGAAGAGCAATCTGAAATTTGGAATAACCATGGTTTGGAGGGAGCCCACAAACCATGGTTAGTATTCACCAGCCTCTGACTGCTATATTTCGAGCTAAAAAAAAATACCCACAAAATGTTTTTTTAATGTAAAAAAAAAAAAAAGGTCATTTGGTGTTAAATTTCCTAGTAATTATTGCTACTGCAAACATTTGTATCTCTCACACACATATTAAGAGGCCAAATAAAAAAAATAATTAATAATTTGTGAGGTTGGGGGGGGGTGTTGTGTTATAATACAGATGTTTTTATTGAAATACGGAAATAAATTGTAAAATATATGAATTATTGAAAAAAAAGTTGACAGCTATGCATAATATTTGTCAGAGCACAAACTGTGTGACTATTAGCATTTATATGATTACTATATTATCATCTAGAGTGCAGCACAAGTCAGTTTTCCCAGATGAGAACTCGTCTGATGGGCTGGTTCCACTTGTTACATGGTCAAGACCACTTGGCCAGAAAAGCACATGGTGGCAGCATCAAGCACTTCTACAAGCATGTTTCTGTCAAGAAAGAACTTAGAGAACATCAAGGTATTATATTTGAGAACATCAGCGTATTACATTAGAGAAGATGTGGTATTTCATACATCTGTGTGAGTGAGAGTGGATATTTCCTAAATTTTGGGACGTATTTTAGGGAGGAAAAAGTGACAGTCTACTTACCAGTTGGTTCTATCTCCTTCAAAGTAGTTTCTTTGTGATTGTGTATGTATATTCCAGGTGCTCCTGTCACGAAAATTATGGTAGGTACTTTGCATAATATGCTTCATTCTTCTTCCTCTGCGTTTGTTCTCAAACTCCTGCAGATTATCAGGATGTAGTCTGGAGAACGGAATGCGTTGTGTCATGGTTTACAGCATTGCTGCGATATCTGAGCCTTTCGGCCTGACACATCCGACTTCAGTATGGCTTTGGGTCACTGATCCTATATGGGATGGGACAGCCAACTCCATCCCATAACCTCCTTAGTCGCCTTTTATGACATGCATGGAAGGTAAACAGTGTTGCTATTCTTTGCTCCCCTTTCGGGCCCCGGCAACACACAGTTGATAGGCTTCATGTATCTATTTACACTGGCTTGAATCTCTTCAATTTTGTGGAATCTGCAACATTTCATTGTTCTCTTAAGTTTATGAAAATAAGAAAAAAGTCACGTAGGTTGTGGGAGCAATTAAATGTTGTTTTGTAAAAAAAATTTATAGTGATCGAACTGTGTGATAAGAAAAAGTCATGTAGGTTGTGGGAGCATTGAGTGTTGTTTTGTTTTAAAAAATGCATTCATGGTGATAGAACTGTGTGCAGGGGCATCATAATGATACACAATATAATTTCCTGTGCGAAACTTTCCTGAGTGTTGTCTCCACACTTTGTCACGGAGACGTTGCAGAACAGTTTTTTAGAAATCTGCATTAGCACTGCCTCTCTAGGAACCTATTCATGAAGAACCAGCCCATCAATGGTGAAGAATGCAATCAACATGGTCTTAACATGAGGCTTGACCTGTTGTGCCTTCTTTTTTCAAGGGGATTGATGATGTTTGCTGCTAAAATTTTTAGATCAGCTTAGACAAAATTCTTAAAGCTGATTTCATCATTTTGAAATTTGTGATATTAGTTTTTGCAAGATGAAAATAGAATTTAGTGCACACATGTTGAATATCAACATCCATTTTTGAAATGCAATGAGCAATACTAGTTCACTTTCACGTAAGAGATTCTATGAAGACCATGTGTGAAGTTACCAACTTATGATTAGCATGTGGCTCTCACATGCACTAGGTTAATACCACCACGAGCCATATTATAGTCCTCAAATTTTTCCTGAAAGGAAAATTAAGAAAAATAGCAACACTGTTACTTGCAATGCATGTTGCAAGAGGCAACTAAAGAAGTTTAGGGGATGAGAATTGGCTGTATCGTCACAAAGACGGTCAAAGTCACCCATAGACCATGCTGGCGTTTGATGTTACAGGCTGAAAAGCACAGATACCATAGCCAAGCTGTAAACCATGACACTGTCTGCCATGTGGCAGTTCAGATGGACAAGAATAATGATAATTATTTTTTCTGGAATGGTAAAATCTCCATTCTCAAGGAGCACACTTTGGAACCTTGTGTACAGCCACATCTAGCGTCCCATGACCAGAATGCTGATATATTTGTGACACGTCTAGTGCAATTGGGTGAATTAGGTATTAAGTTAGGATGTGATTGGTAAGGATTATGCATTAAGTGTGACATTGGTAAGACTAAATACCTGAAGACTAAAATGAGAAATGTGTTTAACCAGTGTGCCACAGGGACTATCAGTATGCATACACTGGCATCTGCTGGGAGTACCGAGCACTTATGGGCTTGCACAGATTACTGTTGTCGTTCCTCATAAACAATAATAAGGTTTTTCATATAATATTTAGCCTTACTATGCTAAATAGAAATTACGTAACTACTACTCCTCTCACTCTCCCCTGCATTTACCTTCCATGTATATACGAGGCGTGTTCAAATGAAAACGGGACTTGTGGATTTATTTAAAAAGTATCATACGCAATTTAATATTTTCAACGGAATTGAACAAAGCAACCACTTGTGAATAAGAATGCACCTGGGTTCATCAGAAAAAATCTCCATATGCATTTAGGCAAGCATCCCACTGTTTAGGTAGACGTCGAATGCCGTCCGAGAAAAAGTTGCGTGGCTGTTCTCTGAACCATGTGGTCACCGCTGTCTTCACGTCTGCGTCGCTGTTGAATCGCTGTCCCTTTAGTGCTTTCTTCAACGGTCCGAACAAATGGAAATCACACGGGGATAAATCGGGACTATAGGCTGGGTGATGAAGAACTTCCCAATTCTTCTTTGCCAATGTTTCCTGCACAATTTTTGCGACGTGCGGACGAGCGTTGTCGTGGAGAAGAATCACACCTTGAGAAAGTCTGCCTGGTCGCTTAGCCTTGATGGCCTTATGCAGCTTGTCTAAAGTGTCTTCTTCTGTTGCAACAATATGCGCCTGACCTGGCCGTGCAAGATCTGCCGTTAACTCACGTCCGTCTTTACACATACGCACCCACTCCATCACTCTGGTCCTCGACAAACATTTGTCACCATATGCTGCCTTCATTCTCCGATGAATGTCTACTGCTTGACATCCTTCAAATGAAAGAAACTGGATCACAGCACGCTGATTCACTTTGGACGGGTTCGGAATCACACCCGCCATATTGTTAACAGTCTTCTGCAGCACATATGCATGCTGGGAAGATGAACACGTGACCGTATGTAAATTATTGGATACTCATTACTAGTGCAAAATGTCATCAATATCAGTGCGCTCTATCACGCGTGGTGTAACAAGTCCCGTTTTCATTTGAACACGCCTCGTAATAAGAGGCAATTACAGTGGTTTTGGGGTGGAGTTGTCTTTCCCCTGTCATATAGGGTGACCCAAAAACCATGCTGGAGTTTCATGTGTCAGCCTGAAAGGCGCAGATATCACAGCCATGCTGTAAGCCATAACATAATATTTTCTGTTCTTCATAATATGATATAGAGTATGAAAACAAGCACAGAAGAATAAACAATACAGAATGTGATAAGGCATCACTGATCTACTCACTTTCCTTATAATATAATTTGTGTTGCCAACAGGAAACAAGTGTGAATGTCTTAAGTCCGCAATGTGGCAGTTCCTACAGATGGACAAGAATAGTGATGATTATTTGAATGACAGTGAAATCTCCATTTTAAAGGAGAACACTTTGGAGCCTTGTATGCAGCCGTACCTGGCATCCTGTGACCAGAATGCTGATGGCAAGTTTTCCAGTAGTGAATGGTGCTGTTGCTTCTCTAATGTAGGTAAGTGTGGCAACTAATTTCTTACAATTTGATCTAAGGTAACAGTATGCACAAGGTGTCATTCAGAATCTTAGGTTCTCTTTTATGTAACAAAGAGTAGTTCTTCTTCTTCTGCGTTCGCTTTCTGATAACCACCACGAAAGTTTGTGTGATTTCCACTGGGGAGCATGAAGTATGTTGTGCTGCTAATTCCACAGCAGAGATATATTATTTACACCTTGGTTGGCCCAGCATATCTGTGGCTCAGACATCCAAGGCCCAGCACATCTGTTTTCATCATGCCTTTAATTCGGACTTCCCTAGCCTGTGACAGCCTTCTATATGTCACGGGACGGCGAATGTGTATCGACTCTATGCAATGATGGTTTATCATCCACTGTGTCCTTGGACTATTCAGGCCAAAATATGTCCTTGGGTGACAGTCTCCATGGAGACAGTAGTCAGGGATTTAGGCTTGGGTCAACTACGCCTATCAAGGTGTTCCGCTGCCAGTGAACTTATCTTGTGTAATTAGACATATTGTGCCCATCAGGTACTGAACCTTTTCTCTCTGCGAGCATGATTCCAGTATAGGAAAGCATAGACGGTAGAGTTCATTCGCCCTTTTAGCCGAGGTGTCATTCACCGAAATTGTGAACCCCGAGGCCTGGAAGTTTGTTCTCGAGCTGAACAAAACTGTCTCCGCGAGTATGGTTCCGGTGTAGGAAAGCATAGATGGTAAAGTTAGGCCTGGTCTCTTAGGAACCGGTGATTGGAAGTTATTTTCTCAAGCTGAACAGGCACTTTAGTACCGATTTTCATTTAGTGTTGTCCCTTTCCATCTGCATGTAGCGCTGCCCTCTGGCGCTGTGCTGCACCTTCATTGTACTAAATACATTGTTTTTTTGGACTCACTATTCATCGTGATGTCTGCCTATTTTGAGACCATTGCTCTGGCCATACTAAGTGCGTCACTGTGACTTTGTATGTGTTGATACAGAGGTATCAGAGATATTGCTTGTCTTTTGCAGTTAATTCTCATTCCATCTGTGGCCTTCACTGTCCTGGAACGATCCCAAAAGTGTTTGCCAGAAGTGGCACAAGGAGGTACCGTACTTTTGGAATCTTGGTTATCTGATAACCCTTGGTCCATCAAGAGCAATGCGTACCCTTTGCACCGCAGAATAGGGATTGGTTTCCAAATATTTTTAACGTACTCACCAAATGCATCTCATTCTACGCGAAATAAACACTACTCTAATTGTCAAGGCAACAAACCAAAACACCTTTAAGTCTAGTGCATTAAAGACTATCTACTCCTACCCCATGGACTCAATCCAAGCATTCCGCCGAAGACATGTGTCAGACCATTGGCGCAAATAAAACGGTGACACAACACATTTCCATTCTCTGGTCTATATCTTGCTGGAAATCTAGTATGGCCATATTCCTGCTACATGAGAGATCCAGCAGGAGTTTGAGAATGAATTGTCATGGGACAAAATTTCTCTTGTATCCTTTGTATCTCCAAGTATTGTTTTCTGAGCCCTGGAGCAAGCTCATATATAGTATTTTTAGATCAGACAGTGGGTTAGATTTTGCCCACTATTGATTTATATATATACTCAGTTCACTCTAAGATTGAAGTTGGTCAAAACACACCCACATATTACTCCGTGACAACAGGTGATTTTTTTTAATGCAGCTGATGATATTTAAAAACAACAATTAATTATTCAGAACTTTTTACATTGTGTAAGGAACTATAATGATTGCCCCCAGACCTCTTTGTGCCTGCTCAACGATATAACAGCAGATATATTAATTTATCATGGAATGATACAGATATATTATATGAAAATTTATTTTAAAACATACATTACTATTGTGATAGACATGTTTCACTGAACAGTAATAAATTTAAATTAAGAATGGTATTATGATCTAAAGAAGTATATTATTGCGCACTTAACATTCAATTTATGCGTTTGGTGTCCAACAACCAATCAGAAACACTGACCTACTTCATTCTTAGAGTGAACAGAGTATATATAAATATCTTAAAATATACAATATTTGGCTATATCTTAGAATACACTATATCTGTCTTTTCTTACAAAAGGCACTGCATTTTGTCTATTCCTGAAAATACACTTTATTTGTCTTACCTATATAATACACTACATATCGAGTCTGTAACTTCCAAGGTACCGGGTTCAAATTCTCCCACCGGCAATTATGTATCCAGACTGTTCAGAAAGCACTGGACAACTACTGAATGTATTTATATTGCTAAGGAAATCTCACAGTAAAAAAAATTCTGGGTTGATGGCTACTTCCTGAATAGAATATGCTACAAATTTTTTAATATAATACACTACATTAGTCTATTATTAGTTTACATTAATCTTTATACTACAGGTATAAAGTTTTACACAGACTGTTCAATGTAATATGAAAGACAAAAGACACCCCAGGAGTGGAATATAGCAGTGGTTGCAACCATCTGGAAGAAAAAAAACAGTAAGAGGAACTGCATTAAGTGTAGGAAAAATCTTCAGCAAAATACTAGAGAGAAAAATACATGCATATTTATAACCACAGCTCAACGGCACACATTTGGGCTTTCGAAAAAATAAAAGCAGCACAGATGCAATCTTTGCCCTCAAACAACTATCAGAAAGATTGACAGAACATATCCAAGACTTATGCTTAGATTTTTGGACCAAGAAAAGTCTTTCAAGAAAGTGGATAGAGCACAGCTATAGGTAACACTACAGACATATGGAGTCCCTCAGTATCTGATAAATGTTCGTCAGGGCATATACACTGATAGTCAATGAGCACAGGTATATCAGATAATTTCCATTTGCTCGGGAGTGAGGCAGGGATGTGCACTATCCCTCTGTTGTTTATAATTACATAGATCACATCTGCAAAGTGGTAAAGACAATGGAAGAAAACAGCATGGAGGATAACTTAAACGAATTACTGTTTGCAGACGACCAAGAACTAGTAGCATTATCAGAAGAGCAACTACAAAAACAAATAGATTATATCAAACATGCCAAACCTTTAACATAAAGCTAAATATAGAAAAGACCGAAGTAATGAAGATAGGAAGAACAGAAAGAAACGCTAATATATTTATATTGGAAACCACAGTAAAGAAATACACAATAGGTGTAGTAAATCATATCAAGCCCTAGGGCAAATGACACCACTTTTCAGAAACAAAAATGCAGACTTAAACACCAAAATAACACTATTCAAAACGATTATTATGCCAACACTGTGCTACCAATGCCAAACGTAGGCAATGGTAGCACAAGACTAACGCAAACTTGTGACAGCTGAAATGGCATGTTTGCACAGAATCCTAGGAATATCACTAAGAGACAGAATGAAGATATTAGACAAAGAAAAATTACCACCTCAATCTTGGAACATATTAAGAGACAACAGATCAAATGGTTTGCACACATCAGCAGACTACCATCAGACAGCGTACCACAGCAAGCTATGCTACACAGATGCATTGAAGGCAGGCTACGAAAACGATGGAACACTGCATTTGTCTAGATCAAGAAAATACACTACATTTGTCTAGATCAAGAAAATACACTACATTTGTCTAGATCAAGAAAATTACTACATTTGTCTAGATCAAGAAAATACACTACATTTGTCTAGATCAAGAAAATACACTACATTTGTCTAGATCAAGAAAATACACTACATTTGTCTAGATCAAGAAAATTACTACATTTGTCTAGATCAAGAAAATACACTACATTTGTCCAGATCAAGAAAATACACTACATTTGTCCAGATCAAGAAAATACACTACATTTGTCTAGATCAAGAAAATATACTACATTTGTCTAGATCAAGTAAATACACTACATTTGTCTAGATCAAGAAAATACACTACATTTGTCTAGATCAAGAAAATACACTACATTTGTCCAGATCAAGAAAATACACTACATTTGTCTAGATCAAGAAAATATACTACATTTGTCTAGATCAAGTAAATACACTACATTTGTCTAGATCAAGAAAATACACTACATTTGTCTAGATCAAGAAAATACACTTATTTGTCTACATAACTTTAAAATATTTGATGCATACTAAATATGATTTTCCCCAGTTGCACCCTGTTTCCAGAAGGTAGATGATATCAGGAGGTCTGGAGAGCCAGGTATCTCATGATAAATTGCTTTTTAAATATTTTGTTGTTAACATAATCCCTAACTTTTCTTATAGCCTTCATATTCCCAGTTGCAATATGTGAATGTTGGACAATCACCAATAAGGTGAGAAACAAAATTGCATCATTTGAAACAAAATATTACAGAAGAATCCTCAGAATACCATGGACCAATAAGGACGAGAGAATTGAAAATAAAATAAAACTCTCTAAACAGGATTCTCTCTATAAAATTACAATATTTCGAACATGGCAGCCTAAAAAAGGATATAATGGAGGGGATGATTCCAGGGCTATGAAAAAGAGATAGACCATGAATAAGATGGACACAAGATGTCAAAGACCACCTAAACATGACAGTTATAGAAGTAGGATAATTGGCTCAAAACTGGCAGGAGTTCCAAAAGACTGATGACTGCTGCATCCTAGAAAGTGATAGTATGTACTATGAATGTAAGACTATAATAAAAATTTAAGAAAAAGTGGACACAACTGCAGAACCAAATGACCCTCTACTAACAAAAGTTACACAAAGAACAAACCATTATCTTTGGACTACAAACTTTCCATAACAGACTGAAAAGTCACATATTCAGAAAGTTCAAAATTGGTGAGACACTTGTGCAACTCATGGATTGAGCTCAGAGACTGCAGAACACATTCTTCATGTATGTGTGTCGACTCTACCAAGAAGAGAAAGAAAACAAGGCTTACTAAAGCAACACTATGTCCAAACCTAAGGGTTTCCATGTATGACCTGAAGCAATTTACACAGTTCTTTGAAGCTATTGTTACTGTAACCTGATAACTTACTGAAGAATGATGAAGACGACGTTAAATCCTGTCCAGGATATGCTACCTGGTAATGACATAATCCTAACTAACTTGACTTAATACAATCTCGTGAGATTGCAGGAAATTTTAGTATGTGCAAAATTGTATATCAGTATCTGTTTATGTGTTCCTATGAAACATCAGCATCATTGTCAAGTGTTATTCTAACCGATGTATGTGATCATGAATCTCTGCAGCTTATCTTATATCAGGATAATTTTTGACTGTGCCATGCCACAATGTTAGACAATTATTTAAATGTGAAACCTAATACTGTCTCATAATGTTGTCCAATATCTCTCTTACCTTCAATCTTGCCAGTTGTAAATTCCCCCCCCCCCCCAATAACATTGCCAAAAGAAAATTTCTGTTTAATGAGATTAGTATGTGATATAGGTGACGACAGCATGACGCTGTGTTTTCTTTCTATGAAGCAGGGATCTATGTTATATATTATATTAAAGGAATTAATGTGTCGGGATAATATCTTGAAGGTTATTTCATTAATGGATTAAAAGATAACAACATAGTGAAGGTATTATCAAGTTTAGAAGTCTTTATGTGGATGCGTATGAAGTAAGGTTGTGACCTAGTGAAATGGTAGCGATGCGTTCAGCGCGAAGTTCAAACGTGATGTAGTGTCAACATCATCAAAGTGCAATGGAGACGGAGAGAGAAAACACATCAATGTAACCACATCATAAGGACAGCTGGAGAGGAGATGGGCACCACTAGTTAAACCTTTTGCCCACTGAAATACTACAATGGATAATGTATGTGTACGTAAGAAATAAAGTAGAGATGTGTGCAGGTGTTCAGGGGCCATTGCTTTCAATAGTGAAAAGACGAAAACTAGCATGGTTCGGACATGTATGCAGGCACGATTCCTTGTCAAAAACAATACTGCAGGGAACTGTCGAGGGTGGAAGAAGCACAGGACAGATAAAGGCATGGACAGACAACATCAAGGAATGGACAGGGCAAGATATTTCCACACTCATCCGCATCGCTGAGGATAGAATTCGCTGGGGGACTCTGTATGCTGAAGCATCCAATGTGGTACCCCTACAACCTTGAAGGGTTACGGGTTTATTGATTGGTATTTAATCCCCTTTTCATATTTGGCTCTCAGCACCTCATTAGTTTCTCTTATCAAGAACATGAAATGCAAATATTGCCACTGATTTTACGAAGTTAATCAAGCACCTATAAATTTCTTATGTGTGTTTTTATTGACCTACTGTCTTTCTTTTATTACCTATCAGTTTGTAACAGATACAAAAATATGTTTTTTAAAAATCCAACCTTTGAATGGGAAAAGTACAATAATTACTTACCTGAAGGTTTAAAAACCTTCCAAGTATTTATTCTCCTTGCTATGAAGGACACTTTTTCCAGTGATGCCACCGTTATTAAAAGAGTTGTTATTCTTTACTCACTGGCAATATACATATGTCATATTCTATGATTTCTATATTTTTTCCAATGCAATTGTTTCTTATTTTGACATTCTTTCAGTTTCTTCTGTGTGTTACCTGACCTGAAAGGGGGAACAAAGAATAGTAACTCTGCTACCCTTTCTTCTTCTGCATAATTCTTAAACTGCTGATAATCAGGATGCAAGCTGAAGAACTGTCTCATGGTTTACAGATTGGCTGCTACCAGTGCTTATCCTGATACAAATGACTTCGATATTGATTTTGGGTCATTTTGGCCTTTGGTGTGGACAGCCAATACCACCACATAGCTGTCAACCAACTTATTTTTTTCAAAATCCGTATCGATACCAAAAATCTGTCACTAGTTGACACCTATGCCACACCCAAACCATTTTAGTTGCCTCTTACAACATGGATGGCAGATCAGTGTTGTAATTCTTTGTTCCTCTTTCAGACCCCCAGAAACACACAGGCAATGACATGCTTGCTTTTCAAGAGACAACTAAGCAGGTTAGGGGTGGAGTTGGTTATACCATCCAATCATTAAGTCTGTTAAAGACCCATCAGGTAGTTGGTTATCTCATCCAATCATTAAGCCTGTTAAAGACCCAGCAGGTGGTTGGTTATCCCATTCAATCATTAAGCCATGACATGTCACCTTATAGCCAAGTTGTTTAAAACAATCATCTAATACTTGCAAAAGCTGTAAAAAGGAACAAGTTTACCCATCAAAAAAGATTGCCAGAAAAACTGCTTTGGAGTTGAAAGTAAAATTGTGTTTTGCAAGGAAATGGAAAAAATGAACAGCACCGCTGTTATCTGCCATGCACGTCATGAGAGGAGACTAAGATTTTAGGGAGTGGAGTTGGGTGTGTCTGGCTGAAAGATGCTTGAAAAGAACCAAGCTGTAAACCATGACATAACATATTCTACATCCTACTAATCTGCAGAAATTTGAGAACAAAATTAGAAGAAAGTAACCTCCTACCGCCTGGCACATGGATAAAAAGTGACAAACACGTACCTCCTAGGGGTTCTATCATAATCATCATATTACTTTCTTGTCTCATCTATTTTCCATCATCTGGAGGTCTGCTACTGTTTCTAAAGTCTATTGATATGGGTTTCATGATTCCAGTGATAAAATTAAATTCTATATGCAGTGGAATCCAGTTACAACGAATCCTGTTTTAACAAATTTCCCTCAAAACAATGCACAATGGAAACAGTAATTGAAAGGGACATAAAGTATATTAATAATTAGCATAACCGTATATAACAAATTTCTGTTATAACTCAAATTTATTGTCAGACCCGACCAATTTGTTATAATGGGATTCCACTGTACTATGTAAATATGTGATGACAATGTCTGTTATTTTTTTCATGGCAGTGAAATATATGCCCCGCTGTGACAAGGAAGGATATTTCATGCGGGAACAATGCAGTGGTGACACAGAGAAGAGCTACAAATGCTGGTGTGTGGACTATAATGGGAATGAGTACAAAGGAACCTACACTAACGGGAGAGCCCACTGCAGTAAGTAATAATAGATGTTTGGTTCGTCAATTATTGTTCTTTGTGTATATTAACATTATTAATTTTTCTATGCTGTTATCTCTTTATATGGCCAAAAAAATTTCAGCTTTCTTATTATAGTGTTGTTGAGTCCCTTTGATGTCTATAAGATGTACTGGTATATCCCGAGAAGTTCATGGTGTTTGTCTAAGGTAAATAAACTTGCACTGTATACCTAATAAACGCTTCATAAAAGGTTCATTCTCATAAGGTGACAGGACCATTTTACTTGCTGTCTTCTGATATGCTCAATACATGATATACCTATTCTTTTCCAAAATTATTCATTTCACATATAACTGCACGGATGTTAGAGACCATGACATTCGTAGCAGAGAGGTGGTATAAAAAGTTTTAGATATTATGTCATTTGATTTTGATCTTTGGGTGGAGAAGCTATGGTGAAAGTTGGTACGTCGCTGTTTTTCTGACACCCTGTTTCTATTTCTCTGTCTAGTGTTCCACTTTCATAAAAAATGCTGCCTAGATATTTGAATTCTTTGTCTTGTTTCAATTTGGTGTAGTCTATTGTTATAGCAATTGATTTTGCTGATTTGCTCATTTCCATTAAATATTTGCCATTTTATAAATTTATATGTCCAGTAATTTTCCTAGCATTCAACAATTCCTAGATTTATGACAATTCTTTCTTGTTAACAGGCAAGATCTCTATTTATGGCAAGAACAAGCCTCAATGGGTATAGATGTCACAGAAAAAAAAGAAAGATAATTATGTTAACACTTTTATTTCTTATCCACTGATTGATGAGCTCAGATCAAAGACATTTTAATGTACTTACCATGTATTTCTTTGTATAAATGTGAATATTATTAAATTTTAAGCTTGAACTTACTGTTGAAACAAAAGCTGTATATAAATTCAATTTTCCTAGTTAAAAAAACACCCAAATGTCATGAAGTATTAGATAGTACAAAGAATACCATTTTGCTGAAGACTTAATAAATTGATCAGCAATCTTCAGCACTGTACACAATGATAGTTGAACAACAGCATTGACATCAATCATTTATTGTACTATGTCAGTAAGTCTTCCAGTCTGAATTATCCTTTCTGATATGTTACTTGAACTTGACTATCTTTTGCGTGCTTCTTTAAAAATTCTTGAAACTAACGGGAATTGAACCAGTCCGTTCAACGGCACCAAATCGCCTAGCAACTATTGAACACGCGTTCTTCAGTACTTGACTAACTGCATCTCCGGAAAAGAAAATTTCAAACGTGATGTTGTGAAGAAAATTGGAGATGCGGTTAGTCAGGTACTGAAGAACACGTGTTCAATAGTTGCTAGGCGATTTGGTGCCGTTGAACGGACTGGTTCAATTCCCGTCGGTTTCAAGAATTTTTAAAAATTGTCCTCTGGCTTCCTACTTAAATTTACATGCTTCTTTAGTCTTTCTAGAGAAATAATTACATTTTAGATGTACATATTTTTGATGTTTTCTTTACATAATAATATTGAACTACTGTCTCATGTTCTTCTTGGCCACGGACAGATAAGACTTTGTATTCTGTCTGCAAGACTAGGTCTAATTGTACTTTCAAGGTTGAGATGCTTTGTTCTGTACATTCATTCCAGATATATTTGTTGTAGAGCCTTTCTTACACACAGTTGTGGTCTTCCCAAGAGAACATGATTCTGCTAGGTGTAATATGAGGCACTGACAGTCCTGTCAGCAGGCAGTTGTCATTATTACAATGTTTAATTATCAATCAATCAATAAACCCATAACCCTTCAGGGTCGTAGGGGTACTATATTGGATGCCTCAGCGATGTGGATGAGTGTGGAAACATCTTGCCCTGTCCATTCCTTGATGTTGTCTGTCCATGTCTTTATTTTCTCACCTCTGCTTCTTCTACCCTCGACAGTTCCCTGGAGTATTATTTTTGACAATGAATCGTGCCTGCATACATGTCCGAACTATGCTAGTTTTCGTCATTTCACTATTGAAAGCAATGGCTCCTGCACACATCTCTACTTTATTTCTTTCGTACACATTGGTCTTATGTTCCCTATAGGAAATTTGTAGAATTCGTCTGTAGCATTTGTACTCGATAGCCTATAATCTCCTCTCGATGTCCGCAGTGAGTGTCCAACTCTCACAACACAACAGAAAGCACCAGCGACTTATACAGTTTGATTTTCACTCCACCACTTCTTCAGCGTTCATTCCCAAACACCCGCTGGATTTCTCTTGTAACAGGATAATGCTCCTACAAGATTTCCAGTTGAATATAGTCCAGAGAATGGAAATGCTTTGTTGCCATTTTATTTGCGACAATGGCCAAACACATCCATCTTCGGCGGAGCATCTAATAAAAAACAGTAATCTTGGTCTGGGTCAGTCATTTGCAGAACCTAACTTCTCATGAAATTGCTCAATACCCACATAGCTATTTTAACTATTCTCTATTATTACTACGTCTAGGGTGTGGCGGACATCATCAATTTGATCCTCGCAGCATTCATCTAATTAAATCTTGAAATAATCAGAAATAATTAATCATTTTGTAACATTTTTCAGTAACTAGTACAAAGTTATGCTTCACAATTGGTAACCCAAATTGCTAAAACTTGAAATAAGTTTCAAGCCATGCCATAGGCTAATCCAAACTGCTTACCATGGTGAACATCAAAATTATGCAAAAAAACACTAGCTTCATTATCCGTGTCATATGCTTTCCTTAAGATACTCCTATAATCCCTGCGGTCTCTGGCAAGTTGTTACGCTTCCTCTAGTGACCTGCATATCTCTTGTCCAATGTCTTGGTCGGCCCCCTCCAACACTCTTTCCATGTCATTGCCTCTTCATATGGCAGAGAAAAAACCTAACTTCTTTCTTAATATGGTATTTAAAAGGTAGCCTTGAACGTTGATTTTACTTAGCACTGCTTGGTCTTCCTTGCTGTGCATATTCTCAGTACTCTTCTATAACACATTTATGTATTGTATTATCTAGTCACTCAACATTATCTGAGAAGATTGTAATTTACGGTCGCATGCCTATTGAGATAGCGGAAGTAAACGAAAAGATGTGTAAAATAATAATTATATATTTTAATTATTATATAGCTTAAATATTAACATTTTAAAAGTTGGAATCATCGTGTTAACTATTAGTAACTGAAAGGTTGCCTATAGAATTTGATGAACAATAAATAATTATGTTTAATGTAAAAAACACGATGGTTGTCATCAATCACGGGTAATAGAAAATCATGGGGTGGATTAGTTAATGTACATACATTCCAACCTATATTACTTTTAAACTAGAAGGACATTTCATTCCAGTGTGATTCTGAAACATGTTTATTTAGAGATAATTGAGTTGTATTTGAAAGCATTTATATTCATTCTCATTTTATTGAAATGGTTTATATTTCATCTGGATTTGTCTATTTCTACACAATTTTATTCAGATGAGATGGAGAAATAATTGCATTTATAATTAAGTCTTTTTTTTAAATTCAATATTACATGTTTATTAGTTATACACAGTTTTATAGCCTGTTTATTATTTATGTATTTTATATAAGTATAGGTTGTGATTTATTTATTTACACCTTTCAAATAGGCTTGATACATCATGAGACTATTTCTCCATAAATTTTGAAAGTGAACAAGGAAGGGTAATAAAATGTGCACTAATATTAAAATGCATCATTAATTTTGAAAGATAATACAGAAATGATCACGGGATTAAAATAGCACATCATTTTTAAAAATTTATACTAAAAAAAAGTTAAATGTTGACAAATGGAACATTTTATCGGTATATATATTGGTAATTCAGTGTTGTACTAGTCGCAATGTTAAAACTAGGTTTTTATGCATGTTATTTTATGGATTAACTTTAATCAAAATAAACGTGACCAAATTTGTTTATACAATAACAAAATAGATCTAATGCTTGCCATCATTGCATGTTTTCTTTCATTTGTTCCAGTTGTCTTTAATGTGATGTTTTATTTGTAGCTTATGTTAAATTTAGTTTCATGTAAATCATCATACAACTAAGCAAACATTATTTCAATTTTACCTTTCAATTTCTGCATGTATAAAAAAAAATTATTTGCAATTATTGTAGCTGTATACTTTTTAATCTTGAAATAAAGATTAGTTCATTTTATAAATTGTTTCTTTATTTATATTAGCAGTAATATTAATCTAATATTGATACAGAACACTTATTTCTGTTAGTTATATCACTTGCCAGATGACCAGGTTTCAAGTTCTCATATAAATAACCAAATGGTCAGAGGGTGTCCGACAAAGTGGGTGGTGCCGCAATAACCTAATGAACAAATAGTAACGCAAAATGAGGTAAACAGGTTACTAAAACACTTACCTAGCCTATTAATAAAAATATATTTTAAAAAAACATACAATAAAACTAAACAGGACAATTCTCCACATATCGGCTCAAATTGAACCTTTTTCAAGAGACAAACAACAGATAACGACAAAATAAAAAACAAAATAGATGTCTATATTTCATCAAGCCCCATCTCCATAATAGCGCAGGGATGGCAACCAAAATATTATGGAGACGGGGCTTGATGAAATATAGACATCTATTTTGTTTTTTATTTTGTCGTTATCTGTTGTTTGTCTCTTGAAAAGGGTTCAATTTGAGCCGATACGTGGAGAATTGTCCTGTTTAGTTTTATTGTATGTTTTTTTAAAATATATTTTTATTAATAGGCTAGGTAAGTGTTTTAGTAACCTGTTTACCTCATTTTGCGTTACTATTTCAAGTTCTCATAGCTTTCAAGTTTAAAAAAAAACAACTTAGGAACCATGGTTGAAGTATGTGCACATTATTGAATAAGTACAAAAAAGTGATAGAGCAAGACAGCTGTGCACTTATGGGGGAAGATATGCTATTAGTGTTGTCGATATCCAAATGCTGCAGAGTAGTCCATTCTGAAAATAAAGTGCAGGTCTTCAGAAGTTACAGTAAGTCTGTGACTAGAAAAGGTGTCCGTGGAAAAGTTTTTTCTTGGCAGTTTGAAAGGTAAAGGCAGTCGTCAATAAAGAGATGTTTCATTAAGATCAGAGTAGTGTCTACAAATGGGTAGTTGATGGGGGTTTGATACAGTTTAAATGGCTATTGACTCTGTTCAAAACTGGAATATAAGGGATTGATTTCTCCTGCAGTTTTTGTTGACATTATCCTTCGGCCATGCCATTTCGATAATATATGTCAACCAATCAGCCTATCTTTTGCAACTAAAAACTGGTGGGCACTAATCTTTGTTCAGTCAGTAGTATTCCTGAAATACTACAGATGCAAGATCAGCACTCCAATCCAGAAAACTACCAGACCTGCAAATACTACTGCTGGAACTAAACAATCACTGTAAAGTATGTGTACACAATGACATTGTGGAATACCTGGAAATGAGAAAACATCATCTGGCTAAGGAGGGAGCTGCTGATAATCAACCAGATGTGCTAATAACACACCATCAAAATAAACACAAGATGACTTCCAAATTACGAACAGACCAGACTAAATTGTCATTCTGCACCTCAGAATGGCACTAAGGGGGACACTAACACAGACTCCGTAGCACCATGTATATAAAGTTACAAGATTGGCAGCATGGTCATGTATTCAGGTACCACAGACAGCAGAGCATTCTCCAGGAATGCCTGCTATTTTCTGAAATATGAAATGCTTAGGCAAATACACAGGCCCTAAGAAACAGTGGAAGAAAAGCTCTAATGACCTCTGTTACAAAAGTCAAGTTTATAGAAGAAACACCAAAACTTCAGATATAAGTATGTTCCAGGCAAACTAAAGGAGACAAGATTTCCTTGGTGTTTGAGATTCTGACTGGTCCCATACTACAAGGTCTTTGGTTTTGAAGCTACTCTTTTTGCAAGTCTGTTGGCTACTTCATCTCCTGCTAGGTCGCTACGTAAAGGAATCCACTGCATGGTTACACTCATTGAATATGCAGAGATAAGACTGATCAGTCAGTTATAACTGGTTCTCAGAACTTCCAACACATGAAAAAACTGTTAACATGTTTTAATTCTATTCTTTTGTAACTTAGATTAATTCTGGAACTCACTCAAATCACCATTTGCAAACAGTCGTGGTCCAATCATACATAAAAAGTGAACTAACAATAAAACTGGTTATTGATCACATCTTTACTGAAGTCTAGGGTAAAACCCACAGCACAAAACAGAAAACTGTGTACGATGGATTATGCCTTGTAACCTCTGCTCTTTCTGCGACCACGGGCACGTTCAAACTTGCGACCCTTAGAGCGAACAATTGGCCTGAAATAAATAATATAGTAGTAAGTTATACTATTCCTGCATTAATATGGCTCTATCTTCCACTAAGTCTATTTGCAAGCTAGTACAACTTCAATATTCATGTTAACCCATTTAACATCTGTTTTATGGGCCTTGGTTCGCTGTCCATATTAGATGGTGAAAGTGTCTGTATAAGCTACACAACAATTAGGTCTACAGAAAAGACAAAACTTTAGATTTAAGCACATTCCAAAGGAATGAAGACTGCAAATATTTAAACCAATAATTTCTGCATTCATTTAAATAGAAAAATAAGATTATAAATATTTTAGCTGAGTTTAATTATAACGGGAAACATATAAATAATGATTACACAGGGAACAAAATATTTAATCCAAGAACACAACAAACACATCACAAGCAAGTCATACTTAGTGTGACTGTGAGGTACACCAGGAGCCAATCCAAAGTGCTTGTAGGCTTTGCGAGCTTTCCTTGGTCCTGTCAAAATATGCAAAGAATAAACTTTTTTGGGGAATTTGCAAAAAAATCTTATTCTGTACCAATAACTGCTGTTAACAATCTGCTGCCCAGAAATCCAGAGCATACTTATCTCCCAATACTAGGGGTGTTAAAAACATTTTTTTTTAGACATTGACATTAAAAATCCATATAAAATCTAACTTGCGTACTAGCCTTGAAACTTTTTATGGAACTTTTTTATGATACTTTTTAACCTTGAAACTAATTACCGAGCAGAAATGTTCACAACTCTTCCTGAGTCTGCACAATCAGATGATTTTGAGATTAATGAGCATAAGTCAATATCGAGAATTGGGAGTGAGGCGTGGCCCATAGAGAACCCCTAATAAAGATTTTAAAAAGAGCAGTAAACCAACATAGAACCGGAACCATCAGCCGTTATACCCTGAGAGATTTACTCAAGCCGAGATCTGAGCAATTAATGATGTTTGGTGTGCAAAGAGAAAAATCAACATATCTAATTACAGTATTCTCTGTAATGTGTATATTTTGAGTTTTTCAGTTTCAAAATGTGTGTAACGCGAGTAAGATAAAATCATGTGCTTCCCCTTGTGGTTCAGTCAATTGTTCATTTGGGAAAGTTCATGGGTTTGTAGGTGAGGATGTAGAATGGTGGATGACCACAGTGAATAATTCACAAATGAAGAGCTGCCGGACCTTCAAATATTATAAGTGCAACATCTGCATGGCAGATGAAAGTTGCTATAGATGAGGTAGAGACGGGAGAATGTTCCTTCAGGGATTAAGGACATCTCCATGTGGAGTAAGGCACAGGGGTTTGTGGAGAACAATCACCCAGATAAAGTTGTTGCGGGCCATGTCTTGCCTCATTTTAGGTCAATCTTAAAGAGTAGCAGAAATAGACCTCTTTGGTAAGCTTTCTTATGCAACACTGACTCTGGAGCTGGTCTTAAAGAGTTAAAATACCAAGGGAAGTGACGCCACATAGTGCCTTAATACATACGGTCCTACAGTGGAGAGTAAATGTCATGGTAAATAAAATAAGTGGGTGTGTGTAGAATTTGTTCTGAAAGGGTGCCCTCCCCTAACAACCTCAAGCATTATCCCTTATTGTTTGAGAAATCTATGAGTTGCGAGCGATTATCGCTTACTTTCTATGTGTAGAAGGGAGGTTTCTCTGAAATTACTTTAATACCCAGGAGACTTCGGCTTTGTGCAAGGTCTATTGAAGGAACCTTCTACTCAGATGGGGTCTGTTTCTTCTCATTAAATTTATTACAATATTTCACTAACATTAGCCATTTTTGTTAGTGATGACATGCTATGCGCGTAAAATCTTTGACCACGCAAAAAACTGTGCACACCATAACGCATTTTCAAGGAACATGTGCATGATATAAGTTCGTTCGCACACGTTCCAGACATGAACCACATTTCTCAGGGTCTTCACTACCCCTCTTTGCTCCTCCTGCTACAATGAGTTCAATCATTCCTTTTCTCATGTGTCCAAAAAATATAGACTCTCTAAGAAAGGTCTCTTTTTGAAGTAACTTCTTTCTAGTTATCTGCATGGAGATTCATCAACAGAAATATCACACTGGCTGCTAACTCATTCAATAAACTATCAAATATCTGGCATTAAAAAAACTAAGAAATAACACAAAACTCAAAATCTTCAACTCCTGCATAATTCCAACATTAACATATGGATGCGAAAGTTGGAAAGCAACATCAAAATTAGAGCAAAGACTATTAAACACCTTTGAAAATAAATGTCTTAGAAGGCTACTAAACATACGTTGGTCAGACTTCAAATCAAACACAGTTGTCAGACAAGAATCAAAACAAGAATATGTATCCACCTATATTAGAAAGCGTCTGTGGAATTACATCGGGCACGCACTACGAATGGATACTGAAAGACTCCCCTGTCAAGCTTTGATGTGGTCACCTTCAGGGAAAACGAGGAAGACCAGAAGAAACTTTATGTAGAACTATTACAAGGGAACGTTTCACCATCGGTATCAGAAACAATGAAGATCTAAAGCAAATTGCAATGAAACGAGAGGCATGGAAATCTATGACATCCGCCCTATGTTTCGTCTTTGGCCCTAGAGGAATAACTAAGTTATCTGCATTGTGCTTTTTGTTGATCTACATCAATATAGTTTTTCATTATTCTGCTGAGTATCCAAGATTCACTTCTATGCAGAATTGGTTCTATATAACTTCTAAGAACTCTCTCACCTCAAACATAACCCTGATGTGTGACACTAGTGGGTATTTCACCTCTGCCCTTGAGATGTTCTGCGGGCTAGCAGAAGAAAGGTGACACCTTACTAAGTTACAAGGCCCCAATCTGTGTCACATAGTAAATGTGTTACCAAATTATTAAGTTGTACAATAACACACACCAGTAACAAATAATGTGGAAAGCATGGAAATAAAGTGTCACAAATCACATACCTTGAACCAAAACAGTGTTCTGTCCCTTAGGAGCACGGAGTGCCAGCTGATCGAAAGTCAAGATCTCCCCTCCTGCTTTCAGAATACGACCACGTGCACGTTCTGTGATTCGCAGAGCACACACCTGCAATAATTGCATCATATGTGAAGTTTTTTTAAACGCATCTGTGACAATTGTAAAGAGCATGAATTTTGTGTATACAAAAAGAGCTTCAATTAACCACTGTATGACACTTGTACGTCACCTTGACTTAATATGTTATGTATTAATGGCTATTCTAACAGATCATATAAACACACAGGTTAAGAAAAATCTATCTAGGGTTGGAAAACTACATAGATGATCACAATATAAGGCTACATCACCAACGTAAGACTAAATGACAAGGATACATCTTGTCTGGGATTGCATACAGCATGGTGATGATAGAACTGTTGGGGTAAAAGTGGCATTCTAGTTCCCTATGCAAGGCAGTGATGTACTTTTCATTCTTTTTCATGGGAGGAATTTGTCTTTCTTGCAATTTTGCAGCGAGCTGCAGAAAAAAGAGCTGGATTCCAGCAGTACCGGCATCTGTCTTCCGCAGACTTCATCACAGCGGATATCATTGGGTGAACATTCTTAGTCATATCCCATAACATGTATAGCAGAAGGCAATGTTAAATATTCTTTCTGATCTTTCGGGTCTAGGCAGAAGATGGAAAGCATCAGGTATCACTAAATTGATCACTTATTGTAAAACCAGATATGTTCAATGATGGGGAAATCAAGCTAATCTATATAGATTTCAGCCTTCGCAAAGGAAAAGTAAACAAACTTGGTACAGTGAATTAAACATAATTCAGAATACATAAAAGCAAGGAAATAGGCAAGTGTAAGACATCAAACCGTGAAAGTAAACAATAAAGTTGCCATTAAATAGAGATACAAACCACAATGTTTTGCTTTCGAATGAGGTATTACTTTGCTGTTTCAAGTAATCATTGCACTCTCTTCTTTTTCCGTTCGCCTGAAACATGCCTATATCTGAAGCCCTATTTTTTTCTATAAACCTGACTTGTCCAACCTGCACAGAGGTCCAGAGTTTATTCTTTCACTGTTGTTTCCTGGGCCAGTGTATTTGACTCCTTTCATTTTCCTGGAAGTCCTGAAGAATCTCTGTTGAGATGCCTGTAAACATGGTCGTATTGCCAAATTTGTATACACGTGGCTGCGGAGACGGTTGTGTTCTGTTCTGTTCATAATTTGGTAATCATCTTGTGTTGGGGCTTTCTAATTGCTGTGATCATGTTTCTTTTGATGGTACGTTATTGGCACATGTGGTTGATCATCAGGAGCTTCCTCCATAGCCAGACGATCTGCTTTCTCGTTTCCAGGTATTCCACAAATGTAATTTTATCCACTGCATAGCTACTTTTTGCTGATTGTGCAGTTCGGTCAGCAGTACCTGCAGGTCTGGTAGTTTTTTGGACTGAAGCGCTTAAAGTACTGATCTTGCATCTGTCAAGAATACTACAGAATGTCATTGAAGGTCGGTGCTCAGCAGATTTTCAGTTGCCACCTTATAATTATGCCTCATAATAATGGCAGAATTTTCCTGGTGGTAATTTACTTGTATCCCTAACATTGTTTGGGAGCTCTATATCCTGATGAATAAAGCTACTTGCTTTCAATTGCCCCATTGCTAAATTTGGAAATATTTCACTGGATGACTTGGCATACAGTGAAGCTTTTCTGAACGCATTAGCACTTTTATGTATGTCTGCTCAGTGTTTATATTCTCCCTGGTTTCTCTATCTCTGCTATGGGTATTGATTTTATTGCTCTTGTGATAATCCTAAGTGCCTAGTTTTGCACTTTATCTAGCTCATGTAATGTAGTATTTGATGCTGGACACCATGAAGTAGACCCATAATTCCAGGTGTGCATTCCCTGCTGGTAAACTTTACTAAGTATTTTCCCATTTGTTCACCATGTGGTTCCACGTGCACTCTCAAATTAAGTGGCTTTAGTTTTGATTCATTTGAATTGTGAACAATAGATCTACAGTATCCTTTTGTGCAATAGAGAGCCCAAGCTTTATTTTATAGGCCTACCCAAGACACTTCAGCTTATTTTTGTTGATCTCCCTGCTCAACTGACCTATGAGATGGAAGTCAACTTCATCCACAAAAAGCGTCTCTTATCTCATGCATGATAGCTAACTGCTACTATTCTTTGTTCCCATTCAAGACCTGCAACACACAAGCAATTTTCTATATAAAATTTTGAAAAACAGATTTTGGTATAATCCGAATCGTACCTTCAATTTAGGCAAAGAATGAATGCGGATGTCATCTGTAATAGCTCCAACAACAACAGCAATCTTGTCCTCACGACCTGGCTTCTTCATCAAGCGGGTCTGATAAACAAACAATATTAGCATGACATGGTTGGCATTACAAAATGTATTTCTATGGACACTACTTAATTTAACTTAGTCTCGCCATCTGTCTACCCTGAGTTATGAGGGCTTACCAAATAACTGTCTACATGTAGTATATCTATAAAACAGTGCTGTTGATATATTCTCTTTAAAGGAAAAGGTTTTTCGCTCAAAAAAGAGAATTCATTGTTTTCTAATCCCGTTTTATAACGTATCAATGACCGCTATGCAACAACAAAAAACACTATGCTGGGTGTCTTTTGTGCTTCTTACCCACCTTTTGGCCATGTCCCCCAGTACTAAAAGTTGTGTTTCGATTTGCTAAGATGGTGGCTTCGAACACTCCATACCACACAGACCTGTTATACACATTTTTAACTTCATGCAAAGCATATAGCTTCAGTTAAAACTCCAGATAGGCATATCTTTAGTTATTGCTTTCAGCTATTTCCATGGTTTGTTGAGTTTTTGGTTTTGTCATTTTACAGTGTAGGGTAGCCAATCCATGTCCACCCTCTTTGGTAGTTTTCTACTACATGCATGGAAGGCAGAAGTGTTACTCTTCTTTGCTCACTTTTCTGGCAATATTGTAATATCTAGGGTATATAAAGTCTCAAAAGATGACAAATTACAATGCACAACATAAAATGAAATCCTGAAATATTCTATTTTTCCATCAGCTATTACCTGTTAGTTTCCAGAACTAACTTTACCCATTTCTATATATATATATATATGTGGTTGTTTGATTGCAGGCCCAGCAGTCCATGCCCTTTGACTCACTACAGACAAGACAAAAAATACAGCACTTCTGCATTCACTGTCACACTCCTGCGGAATAACAGGATAAACCCAGAGAATGGAGTATGTTGTGTTTTAGCTCTGGGTCACTGATTCTTTAATGTATGGGAAAGCGAACTCCACATTTACAACCTTAGTTGCCTCTTTACAACATTCATGCCATTTTCTGGACCCTGCATTACACTGAAGGCTGACGTTTCATGCAATGAAATCATCTTTAAGATCACTATATCAACTGGTATAGTACTGGTCATTGTTACCAACTGATGGGGAAACACAGGAATGTCTTTACAAAAATTACCAAGGGCCTATAGATAATAAATCATGTCAACAGTGTAAATATACTATATAGGTCTTCCGTAAATAATATTAACAGATTCAACATCTCGACCAAACGTTAACCTATGTGCAAAAAACACGCTGCGTTTCTCCCTTTTTTGGAATTGGAATTTGCATATATCTGAAGTTTTGTCTCTACTATAGGCCAAACAAATAAATGTCAAACATTGTCTGTCATTCTTGAAAGAGTTTAAAACAAAAATTTGTAGGACCTAATTCTGACATCTTTATTATTACGACACCTGGAGAATATCAAATAAGATTTCAGGATGTAGAATGTATATCTACTCACCAACTTAGAGATTGACAGTGGAGGACGATTTGTTCTACTCATGAACAATCGTTTGAGGACCACCTTGTTGAAGCTGGAATTGGTACGCCTTGCCAAGAAGCGATATAGCTGTAATAATAATTTTGATGATTAATTCTTAATTACAATTGTGCACTTCAGCACAAAGTATTTTAGTAGGTAAATGCCAATGGCCAATCAAATGTAATTCATTCGCAATATATAATTCATATTCAACTAATAATTTAACACTTTGCAGCAATCCTGAGTATATCTATCATTACCACTACCAAGGGTGTTTTGTAAATCTTAGTGAAATTTTGAGTTGTTTAAAAATTCATTAAAAAATTAATCGCACCAAAATGAAATTTTCAGTCACAACGGATGTTTCTCATGCGAAATAAACTTAATTTATGCAACAAAATCATGTGATCATAGCAGCCATCTTGAATTTGCTATGTTATTCATAGATATTTTCAGGTGCTTTTCGAGACAATTATTTTCCCTGAATTTAAGATGAATGTGCTCATAGTCACTGCACTGCACTAAAATGTTAAAAATATGGAGTCAATCAAATGTACATTATTGACATATAATTCAACAAATAACTTGAAATATATATGTCCTTTCTGCAGAAGACGTGTCAGGCTATTGGCACAAATAGAACGGCAGCACATCACATTTTCATTCTCTGGACTACATCACACTAATATCAAGGAGCCCCACAGGTTCAGAACAAATGATTATGCCGGTCACACATAATAGCAATGCACAAAACCTTTTCCGCAAGGCAAAAAATAATGCATGTAGTAAGCAGAGATGAAATTACACCCAAAATAGTAATTGACAATGAGCAACTAAAAAATGTAAACAACTTTGACTATCTAGGGTCAACCAGGCAGAGATAGATTCGTAATGGCACTACAAAAAACATGAAAAATCTATGGCAATGATCAAACAGAAAAAGTTACAACTACTAAGATGCTATATCCAGTGGCAAGATATGGTTGAGACGCAGGAAATGACATCGACATTGGAAAAGAAATTACCTGCATTTGGAATGAAATACCATACAAAGGTTCTAAGAATATCATGGACATAAAAAAAACGGGATATCAGCAAGGATCTGAACATAGAAGACTGACTCCTCAAAACTATTTTTAAAAAAACGCAAACTTTGATATTTTTTACATATAAAAAGACAATGATTTGGAAAGATTAATCATGGAGGTGACAGTTCTAGAAAAGAGAACAAGAGGCAGACCAGGACTATAAAGACATCATAAAGAAGACCTGAACATTGACACTGGAAGAAGCCGGGCAGCTCTCAGAACTGTGAGGTGTACAGAGTGGCAGTGAGGCCAACATTCTGCAAAGGACATGTCACATAGAGAGAGGGGACTACATCCTGTTGGAAATCTAGTAGGACTGAGAATGAACGATGATATGTCCTTTGAATTGCACCACGATTCATCTATTGATACCTCGCGACCACATGTATAATGTTGAGTGTAGGTTGTAAAAATGATGTCAAGAAGTGGTCTTATGTTGAACAGGTGATCATAGCCAGGCTGTCCCCGTAGAATTCTAACCTGATTATTATTGAAGTGTAGGTTTCTATGAAGCAGTTGGTATCTGTTCCTACTCATGATTTTAATAGGATGTTTCCTTTAACCAAAAATTCTTGCACCAGTAGTCAGAAAATGCTGGCTTGCAACACATTCCTATTGCAATATCAAGAATATGTAGGCTAATGAATGAGATCTCAATACTGTATCAGTTCTGTCCCAAAACAACTTCTTGAATTTAGTAATTTAGCACTGCTTGTGCGCTCAGCTAGGTGGTTTTCATCATATCTATTCACTTCTTTAATATGATTAAGTGTAAGGAAATTTGTTTTTTTACTTGATGTGCTCAAATCCAGCTGTGCATGTCATGACACATTCATCATTGTATGGAGCAAGAGTATTCAGCTCAATAAGTTCCATTTCTAGCACATTTTTTCCCATGCCCAATGACTATTTTGCATGTCAGTCGTTTCATGCCAATTCTGTCACGCCTACCCTCAATTTCAACCCTATTTACACTTACTAAATCATTTGTATTTCTTCTGTTGTGACTATTTGAATTATCGTCATAGGCCTATTATTTAGGCTATCAAAACTACTCCAAGAGACATCACTTTTAGCATCACTTGCTCCAAGAATCAGAATCATCTCTGCCGTAATGATGGTCAACATTTCTTGCCACTGATTATAACTGACTGTCAAACTTGTGCAAAAACAATGATCATTTTTTTGCCATAAAATACAGCTACACTTCGTAACAAAAAGGGAGCAGCATTTTGGAATGAGTAGTGTCTCGGATGAGATATATTTAGCAACAATATCAAATATCACTACAGTGGTTATGATGCATCAATTATGATGCATCAATGAAACCTACGGTTTCAATGATCATCGAAATCGGTCACAATGGCTATATACTGGAATTTGATGATCATTGTCCGCAGTGTTAAATATGGGCCATATTCTGAATAAATCAACTTCAACTAGGCCTATTGTTAAAATAAAAATCGTTGAATTTCCACTTCTTCAGTTTCATGCTCAAACTTCTGTTGTATGTCATCTCTCTTGTAGCAGGACAATAGAGATTTTCAGTAAGATGTATTCCAGAGAAATGTGTTGCGTTGCCATTATATTTGCGCCAATGACCAAACATCCATCTTTGGCAGAGGCACTACTACATCTCTAGTAAAATGTGGATGGCATAATTGCAGATATATATAGGTCTAGCTGATTATACTGATATATCAGTGAGTGAAACTAACAACAAATAGACTGGATGGCGCATCTGCTGTTTAGGTAGCTGCCGTGTTCTTTGGCCTAGTTTTGTGATGTTTCCCAACCGTCATCTGACCTAGGTAGTATGACCCGACGTTCGCACGAGGTTTGTCTTGTCACAATTCGCACGATGTTGGAAGAATCGAGAATGTGAGAGTAGTTGCGATGTCACGGTTCGGCATGGAATTCCATATTTCTTTAAAAAAAGGAATTAAATAAATAGTGGACAGTAAAAGTTGGGTAAGATGACAGATGAAGCCCCTTATATTACATTTAGCCAAATAATTCATTTCTTCGACAATTAACAAAAAGAAGAAAAAACGGGATCTTTCCTTCCGAAAAAGGGGGGACTACATCACACACAAAAACGAGGACTCCTTCCGGAAAAAATGGGGGCCTTTTAGAAAATAGCCAGCACGTTCATTAGTAAAATACTGTAGTGCACATAGAACAGCGTAAATGACAAGTTCGATCAGACATATTTCATAAATTTATGTAGTAGTGAAATAAGTGCATATTTGGATTGCTTTATTCGTGAAGGTTGAAGGTTTGATATGTAACTATTATGTGTACCAGTCTGGTGGCAGATATATTAAAGTGATAGAAATTGATAGCAGAATTGACGGATTCAATGGTTACAACGGATTTGGCAGAAGTCTGCAGATATTTTCTAGTACTTCTTGTGTGAAATAAAGCATGGGTTTATCCGCCAAGCCAAGATGGAACGAGGTACGTATTTAATCTAATTAACAATGTTTATATTTTGAACTAGTCAACTATGGATTTCGCCATATTCCGCGTAAAGTGAAATGAAATGGATCTGCCATTCACAAAGCCACATCTCGCGCAAAAACTCTCCTTTTTGCTTCCGCAGTGTGATGTCACTGCATCCATTAATTTCATTGGCAGTGCGAGGAAATCCATGAGTCGGGTAGTCCGGATTATAAAGTATGCTATTTATAGCACAGCAGCTACTCAAACAGCACTTTTACAGACTAGACTACAAAGTAGTTTGATTTAATTAGGAAGTAATGAAATTTTGAAAATTCGGCCTACAATTCACTTAATTATTCCAGCAAACAGCTGTCATATTTTACTATTTTTATATGGGTCTAATTTTTGACTTAAAATATGCAAAATGTAGCATTTGCTTGTGCTATATTAAGGTCTATAAATTATCTAGTCTACTAAATGTATCTAGCTAGCCACACCGATGTAATAATTTTATGTTTAAAGATATACTATTATATTAGTATTTAAGTCTTTACCTTGACCAACAATCTCAAGTAGATATCTTCACTTCTGGGTTCGGTCCTACGGACCTTCCTGTCATACTTGTGACATATGTCAATTCCCTAATGATAGAAAAAACAACAATGATGTGTACAATTCACAATGTCTACAGTCATATTAGAAATTAAAAACGATTGAGATAGATTTTATTAAGTGTATATTGTATCACCGTCTCACCATTTTTCCAAGTTCCGATGAAAAGGAAGTGCGTCACTGATTATCTGCTCTTGAAGGGCGTTCATCTACGATAAACTTCCTGTAACTCAAATATGTGTCATCCCTGAGTTACATGAACCGAAAGGGGAGCACAGGTTAGCAAAACTATAATGTATGTCGTAAGAGACGACAAAGACTGTTTTGGGGGTGGGGGGTTGATTTCGCTGTCCCTTTCGATAGAGGACCAAAGTGACCAAGAAGCAATGCTGTAGTCTGATATGTCCGGCTAAAAGGCGCAATTAAGCTGTAAACAATGGAACGACCAGGATGCACCTTGTTAGTTGAAAATAGCGTAGACTAAGAAGAAATATGTACAATTCCGACCACTTTTTCTCTCTTGTGAGTCTATTATCTATCCCCAGGTGGTGGTGTTGTCGTAGCTTCCACATTTGCCGTTGAGCGTATGGGTTTGTGAAGGAGATGTAGACTGCGTTCCAGAGTCAGATGTGGTGCTCTGGTTGAGGTGTAGTCATGTTTGTTCAGGATGGTCTTGATGTTATCTATCCACCATTTCCTAGGTCTGTCCTTGGCTCTGTATCTTGATTCCATCTTGCTATAAACTCTTATGGGAAGTTGATCGTTCATCCTCATGTGACCAAACCATTTTATCTGTTGTTTCTCTCTATATTTTATGCAGGATTTTATACCTATTATTTCTTCTTCTTTCGTTCACTTGAAACATGCCTATAGCTGTAATTCTGTATCCTTAATAAAACTCACTGTCTTTTGTAGTTCATATAGTGGCATACAGAGCTTTGATTCCAGTGTTGTTTCCTCTTACCTATATGTCTGCCTCAGCGTTTCATACTCAGAAAAATCTTGAAGTATATGCTTGCCTGCCTGCCAACATGGAAGTGTTGCCAATCTTGAACTTTGTGTACATGTGTCTGCGGAGTCGGTTGTGTCCTGTTCTGAGGCGTATAACTACAACTTGTTCTGATCTATTCATTATGTGATAGTCATCTTGTGTTGGTGTTTGTGACTTTCCTATTGTCTTGATCATCTGTTTTTTCTGATGGTAGGTGATTGGTACATCTGGTTGGTCTTCAGCCGCACCTTCCTTAACCAGTTGGTCTACTTTTTTCTTTCCTGGTATTTCACAGTGAGAGGGTATCCACTGCATGGTTACCCTGTACTGGTTCTTCTTCTTTCGTTCACTTGAAACATGTCTATATCTGTAATTCTGTCTCCTGAATAAAACTCAAGTCTTTTGTAGTTCATACAGTGGTCCTTAGAGCTTTGATTCCAGTGTTATTTCCTCTGGCCAATATGTCTGCCTCAGCGTGTTGCTCAGAACACTCTTGAAGTATATGTTTGGCACTATGTGCTGGTCTGTTCATAATGTGATAGTTATCTTGTGTTGATGTTTATGGCTTTTTTATTGACTTCATCATCTGTTTTTTTTCTGATGTTAAGTGATTTGTATATCTGGTTGGTCTTCGGCAGCACCTTCCTTAGCCAGTTGGTCTGCTTTTTCATTTCCTGGTATTCCACAGTGAGAGGGTATCCACTGCATGGTTACCCAATATTGGCAAGACAATTAATTAAGGAGTTTTTTAGTTTTCCAAACTTGAGAGCTTGAAGCACTGACCTTGCATCTGTCGGGAATACTACAGGCTGTATGCCAGAGTTAGAGTACAGCAGTTTTTCAGTATTTAGTTTTTCAGTGGTTAGATTTGCTAGACTTTGTAATCTTTCCTTCATTGGATGACTTGGCATACACTGACACTTTTCTGCTTGAATTAGTACTTTTGTGTCTCTGCGTTCGCCAAGTGTTTGCATTCTTCCCATTTTCTGCATCTCTGTTATGGGTGTTGATTTCATTGCTCCCAACATTATTCTAAGTGCCTGGTTTTGCACTTTATCTAGTTCTTGTAATGTGGTGTTTGATGCAGGACACCACGCAGCTGAAACATATTCCAGGTGTGGTCTTATGCCTTGCTGGTAAACTTTACGGAGTATATTCCAACTGGCTCCCCATGTGGTTCCACTTAGTTTTCTCAGGATAGCTAGCTTCCTCCTGGCTTTTGTTGTTGCTTTGTTTATGTGTTCTTTCAATGTCGGCTTATCGTCAAAAGTAACTCCAAGGTATGTTGGCTGTTTGTCTTCTTTCAAGAGCTCTCCATCTATCTTTATATCGCCGGCTTTTTGTTTTGGTAAGAGGGTAAAGAGTGTAGTACTGCACTTATCTGTGTTAATGGTGACGCACAACCTATTTGCCCATAAGGTTAGGGCATCGATAGCTCTTTGTATTTGTTTAGTGGCCACATTGTTTTTTTTTCTTCCAACTGCTCTGCCGTCCTTTGTAGTTTAGCTCTCTGAAATTTGACCGTAGCTTGTGGATATTTACTGATATTTTCATTGCTCTTGACATGGTCTTGTATCTGACTGCTGTCTATGTTTTTTTCATTTCATTTTGCAATATTTCTAGTTAATTACTCCAATAAGGTTTGTAGCATTTACAAGCAGCATGTAATACACATCTACAGAATTCATTGACTACCATATTGATATCTTTGTCTTTAGTTAGGTCTCTGACTAGTACACTGGTGTAGTGTCGGTACATTGTCTAATTTGCCTTCTTGCAGTTCCACCTATAGAATTTGTATATTTGTTTTAGAACCCCAGGAATTGTGAGCGATTACCTCTTACGTACTGTGTGCAGTGGGTGGTTTTTCTGAGCTTTCTTTCATACACAAGATACTTCAGCTTTCGGCTTAGTGCAATGCCTATTAAAGGAGCCTTCTACTCAGAGGGGGTCTATAATTGTATAGAGGACATGCTACATAAAAAAGAACCAATATAACGGCATATCATCTACTAAGGTTTTCTGTTGCATGGGTGGTTTGTCTAGTGGGCAATTAGTGAGACCCACAGACGTAACCGCATGCGCAAGACAGAGTGTCATCTTCAATATATTCACGATGTACTGTCAGCGAGACTGACAGGTGGTCGCTGCCTCCAAGCTGTTTTCCAGCAACACTATTGATGTTGAAACCAAACCTGGGGAGTGAAATTTTAAGTCTGGTGTAGAGGTAGTATGTTATGATCTAGAGTAGAAGTTTGGGCGGTCAATTGGTTGGTTGATCAGGATAAGTTCATGTTAATCCTGCCAGTATAGCTGGTCGAGTATCAGGGTCAGCGAACCACAGCTGGCCAAGACCCTCGGTACACTTCCACGCAGTGGGCCTGGAAATAGGAGTGCAGCAACCCTTCTATAGCCTGGCCAATTACTAGGGATCGAAGATACGGGAATGCCAACCCGGCCCCAAAAAAATTCTGGCTGAAGACGGATGTGTCATGTCGAAAGGCGCAGATAACGCAGCATGCTGTAAAACATGACATAACGCAGATCACCATCATACGTCCTTCTCAGGACGGTCAGCGGAATGCTTTCAGAGGGTCCGCCGCAAGCCGTACGACGAAGAAGAATCCTGCCAGTGTTCTAGTTCCTTACTTCTCCTGTCCATGTGATCACAGAACCCAATTCTGCGAGTGGCTATTGAAGTCTTCGCGCACAATTAATTTTCATTGCACTTCTTCTTCTTCATCGTTCTTCCGTCAGATATCAGGTTACAGCACCAATAGCTTCAATAAATTGTGTGATTCGCCTAGGGTCATCCATGGAACCCCTCAAATCTGGAAACAGTGCCGTCTCAGTAGGCCATATTTTCTCCGTCTCTTCTTGATAGAGTTGAGAGGCATGAAGAAAGTATTCTGCAGTCTCTGGGCTCCGTCCATAGTTGCGCAGGTATGTCTCGCCAATCTTCAGATTTCGGAACATGTGACTTCTCAGTCTGCCATCTTATAGTTCCACCTAGTGAGTGTGCTGATGTCCTTGACAAATTCATTGTGGATTTCCAAAAATACTGGTATGTGGTCACTACCTCCAAGGCGTCAAAATGGGACGAATTTTGCAAAGAGATCACACGCGAAAAGTCACTAAAATTGTTCTGGCGGTTACACAAATCCATGAATGGTCTGACAAGACGCGTGACTATTGTCGATTTCCAGAGCGACGATACCGTCTGGCAGAAGACGGACGAGACAAAAGGTGCGGCATTGCTGGCACACTACACCGCACAAATTGGTCAGAGAAATGTGGAGGCATATCAAGAAATCAGGAAAACGCTCACAGACACGTGTAAGAACTTGAGCATGGAAAACCATATGCTAATCACAGTTGAAGAAATCATGAAGGCACTGAAAAGTACAAAAAATACAGCACCAGGGCCAGATGGCATTAGATACGATGACATTAGTCGAAGAACGGATGAGGAGTTGGGAGAGTTGGCGGACATGTTCAATAATAGCCTTCTAAAGGGCACAGTGAAAGAAGACTGGTTGCACAGCTATTTAGTTCCACTACACAAACCTGGGAAGGACCACACCAGGATACATGGCTACAGAATAATAACTATGCAGAATACGATTGGCAAGCTTTTGGAAAAAATTGTGGCCCGGAAGGTATCGTGTTATCTTGAAAGAAATAAGTGTTTACCAACATTGTTAGGAGGATATCGTCGAGGAAAGAAGACATGGCAGAATGCAGCCATATTTGCGCAGGATGTTTTTGAGGGGTTCGATTCGCGCATGGAGACATGTGCGGTCGCAATAGACCTTGAGGATGCGTACAATAGGGTGCCCTTGGATATCTTGATGCACCAGCTGTTAAATCTTGCAGTTAATCCTTTTGTCGTGCGTTGGGTTGGCGCCGCCCTGATGCACAGGGTTGTAGTTCTTAAGTGTGGTAACTGGATATCTACACCAACGGTTATTAGCCCTGGCCTGCTACAGGGATCGCCTCTATCTCCTGTACTTTTCAATGTATACACAGTACATATCGCTGGCAATCAAATCACAGGTGTTGGCAGAACGATGTCATATGCCGATGATATCCTGGTGTATAGACAGGGCAGAAATCGAGAAGAGTGCGTCGTGGAACTACAGAAGGAGCTGGACAGACTGACAAATTGGTGTCGAGATACGGGAGCAGTGGTTAATCCGTCTAAGGCATTCGTGACGTGGTTTTCCTTGAACAATCACATGGTAAAGACACCCATGCCACAAGTTTCGTTGTCCGGGAAAAGTTTAGAAAGAACTAGCACAATGAGATATCTGGGTGTGTTTTTTGACAGAAGCCTGAGTTTCAGGGAACATGTTGATCACATTATCATAAGGGCAGGCAAAGGCTTAGCAGCAATGAAGGTTATGGCTGCTGCGCAGTGTGAGCAAAGATTGTTATTTCTTTTGTACCAGGGTTTGGTTGTGGCTGTGGTGGAATATGCACTGGCAATTCTGACTCTTAGCCAAACTCAGATCAAAAGACTGGATAGAGTCCAGAATGCAGCAATGCGTATCATTCTGGGATGCACAAGAGACACATCGACAAGAGCTATGCGATACCTACTTGACTGCCCAACAGCTGAGCATAGATTACAGTATTGCCGTGCACGGGCGTACCTTCAAATACATGCAGATAAGGAACACCCGTTGCATTCTGAAATACAGAAAGTTAAAGGCAGCAGACTCAAGAGAGGAAGGTCGTGGATGGGACGTGCTGAGGATGTAATACAAAGCGTGTGCAGATTACAGGATGTGGCAGCTGGTGCGGAATGGATAGGTCTACCCACAGATTTCGAAACTTGTTTGAGAGTAGTAATATCACTTAGCAGGGAATGCAGAGAATGGTGTCCCACAGCTGTGGAGAAAGAAGTGCAGGCTTTAATCAGTGAGAATACCAAAGAGGGGGATGTGATTATATACACTGATGGTTCTGTAATTAGGCATGTTCGCAGTGCTTGGGCCTTTACAGCTCAGTGCGCAGGTAAAACGATCAAGGAGGAAAGTGGTGCCTTTGCGCTCACTACGAGTAGTATGACCATGGAGACTATGGCGGTGACCAAGGCATTTGAGTGGCTACGCACACAGAAAGTAACGCAGGTCTGCATCTTGAGTGACTCTATGAGTATGATTAAAAAGGTACAAGTGGGTCTCCTTCGCGAACAGTGGATTGAGGCCTTGAGAAATGTGAGCTTGAAAGCGGTTACATTTATTTTCGTGCCGGGACATGTGGGCGTTCGAGGCAATGAAAGAGCGGATCAACTGGCATCGTGTGCGATGGTGGCAAAGGGCGATGGGGCAATGGATCGCGCTGACGTTTTGAACTCCTTAAGAGATATAACACGCGAGAGTGAGACTAATGTGGATGATGATTCCTTTTCAATGGCTAGGATTAAAGAGCAGGGATTGAGATGCGGTGTTGCTAGAGGTGAACATTTTGGAGGGCGCAGAAGAATGATGGTCAACCAGCATAGGACCGGTACTGTCAGCAGAAGTGTGATGGCGGATACACTCAAGGAGAGATCGGAGCAACTATGGATGTGTCCGGTTTGCAGTGATGATGATCCGACGACTAACTAACTAACTAACTAACTAACTAACTAACTAACTAACTAACTAACTAACTAACTAACTAACTAACTAACTAACTAACTAACTAACTAACTAACTAACTAACTAACTAACTAACTAACTAACTAACTAACTAACTAACTAACTAACTAACTAACTAACTAACTAACCTCCAAGCTGCTTTCCAACGACACGTGTGATGTTTAATTCAAGGCCTGGTGAGTAGAATGCCAGGTCTGGTGTAAAGGTGGTGTGCCATGCTCTCGTGTAGAAGGTCTGCTGGCTGGTTAATAAGTATGAAATTATTTTTATCATGCCAGATCTCAAGTTCCTCACCTCTCTTGTCGATATGATCGTAGCCCCATCTCTGAGAGTGGCTGTTGAAGTCACCACACACCATAAGTCTCTCTTTTTTCTGGAATTGTATATAGTGCCAATGGTCTATCACTTGGGCAGTAGTAGTTCAGGAGATGAATTCTGTACTGTCTGTCTTTAGGTAGAGCATCTGATATTCTGCTCCATTCATATACACTTCCAGCTGACATGCAGTGATATTGTTTTTAACAAGTGTCAGAATTCCACCCTTTCGTCTGTCCTTTCGGTCTGATCGGTAGAACTGGTAGCCTCTGATTTTAAAGGCTATGTCGCTGCTGATGTGTGTTTCTTGAATACAGCATACATTAACTTGTTCTTCACATAATAAATTTTCAAGCTCCAATATTTTTACTGTATCAATCTCTTTTGTTATTGACACCCTCAGAATTCCAGTGCATTATTTTAATTGGTCGTTGGTTGGTTTGGCCAGTAGCTCTATTCCCTTGCCCCCTGGCTCCCCGGTGCAATTGAGAAGGACTTCCAGTAATTGAGGTTGGGCCCTTTCGAGGAATAGGGCCCGGAACCGCCCCTGCCTGAACGTCCGCCACAGGACATGCACCATGATCATTAATAATATAAACATGTTCTTTTTGTGTTTTATGCGTGGCATCATGATTAATGGTGCGCATTTTGGCAGGTTGCCTCCATTTTCAGCACATTGCTTACTTGGGCAGGACTGTGGTCCTACTCGAATGGGACTGCCCGACCAGTCTTAGTTTCCAGCCCCTGATGGCTGAACTAAGCTCTATCACAACTTCACGGTGCTGGCCTCGATGTGGGTGCTGTATTTGAAAGCTCCACACAACCGAAGACGGATGTGTCGTGCCATTGGCGCAAATTAAACGGTGACACAACGCATTTTCATTCTTTGAACTACATCCTGCTAGCTATCTAGTAGGTCCATTGTCCTGCTACAAGAGAGATCTCCTTACTCATTGTTATAACTGGTAGAATGATGGACACACATATAAGATCGCCTTACTATTTTATAGTTGATAATATGCTGGACATACATACAAGATCTCCTTACTCATTGTTATAATTTTTTATTTAACTTTTCCAACACATATTTGACAAAAACACATCACACTCATGAAATAAAATATTTATTTTGTCTGAACACTACAAACAAATAATATCTACATTTATATTTGGGGAGATATGGGCCATTGCCTCCCTCCCGACATTTACTGTGCATCTTGAGGTTTCATTTTCTTCCTCTAGAATTTTCCTGTTGCTACAAAAATACATCAATCTTTCTCTTTACTGTTTTGGATCTCTAACTCTCCTGCACATGCATCACCTATCTGGGTTGATTTGCCATTGTTTCTTTGATAAACAGCTCAATTAAATCTATTGTAAAAAAAAAAAAAAACTCCAAATATGTCATATGCACAGGAGGAATGTTGTCTGTGGGCATGTGCTTAGGGCCAATTATTTCCATGAGTGAATAGAGTATGTCACCTCAACCAGTTCAGTTCTATGTAACTCTAAGCCATGGGGAAAATATAATGACTATTGCCTCCTAATTCTTCCATAGTATTACAATCTTCACTGATATCCATGTCACTATCAGTAGCATCTGACATATACATCTCGGTCACACCTGAATCACTGGACCCCATCTCACTTTCAAAACCACTTGCAGGCATTTCTCAAAAGTACATACTTACTTGAAAGCATACGAATATTCAGAACAATGTCAAACTCGTGTGTAAACTGTCCATGTAGGTAGCTTCTAGTGATATGCCCTATGCTAGAAGGTGCAGTAAATGAACGCGATCATTTGATTGGTAAATGTTATTCACGCCCGTGTGTTGCCGGGGCCCAAAAGGGGAGCAAAGGATAGCAACACTGTTTACCTTCCATGCATGTCGTAAGAGGCGACTAAGGAGGTTATGAGATGGAGTTGGCTGTCCCATCCCATATAGGACCAGCGACCCAAAGCCATGCGGAAGTCGGATGTGTCAGGCCGAAAGGCGCATACATCGCAGCAATGCTGTAAGCCATGACACAACGCATTCCGTTCTCCGGACTACATCCTGCTAATCTGCACGAGTTTGAGAACGAACGCAGAAGACGAAATGTTATTCACTGTTATTCACTAGTCTAGACAGGTTATAGTATAGCAGAGTGCCCCACCAAGACAAGAGACAGGGGATGTTGGAGATCCGTTGCAACCAAACTTCATTGCAGAGACGGCACTTGATGATTCACTGTTAGTCATGGATCGGCCCGTTCGTTTTTCTTGCTAAGCAAGCACAATCGGCGATAATCGGCCCGGATCGTCACAAGGAGGTTAATTCGTAGTAAAATATATTTTAAGGTTAACTGGAATATACTGTTCCCAGTTGCACCAAGATGGCGGCGCAAACATAAATATTTTGACGTACAATACTTACTGCGTATTTTTTTCAAAACAAATCAAATCGGAGGAAAGTCTCGTGAAAAAAAAGCTTTCCGGCAAGTATCACAAGATACTACTCCACCGTCGAAGTCGGAAAATGCTGGCCCAAACGTTTCAATAAAATATGTAGTGAAATTTTGACAGTAAGTGGTCAAAATGTTGTTCTTCTGCATTCGTTCTCAAAATCATGCAGATTAGCAAGATGTAGATGAGAGAACTGAATGTGTTATATAATGGTTTCCGCAGAAGACGGATGTGTCGGGCCATTGGCGCAAATAAAACGGCGACACAACGCATTTCCATTCTTTGGACTACATCCTGCTAGAAATCTATATATTAGGACAATGGTCTTGCTACAAGGGAGATCCAGTAGGAGTTTGAGAATGAACGATGAAGAAGAAGAAAATATAATGGTTAACAGTTTTGCTGCAATATATGCAACTTTCAACATAACATACTTAAGCATGGCTTCTGGACCACTCTGACCCAATACGGGATGGGACATTCAACTTCAACCCATAACTCATAGTCGCTTCTTACGAAATGCATTGTCTATTGTCTTTCCCCAGGAGGTTTGTCATCCACTCTTGCCGTTAAGCATAGGGGTGGTTGGAGCTCGAGCTTGCGTTCTAAAGCCAGATGTGTGGCTTCGGCTGTGCTATGACCGTGTCTGTACAGGATGTCCCTAACGTTTTCTAGCCATCTTTTCCGTGGTCTTCCTCTGGCTTTGTACCCTGATCTCATTTGGTTATGTACCTGTTAGGACAATTTTCGTGATGCATTCTCATAATGTGACCAAACCACTTGATATCAGCTGGCTTTGCGAGCTGATAGAAGTATTTGTGCGCAAACATATTTCATGGAGCAAGCCAGTTGACTTTTCATTGTACGAAATGCATGGAAGGTAAAAAGTGTTGATATTCTTTGCTTCTATTTATGGCCTCAGCAACACACAAGCAATGTCATTCAAGTGCTGAAACATGACAAACAGCAGGGGCCTAAACATCAATGACAAGTTTGTTCCAGCTTCAGTGCTTACAGAATGACAGTCTGGCCCACAAGAGTGTCTCTGTAAACCAAATTTCGGAGAATCCTAAATGACCTAAAACATCTGCTCTCATATACAATAATATCAAACTGGATGCGATGCATTGTGCTTGACTGCAGAGAATGAAGAATATTAAGACCTATTGAAATTGTAAAGATCTAATAAAAACAAAATTGCAAACTAAACTAAAATATTAAAATACAATTGCAAACTAAACTAAAATATCGTTAAGATAAACTGAAATATATTTATAAGATTTTGATTGTGGGACAGCGTCATGACACTGTGGACATTCCTAGAAGTGTTTAGTTTGCCAATCCATCACCCATCAAAAAATATCTAGAGCCATCTACACACACATTGTCCCAGTTATTTGGATTATTTCCCTCTTCTCTAGTTGCTCCTATTTATATTATTTTCTGAACATGAACACATCTCATTCAGCATAACTTTGTAGTGATTCTATAACTGTCCTAATTAACTCAGCCCAGACTATTCTCATCCCTGCCACTATATCAGATTTTTTGTTGTATCCCCCCCCCCCCCACCATGTCCTGGTAAGTGGATTGATATCAACAAAGTTCTAAGAAAGCTGGACCAGTACTTGAGTATGGCATCCCAGCTTGGGTTATTGAATGTAAATATAATTCAGTTAAATGAACAAAGTACAGAATAAGGCAGCATACTATTACTCGAACTGTGAAATCCAGACTTTAGTAACAATGGGGCCTGAGTGCGTGCGGGCAAGAATTGTAATACAGGTACTATGATCATCCATAGATATCATATAAAACTACTAAGGAAGTTTAGAGCGTGGGGTTAGCATCCAATGGATAATCTTCTTCCACTTTAATTCAGAAGGACTTTACCTATATCTGACAGTTTGTGTCTCCTTCAATCCTTAGTGTGTAACTGGTACAGGGGTTCATAGAGTTTGTAACTGGTACAGGGGTTCATAGAGTTTGTAACTGGTACAGGGGTTCATAGACGTTTTAACTGGTTCAGGGGTTCATATAGTTTGTAACTGGTACAGGGGGTTCATATAGTTTGTAACTGGTACAGGGGGTTCATAGAGTTTGTAACTGGTACAGGGGTCCATAGAGTTTGTAACTGGTACAGGGGTCCATAGAGTTTGTAACTGGTACAGGGGTCCATAGAGTTTGTAACGGGTACAGTGGTTCATAGAGTTTGTAACTGGTACAGGGGCTCATAGAGTTTGTAACTGGTACAGGGGCTCATAGAGTTTGTAACTGGTACAGGGGCTCATAGAGTTTGTAACTGTTACAGGGGTTCATAGAGTTTATATTCCACAGTTGTTTCTCTGGGTCAGTGTATTCTTCTCAGTATTTCATATTTGGGACATTCTTGAAGTACGGTATATGCTTTTAATTCTGTGGTGTTTGTTCATATTTACACAAAACTGTATTGTAAATCTTGAATTATGTATACATGTTGCTGCACAGTTTGTTTATTCTTCTGCGTTCGTTCTCAAACTCCTGCAGATTAGCAGGATGTAGTCCGGAGAACAGAATGCGTTGTGACATGGTTTACATAATTGCTGCGATATCTGTGCCTTTCGGCCTGACACATCCGACTTCAGCATGGCTTTGGGTCACTGACCTTATATGGGATAGCCATCTCCATCCCATAAACTCCCTAGTCGCCTCTTATGACATGCATTGAAGGTAAACAGTGTCGCTATTCTTTGCTCCCCTTTCGGGCCCCGGCAACACACGACCGCAGAGTTGGTTGTATCCTGTTCTGAGGTGCAGAATGACAACTCGGTCTGGTCTGTTCATAATGTGGCAGAATCATCTTGTGTTGGCTTTCCGATTGTTTTAATCATCTGTTTCTTGTTATGCTAGATTATTGATATATCTGGTTGGCCAGAATCTCCATCCTCCTTAGCCAGTTGATCAGCTTTCTCAGTTTCAAGCATTCCACAGTGTGATGGTATGTATCAACTGTATGGCTACTTTACACTGACTGCTTAGTTTGTTTGGTAGTAGTATTTGTAGAGAATAAAAGTTATTTTCTGGACAGAAGTGCTGATCTTGCATCTGTCAGGAATCTACCTATTGTAGGAAAGCAGTTTTTTTTAGCTGTCACATTGATTGTCTCAATTTCTGCATTGTTATTACAGCATAATTTTCCCATGGGTACTGTCAATGTATCCCTAGCATTGTTTGTGTACTCTTTATATTCCTGCTCCTTCATTCCTCACCACATTCTGCGCTCACCCATCCATATATACTCATCATCCAGGAGTGTGGGAGTAACTATTCTGTCATTTAAGCTGAAAACTTTCACATCAGTCTAGATATGAACTGATAATCCCCTATTCTTTCTTCAAGGGATTTGTTCTGGTACAGACATTAGGATGTTATCAACAAATATGAGATTTCTCTATGAAGTCGTTTTACCTGGTGGATAAAATGACTTTTTTTTCAGTCGCCCCATTGCCAAGTTTTGAAATATCTCTCTCACTGTATGACGGCATACAGTAAAACTGTTCTGCCTGCATTAGCATCTTTGTTTCTGTGCATTAACTGTGTTTGTATCTTCCCCATTTTCACCATCTCTACTATGGGTGTCAGTTTTATTGCCTCCATGATGATCCCAGGTGCCTGTTTTTGCACTGCTTCTTGCTCATGTAATGTGGTCTTTGACGCTGGACACTATAAAGTTAACCAACATTCCAGGTGCTATCATATTCCCAGCACAGAGTGTCAAATTGACCCATAAGGAAGCTGAAGTCAGATATGTCAGGCCAAATATATTGCAGCCACTGTAAAGCATGACACAGTGCATTTCATTTTTTTTACTACAGCCTCCTAATCTGCAGGTACTACATCCTGCTAATCTGCAGGTACTACATCCTCCTAATCTGCAGGTACTACATCCTCCTAATCTGCAGGTACTACATCCTGCTAATCTGCAGGATAATAAGAATAAACACAGAAGAGAATAACTGAAACTCACAAACAAGTAAGGAAAATGTATTTATTAATTGAGTACATAACTAAAATCAGATACGCAATGTTTCTTGTGCATCTGTGTTTAAAACAGATAATGATAAACAAACATGCAAATCATACCAGGTTATCTACTTGACCTCAGAACTTGATTTGTGTTTTCAAAATGAAGAGTTACTTTTGATTACAAACAAGCAAACATTATTTGTTTGCATGTGTTCTCAAACTCCCGGTGGATCTCTCTTGTAGCAGTACCATGGTGCTATAGATGATAAGAGTTTCGGAAGGATGCTAATGTACTGAGTCGTCTTGTATTTGCACCAATAACCTGACACATCCGACTTTAGTTGTATTACCAATACCTTTGGTGCTTTACCAATTCCACTGAATGGTGGACGTCCATAGTCATATCACTATTAGGTCAGCTATTCATTTCAATTTATGTATAACACACTCGTCATGATATGAAAATTAAGCACAGTCATGCCCTGTGTTACTGGTGCTTAAATCAGGAGTAAATAATGGCGACACTATTACCTGTCATGTATGTTGTAAGAAGTGACCAATGATGTTTATGGGAGTGGAATTGGCTGTCTCATCCCTTGGTCAACTTCCAGAAGCCATGCTAAAGTTTATCTGCCAGTTCGAAAAGTGCAGATATTGCAGCCAAGCTGTAAACCATGATTCATCACATTCATGTCTCTGGACTACATCCTGATAATCTACAGGAGTTAGAGAACAATTGAAGAAAAAGAAACACTGTCAAACTTGTTTTGACATTTTATTTGTGACACTATCAACTTTACCAAGGACACCCATAACAGGCTGGTTTATCACGCCTGTGTGTTGCCAGGGCCCGAAAGGGGAGCAAAGACTAGCAGCACTGTTTACCTTCCATGCACGTCATGGCAGGTAAACAGTGTTGTTATTCTTTGCTTCCCTTGTGGTCCCCTGCAACACACAGGCGTCTCCCTTCATCCAAGTCAGGAGAGATCATAGGTTTCTAACCAATGGATCATGACCACATTTGGGTTCAGAAAGAGTTTTTTGTGGGGTCGCCAACTGAAATAATGAACTAAAAAATAAACAATTTTCATTCTACTTTGATCCGCCTCCTTTGTATATATTTCTGTGAATAGATTTTCAATGTTTCTTCATTTGAAAACCAAAAACAAGAAACATGAAATGTTGAGAATAATGTAATAAGCTCTGCAGAAATTTTGAAGCTTATTCACCAGTTACAATTTTAATAAACACATTAAATATGTCACAAGCTAAAACTATATTGACTTGAACTGAGAAATCTTCCTCCTCTTGTGTTCAGGATTCTTATGGTCTTGTAGAATTTCAGACCATTCGCCAAGAAGAAGCTCCCAGTCTTCTCTAGGTCAGAGCAGCTGCCCCAAAGTTTCTGCTGCAGAACAGTCCACTGAGAAATATATTTTCAATATGTTTAAACAAATAAATAAAAGTAAGTCCTTTTAAATGTATCGTGGTCATTGGTCACTTTGCTTCTATAAAATGGGGTAGTGGCTCAAAATAAGTTTGGGAACCTGTTCACTAAACAACCAAGTGTGCTGTCAGTATAAAGTTAGAAGCTGATAAAAGCGACACATGGTGATTGAACTCTGAATATTGTATATCTCTATCACTGAGTCTGCCCCCATCAAGGCCAGCACCGTGCAGAGGTGATGGGGCTTAGTCCAGCCACCAGGGGCTTGAAACTAAGACTGGTTGGGCAGTCCCACTCGAGCAGGACCATAGTCCTGCCCAAGTAAGCAGAGTGCTGAAGACGGAGGCATCCAGTCATAAGGCGCACAGATAATCAGGATGCCACGCACAAAACACAATGAAAACATGTCTACAAAAGACAGTGAGTTTTATTCAGGAGACAGAATTACAGATATAGACATGTTTCAAGTGAACGAAAGAAGAAGAAGAACTGAGTCTGCACGTATCCAATTATTTAGATCAAATTCTGCTCCTATGAGGTCCGAGAGGGGAGCAAAGAATAGCAACACTGTTACCTTCCATGCATGTTGTAAGAGACAGCTAAGGAGGTTATGTGATGGAGTTATATATCCCATATAGGATCAAAGTGACCCACAGTCATGCTGAAGTCAGATGTGTCAGGTCAAAGGCGCAGATATCGCAGCAATACTGTAAACCATGACACAACGCATTCCATTATCCAGACTGCATCTTGATAATCTGCATGAGTTTGAGAATGAACGCAGCAGAAGAAGAATCACAAATCTGTTTTCTAGCTGGTAGATTATGCCCTCCTAGAAAATCCTAAATTGAAAATCTAAGTTGAAGAAAAACCTACATTTTTCTTGAAGATTAAAAGCCGAAATATAACTACAAGATTAAACATCATATCTTTAACTTGTTGAATCTGAGTTTTTTGTGATTTGTGCTAATCTAAAGACAAGTTTGAATGAATGTGTAGTGATATTCTTTTCAAGAACTGGATAAAATTAGAGGAGGTTGGAAATTGTGAAGTAAAATTCAATAGTTGAACAAGTACAGAACACAGACTATAAAATATATAGGAGCAAGGTTGGAAATCGTGAAGTAAAATTTATAGGAGCAAGGTTTGAAATCGTGAAGTAATATTTTGAGGAGCAAGGTTGGAAATCGTGAAGTAAAAGTTAGAGGAGCAAGGTTGGAAATCATGAAGTAAAATTTAGAGGAGCAAGGTTGGAAATCGTGAAGTAAAATTTAGAGGAGCAAGGTTGGAAATCGTGAAGTAAAATTTTGAGGAGCAAGGTTGGAAATCGTGAAGTAAAATTTAGAGGAGCAAGGTTGGAAATCGTGAAGTAAAATTTTGAGGAGCAAGGTTGGAAATCGTGAAGTAAAATTCCATGTTTGAACAAGTACAAAACACAGACTATATTCTACAGCACTGTTTCTCAAATATTTTATTTTTGTGGATCAAAAATTTGTTTCCCAATGTGTTAGTGACCAGCTATGGCATTGAAGGTCTAATTATTAGTACAATGTTCATTTATGCAGGTCAAATTTTGAACAATGTAAGGATCTTCCTGCCATACCGCAATGTATTTAGAAGTATCTATAAAAATGGAGGTGTTATTGACTTACCGGCAGAAGGGATCTGCATAACTGGCCATTTTATTGGCTTATTGGAGATAAGAATATTCATTAAAAATTTGTATGTGTCAAGACATTCTATTGTTATTGTGCACACTTGATGCTGAGTGGGATTTGGGGGGTGGGGAGGGGGGTCGTCTCATATGTTCACTGTGCTGATTTGATTTTCATTTCATTAGTTTTAATGCGGATCAGTCACTGATGGCTCTTGGACCGATGTTGGTCTGTGGACTACCACTTTGAGAATTGTTCTACAGAACTGTCTACTGTACATTACTACAATAAGAAGAAATTGTTATTAGAAATAGCTTCGAGGGGCAACTTTACAGATCTGCCTTAGAGATGGTAATCACAACATGGTTCTTTGATGAAATACACATCAGTGTATGCCCCCAACAAGTGAAAGAAGAATTGTATACACTTTTCAGATTATGAAAGTGTATTTTACTGAAGACTTTTTCCATATAGATTGACTTTTCCACAAATATAAACTTAAATTAACACAAAAAACGTGTAAATCTATCACAGACAATAATTTGATATCAAGTACACCACACTGTGTTTTTGTATGTCTGCAAGAAATAAACTGTGAAGCCTACAAAACTGAACCCACAACCGACAAAAACACAGTGCAAAATTCATCCAAATCAATGGACAGACAACAATGTTTCACAAAAATAAGTACATTTTTGTACAAGTGAGAAATACAAATAAGAAATTAATATGCACAAATGTACATTAAACACTTGAATATGTTCAGATTAATTATAAGTATACTCATTTTACTTACAAGTAGTGCAACAATAAGTGACCTGGCCAAGGTTAATTACTAAAATGTCAAGGTCAGTATGTTGACCTCACAACCTTTGATGCTGATGTAGTACACAAAAAGTAATAGGCACAAAGGACATAATTCTGTCAATAACAGTAGCTACTGTTAAACAAAGTTTTGTGAATATTTGTGCCCCAACACTTGACATAATGGATTTTCCAGTCAATCACTGCACAAGGGAAGTCTGCTTCTGTGCTTGCAGATATTTAAAGCTGGTATCGCAAGAGACTGGTTTTTCTATAAAATTTTCTTGAATCAAATATTAACAATATATTTTACTTTGGTGACATTTAGAAAATTTTTTTAGATTTTAATGGAGTGCGTGGTCGTATGGCTAGAATGCTGGCCTCAAAACCAGGTTCTAAGGTCCCAGGTTCAATTCATGGTTGAGACAAGGATTTTTGTCTTTCGGAGGTGCAATGAAAAATTCTTCCTGTACATGTCGTGGTGACAGTTGCGGCTAATTGGCTCCACAGCTAAAAATGCCTCCCTGCACTCCTTAAAAGGAAAACACGTAGTAATGAAAGTTAAAAAAATTTTGTGTTTTATAATTTTAAATTATAGGTCTAATTTATGTCATTGTTTTGCCAGGGCCCTGAAAGGGGACAAACAATAGCAATGCTTTTTACCTTCCGTGCAAATAATAAGAGGTAACTAAGGAGGTTATGGGGTAGAGTTGGCTGTCCCATCCTATTTACAGTCTCACAGTGACCCAGAATCCATGATAAGGCAGATGTGTTAGGTCGAAAGGCAGAGATATCGCAGCTTTATTGTAAACCATGATACAATGCATTCTGTTCTCTGGACTACATCCTGCTAATATGCAGGAGTTTGAGAACGCACGCAGAAGAAGGAGTCTTCTTTAAGTAGTCTATGTTAAAGGTATTCAACACTATAAATCCCGAAGGACTATGGAAGATCACGGCCAAATTTAGATGTCCTGAAAAATTCACCAGTTCCATGATGGTATGACAGTCTGTGTACAAGATGACAGCGCACACTCAAACCAAACGTCTACCGCGCAGTGGTTCTACCAGCACTCCTTTATGCTGCGTCATCCTGGACTGTCTATGCAAGACGCTCTCAACAACTTAAATCTTTCCACCTTTGGTACCTATGACAGCTCATGGGAGCACGCTGGCAGGATCGAGTACCTGACATGGAAATCCTTCAAAAGACGGTATACAAAGCATCCATACCCTGCTGACTAGGTCTCAACTCCGCTGGACTGACCAGATCATCCGTATGCCAGACAATCACCTGTCAAAGAGATTATTCTATGGGGAGCTGTGTGATGGTAAACATTCAAGAGAAGGGCAGAAAAAGCGCTTCAAAAATCACCTAAATAAACTCTCAAAAAAGAACTCTTTCAAGCACTGAGGCATGGATCCTAGCTTCTGGGAGACTACAGCCCTTGATCACTCAGCTTGGCACACCAAGATCACTGCTAGCATCACTAAATTTGAAAAAGGGAGACCACTGCAGGCAATTTACAAGCTATGGAAGTGGAAGGACAAATTCGAAAACTCTCCTACTCTGGACCCTCTGCACTCCTGCAATAGAACTTTCCTGGCACGAATTGGACTCATCGTGCGTCTACGAACTCACAAACCCAAACCAAGTTAGACAATCACAAATGTTTTTTTTCCCTACTTGTTCACATATTTTTTCATTACATGCTCATCTTCACTTGTGAAGGAGGAACATCATCATCATGTTAAAATATTTTTTTTAAACATGTGGCCAATTGGGCACAGGAGTGCAGAAACAATTTTTTTCAGAATACATAAAAACCATGTAAAAGAAACATTTTATCTCCAGCCCTATATCTACATTTTTGGTGCAATTTTCTGAAAAAATTCATATTTTTTGTGGTGCTGTATCACAAAGTTATTCAGTGCAATTGAAAAACATGAATTAAAATGTCCCCAGCTCAACACCATAAAATAATGCAAGCTGGATCAAAATTAAAACTACAAATATTTGTGACTACAGAAATTACATGAAAGTAAACTACCGGGTATTTACAGCTAACACGAAATCAGACATGTTCATAAAACTATACCCAAACATAAGAACATCAAAACAGATAAAATGTTACATGCATGAATAATTGTGTAAAATATTTTCTCCCTGTACAGTTTACAATGCAAATAAACATAATCAAGTCAGAACACTGTCATTCTCAAGGATTCTTATTAAAATACAATAAGTTTAGCATGAGTACATTGGGAAGATCAGGCCATATTTAGGATTTTTGTCTATATTGGTCTGTTTCTATGGTGGAGAGGTACAATATGAGAGAAGAAAGGTATTGGTGAAATTATTTAGCACAGCAGGAACCTTTAGCAAGCCAGATTAAAAAATACTAACGTCTCCCTGCCACCGGATTCTTTTTTGAAAATTTGCGTTATTGATGGTGACTGTTTTGAAAATGTGATTTTTTGGTTGTTAGAGATATTTAAATAATATTTGCACATATAAATAAAGAATTGAATTATGCATATATTGGTGTAATTTATGTACGTGTGTGTGTGATACCAGACATATGAGAAAGTGGTAAAGACGTTTTTCACAAAAAACATATATTTTATAACAAATAAAGAGGGAAAAAAAAAAAAATAACTTATCTTATTTATCGAATTCCTTGGCAACACTGTAAACTAAATCACGCAAATCTGTTGTATTATGTTCTTTCACTGCGAATTATCAAAATATAGCCGGAGGAACTGTAAAAAACATGTAGATTTGCAGTAAAATCTTTCTTTGAGCTTAGGTCTAGTCATTTTTGGTTCCACTTCAACATATTCGATATCAAACGTCTACATGTCTCCAAACCAACGCGGCATTCTGTATATTCACTGCTGTGAAACTAAATAACTCAATAATTCATGATTTAAGCCACGATTCAATGTTATTTTATTCAAAATACGATGAAAGATAGGTCTATAAAACCGGTCACATCATGGCATCATACCGGTGTGCAGATATGGTCAGATTAATTGCTATAAAATTTGTATCTTCTGGCTAGCCATTGTTACAACGATCATGTTGGACATAGGAATGAACCGGCTTCAATAGCGCATGTTCCCGAGTAACCAATCAGGCTGTGGGGCGTCTATTATAACGATATCTCATTGGATGGGGTATGTCGCCAACGGCGCTAGACGCCACTTTGTTTTTCGGCGGCCGGAGTTGATATAGGTGTGGTGAAGGTTAATGAGAACAATGTAGAATTTAAAGGATTAAGTGGCTGTTTTATCAGCTTAAGAAGATAAAAGAGTTAATAGATATGGTCCAGGAAACTTCATACAACAGGCTGTTACCTTCTATGAAGACTGAAACAGCCAATCAAACAATTCTGCATAAATTCACTCAAATATGATTGTTCTGTCTTAGATAATGATGCATGTCCAACATGGCAAGCCATGAAAATTACAAACATTCTATTAAATAATTAATACGACAACAATACTCAATGCCAACTTTACAGAAGCAACACACTTTTCTCAACACAAAAAGACAGCACAGATATTGTGTTTTTTTCGTGTGGGATAAGTAATACTGCAAATATAGTTCAAAAATATGTGGATGAGAAATAAATGTTACATTCTTTGGTACTCAAATAACTTTTTTGGCAGAACTCCTTCCTCATAGAGGTTTATAACCTATAAGTAAGTACAGTGTTTTTTGTTCTATTATTGAGACATATGAGGAATAAGGTGTTAGGGTAGGATTTATTTTTGGCCAACAATACTCTAGAGATGGGGGAGTCAACATCACACACTTACTTCCGAGATTTCTTTAGTACTAATTTCCTCGCTGACTCAAGTCTCCCACTGGGTCGATTCAAGTCTCATGCTGGGCTGACTCAAGTCTCAAATTGGGCAGAATCAAGTCTCAACTTGGGCTGACTCATGTCTCAACCTGGGCCGACTCAAGTCTCAACTTGGGCCGACTCATGTCTCAACCTGGGCCAACTCAAGTCTCAACCTGGGCCAACTCAAGTCTTATGATGGGCTGACTCAAGTCTAATGCTGGACTGACTCAAGTCACTTCTGGTCTGCATATTTCCCATCTTGACAGACTCAATCTATGGTCAATGAAATTATAAAATTTAGTCTGCCAAAGATAGATGAGTCGGGCTGTTGGCGCAAATAAAACGGCAACACAGTGCATTCCATTCTCTATACTACATCCTGCTGGCAATCTAGTAGGACCATTGTCCTGCTACAAGAGAGATCCAGAGGGATTTTAAGAATAAACACTGAAGAAGAAGAAAATTCAGTGCACAAACTCCTTCAATTCTGAGGTAAAAGTAAGATTACTATCTCATCAGATATATATAGTCCAATCTTAGGAGCCGGGACTACATTTCACACTTTTTAAGAAATCTACACTGCTCTGTATTTTTGAGGAAATCTGTACCACTGTTACACAATTACATGTTTGTCGTAATTGGGCTATGATCGCTAATTCAGCTCCTATTGATATCATTTATTACCTTTGTAATGAGTTTTTCCAGAAGCAAAAAGAGACACCGGAAATATGACTTACTACGGTCAAGGTAAGGATATGACTGTTAACCATCACTACTGAGCATTAAAATTGAGTAATTTCCGCCTGCCGATTCATTCTCTTTTTGCCCTTACGTGAATTATTTATGGAGGGTATTTGGAAAATGCAATAACTTTTTTCTTTTTAAAACTGTGTGTATTATTTTTGTGCGTGGAAATAAAGAAATGGTTACTGAATGTAATGATGTAATTTTTGTTGGTGTTTGTGTGATATATGAGATAAATTTGAAACACTAACGGACTTTGAAGAGCCAGACAATAGTCTCCAGAATGTTTCCATAATAACCCAGGTTCCTGGAATAATTTATAAGGAATACTAAACTCCACCTCAACTAAAAGCATTGACACTGGAGATTATAGAAATAAACTACAATCCCAAGGAATGGACACATGTCTACACAGATGGATCGACAGAAGGAGCAGTAAGGAATGGAGGAAGTGGAATTTTTATAAGACTCAAAGATGGGAAGACAATATCAAAAGCTTTTCCAACCGGGAAATACTACTCTAATTTTAGAGCAGAAGCAGTTGCACTCCATCAAGCACTGAAAGCTTTCACTGCACCAAGACTGCAAAGACCAAAGAAGATGGCCATATTCACAGATTGCAGATCCCTACTGGAATCAACCCAGAGCAACAGAAACGAAAGCCTTCTGCTCAACATCAGACATGAGCTAAGACAGATCCAAAAATCAACAGCTATTGCCCTTCAGTGGATACCATCACACACTGGAATCATGGGAAATGAGAAAGCGGATGCTCTGTCAAAGGCAGGAAGTGAAATGGAGCAACACAGACACCCACTGTCTTACGGAGAAGTAAAAACAATAATCCGCAACACATACTCAGCAAAGTGGAAGAAACAAATGGAAGGGGAATACGAACATGATGCAATACATCTCCTCCAAAGATATCAACAGACCACAATATTTCACCTTAGAACAGGCCACTGCAGACTGTTGGGTCACCTTTACTGATTAAGGATCTCATACACAGATGAATGTCCATGTGGATCCGGAACCCAGACCCCGGAACACATACTTCAGGACTGCCCAACATACAAAGAGCAGAGACAGCAGACCTGACCAGAGGATACAGATTTGGGGCAAAAGCTATGGGGCAGCCGCTCTGACCTGGAGAAGATAGTGGACTTCGTCTTGATGACAGGCCTGATAGTATAGCATGACCACAGATGCTGAGTGCAGAAGAAGAATGAGATAAATTGTTAGGTAATTAACATTATCGACTAGGCCTAGAATTTGAAAACTTCTGATACATTCTAACTGGGAAAAAATGTTGTTTACTAGGCATAGATTACTCCACCGCTAAACGCTAGTTATGCAAAAGACATTTGAATTTAGGAAAAATAGGTTAAACTACGGTTTGTCTTCACTGTGCTATAAATAGCACACTGTTTACATTATTAACTATCTGACATCATGGATTTCTGTGTATTGCCAATGAAATTGATGGCTGCCGTGACGTCACATCCCAACAATCGCTGAGTTCAAATCTAGACACAGACGATACATTCACAGTACACAGGCACAACTGAACTTTGACGAACGCATACTATTTAGTTGCGGACACTAGCAGAAATGGACGCTAATTAGGTCTACTTTAATTTCCTTGGTTAAGCAGATGAGCAATATTTTTGTTCTAAGAGGTATGGAGGTACGAAAAAGCATCATTATGAGCGGGTGGGTAAATAATAAACAGCAGTTGGTGTTTAGTTTTTAATGCCAGGGAAATAATCAAAAACACACAAAGTGTTGTCTCCCCTTCATGAACATTTAGTTTATTTCTCCTTTAGTTTAATATGCAGGCCTGGCTCCAAGGATGGACCAAATATATATAATATATATATACATTTTATAATATAAAATATAAGTATAGTGATCTGAGAAATACTGATTCTTAGCTACAATCATAAGTAGTAGAGCTTCTTCTTCCTTCATTTGCTAATAATGTACATATCAAGAGTGTAGTTTCTTGTATAAATTGGACAGTGTTTTCACTTTCTTGTTTTGTACCATAAATTTTAACACTCATTAAGTGTATCAGAAGGCCAGTATGTGCATCTTAATATTTCATAGATTACATCATCTTGAAGGTAGTAGAGGTAACAATCATAAGTAGAAGAGCTAACAATTATAAGTAGTAGAGCTAATAATCATAAGTAGTAGAGCTACATTCATATGTAGTACAGCTACATTCATAAGTAGAAGAGCTACAACCATAAGTAGTAGAGCTACAATCATATTTAGTAGAGGTAACAATCATAAGTAGAAGAGCTATATTCATAAGTAGAAAAGCTACAATCATAAGTAGTAGCGCTAACAATTATAAGCTAGTTAATTAGTTTGTTTGTTCCTTTCATGCCACAGGCAGCACATAGGACAGAGGTTTTGATTCCCATGCGTTGCAGTCCACTGCCTGTACTTTTAGTTCTTGTATGGAATTGCAGCCTATTATTTTTCCTTAAGTATGGTGCTTTAGAATGGGCCTCCATCACATAAAGAATCAAATAGACCTCTGTTTCAGAATAGCGGGTGATTTTACAATTGTGCTCATTAGGACACAGATCAACTGACCATAGCACATACGAAGAACACAACTACATCCTTCTTGAACCGGAACTGGACTAATACGTAGTAGAGCTATATTCATAAGTAGAAGAACTACATTCATAAGTTGTAGAGCTACAATCATAAGCAGAAGAGCTACATTCATAAGTAGCAGTGCTACATTCATTAGTAGTCTAGTTGAGCTACATTCATAAGTAGAAGAGCTGCATTCATAAGCAGTAGAGCTACTTTCATAAATAAATACTCTTCAGTCCTAAGTGGCACAGTTACAGTCAAACAACAGAGTTTAACAGCTTTAAAACAACAGAGTTGAACAACCTTTATTTTTTTTAGCAAGAACAATTCAATACTATTCATCTGAGATAGGGACAAACCAACATGATGAACAAAGTGAAAAGTATTTATTTTTTAGTTTTTTAAAGCTACAACCTTTTTAGCCAGGCTGTTGTTGATATCCCAAATAAAAATATTAAAATAAAAACATCATAGGCCTAAGACTTGCCGTGTTTGAAGTCATAACTAATGTCATCTACAATGCCAAAAACTAAAAGTTGGCAGAAGTCATTGTCTCCAGCAGTCTTTGCACTTTGTCTTTGACTGATGCTTACAGAAAACTGAGTTTGCATTGGTTAAAAGTGGTGCTCAAGTGAGGAGGTGCTTTGTTACTTGACTGATGCTTTCAGATGGCAGAGTGTTCAGTGTTGGTTAAGTGGGTGCTCTGTTCATTTTACTGAGATCTCATAAATGTTGATCTGCAGATACCGGTAATCAAGATTGCCATTTGAATGTGCAGGTGATTGTGAGACTGCGTGGCTTGAGTGGTGAATGCATATCTGAAGCCCAAGGTAATTGATTCAAATTCAGTTCTGGTAGTTGAGCAGTAAAATCAGACCAATCAGAAAGTAATAGTAAACTACTTGATGCAAATATTGCCTAGAAAATCCCCACAATATTCAAAATTGCTGGGTTTTTCCACACAATATACTAAATAGAATTTTGAAACACATTTTTTTTAAAGAAATTGTTTTCATAAAAATTAGACTACTTAAATCTCAGATACTGGACACACTAACTTTAAAGTAACATTCACAATAAAGCACGGAACATATATGAAACATGATCCGTACACATATTTTACTTACTGTGTGCTGTTTTACTTACTGTGTGCTGTTTTACTTACTGTGTGCTGTTTTACTTACTGTGTGCTGTTTTACTTACTGTGTGCTGTTTTACTTACTGTGTGCTGTTTTACTTACTGTGTGCTGTTTTACTTACTGTGTGCTGTTTTACTTACTGTGTGCTGTTTTACTTACTGTGTGCTGTTTTACTTACTGTGTGCTGTTTTACTTACTGATAAAAGTAAATGATTAAGCTTGTCATTTAGATGGCCCACACTCTAATTCATGTTACCTCGAAAATACCAACATTTGGCTCTCATACATAACATCTTCTAAGGCAGTGGTTCTCAATCTTTCTAATGCCACTTCCCTTTAATACAGTTCTTCATGTGGTGACACCCTAACCATAAAATTATAATTATTTCCGTCGCTACTTCATAATATATGTTTTTCGATGGTCTTAGGCAATCCCTATGAAGGGTGGCTCAATCCCCAAAGGGGTCGCTGCCCACAGGTTGAGAATTGTTGTTCTAAAGTGTTCAGATCATTGATAAAACTAGATCATCACTGCAGAAGTAAAATGTGTCAAGCCATTAGTTCAAATAAAATGGCGACAACGAATCTCCATTCTCTCAAATATATCATGCTAAGAACCTAGTAGGACCACTGTCCTGTTACATGAGAGATGTAGCGAGAATATGAGAACCACATATATTTTTTTAAAAATCATCATGGTTGCCATTATGACAGTCCACAGGACCTCTGTATTGCTGGGATTGAAATGGGAGCAAAGAATAGTGGCACTCTTACCTGCCATGTACATTGAAAGAGGCGGCTATGGAGGCTTTGGGGTGGAATTGGCTATCTATAGAGGGTCATGCTGAAGTCAAATGTGTCAGACCTAAAGGCACAGATATAGATATCGCAGCAAAACTGTAATTCATGACACAGAACATTCTGCTTTTTTTTTGGACTACATCCGGCTAATCTGCAGGAGTTTGAGAACAAAAGCAGAAGAATAATTTCTATATAACACAATTATTCAGACTGACATAACAAACAAACGAAAGAAGGTCCAGACTGACAAAATATTGACCTGCAATAATCAACATTTGCTATTATACTATTATATTTAATTAAGAATAAACTATTTGGGGATTTGGAAAAAAAAAGATGCCAAAATAAGGATTTTTAAAAATAAATGTATGTATACCGGCTGACAGGTACAGGTATAATATTATTGCATTTATATGTTCTACTTTGACATATCAGGTGGTTGTCAACAACACAGGGTAGTGCATGAGGTTCTATCCAAATGATTCAGTAATTTCTTCAAACATAATTGCCTGCAGTGTAAAGATATGGACCTAGCAAAGTATTCACCTATATACCTGTATGGTGTGAACAAGAGATTATTTTAATTTTATCAATTATTTTTAATAAATTATTATGGATACCATAAAAGATTTGGGAAAGTAAAGGTGTATGTACATGCTGACTGCGTCATATTTATTGTCTCGTTGATCCCAGAATAATACTAGCATAACGCACTCATTTCCATTGTGCCTTATGTCTCTGACACGTCTCACTTTCTAGGCAGTAGCCAACAGTCCATCTTTAACAGATGAGTTAGGTAAGTCAAATTAAAAAAAATTGAATCCAGCACTCTGTGCTTTACTAATTAGTTAATAACTGCAGAAAAACTGTAATCTGAAACTTGAAAACAATAATGAAGTTTAGCTAATCACTGGAAACACACAGGACAATATTCATAAAAAATCAACATTTGGTCCAAAAGGAGTTTATAAAGAACAGAAAACAACATACAATGAGAAAAGAACAGCACTGTCCATGATCACATCATATCAGAACTAAAAGGGATAAAATATTTATATCTTTCAGCTCTGTAATCATTCGAGGTGTACAAGGTGGCTAAGATGTTTTCGGGTGGATTTTGCTGTCCCGTCCAATTGAGGGTCAAAGAGACTTATACACCATTCTGAAGTCAGATGTGTCAGTCTGAAAGGTGCATATATTACAACCAAGCTGTAAACCATGCAACATATTCTGTTCTCTGTACTACATACTGCTAATCTGCAGGAATATGATGATCGAGCATGGAAGAACTTTGCTACATTACTGCATGTTTTCCATTAGGGAGTTGTAGGGAGGAAATTTGTGGCTGTGTGATAAAGGCTGCATACCTTTGACATCACCATTTCATGTACAGAGTGGGTTTTAAATTTACTCTCCAACTGAAAAAACCCAGTCCCTTATCATAATTCAACTCTGGACTCATGGTGTGATACCAATGTGGTAACCTTTTGGCCATACACCACACTTGTCATAAAAAATGTATTCGTTATATCTCTGTTATTCTGTCATAGACAGTGTCATTCTTTACTTATCAGTTGTTACGTTGTGTTCTTGATAAAAACCTTTTGGTGGAACTATTCATCTTAGTGTATGTTATCATGTGTTTTTCCAGTAATTATCAAAACTTCATTTCTTTGTTTCCAAGTTTCTCCTGCTCTTTAATAAGGACTTATAAACTTATTCATAAGCAAAAATCTGTATAAAGTGACATAACATTAACACAATATCATGTATAAGTATCATCAACATGGATTCAATAAGTACAAAAATGGTTGATAACACAAATACCAACTCAATAAAAGTTCAAAATATCCAGTAAGAAGACATGAAAATAGTTAGAAATAATATTTTGACACTGTTAAGTTCTAGTCCATTATGAGGTACTCAACAGGGGCAATTTATCAGATGTTTTTTAAGTATTGACAAAAATAAATATATATAACCATATGAAATATTACTGTCGTAATGAATGCACTGCTAGAAAATCTGCCAGTAATTGACTTCATCAGCTAGCCATTTCTTCCTCCAGCATGGCATCTAACTCATCAGTCAGACCCTGCAGCATGTCGTCTATGTCGCTAAGTACATTACCTGTCTCTGGTTTCCTGAAAAGACAGACAGATGTTATACATTCGCTAAAAAATGAAATGGTTTGAAAGACTCATATCATCAACTACTAATAGAAAGTTTTCTAATGTCAGCCTTGTTCTCTGAGAAGTTTTTGTTAATTTCATGAAGGAAAATAACTGTTCACACACATAGGTGGAACTGAACATTGCCATAATCCTAGTTTAAAACTTTCTGAAGTTTGTAAACTTTTCAGGCAGGTATGAATAGAAGCCAGGTATGCCGACTTCTAGATACTTTGCTTTGAGTGTAGAATCAGACTGCATTTCTAATAGCTCCATCTGCAAGTTTTCCTCTGCTTTAACAACATCAAAGTTGAATGGTGCAGAGAATAATGCAAAATGGTATTCAAAAGATGAGAAATCACTAAATATTTCCTGGAACTCTTTTGACAATAAATCTAGGTGACTCATATTTAGCAAAGGTAAGTACAGATTCAGCATTGGCTTGGTTTTTGAGTTCTTTGCAGTTAGGAAAATGAATCAAATTTTCACGTGACAACTTTGTCTTCCATAAGCTTATTTTTGTAATGAAACATTTGATATCGTCGTACAACTGAGTGATGAGTTTGTTTTTGCCTTGTAATTTCAAATTAAGATCACTTAAATGTGCAGTAATGTTCACAGCAAATTCTAGATTCTGGACCCAACTTTCATCTTTTATTTCATCAGTGTTTTTACCTTTAATCTCCAAAAATAAAGTAATTTCTGGTCTCAGCAAATAAAATCTTTTCAGCACTTTGTGACACGACAACCAACGGACTGCTGTGTAGAATGGAACATCGGTGAACTGACTATCCATGTCTTCTAATAGCTGACTGAATTGATGATGGTTGAGAGCATTGCATTTGATAAATTTCACTGTTTTTGTGACCACACTAAGCACATGATTCAATTTTAAAGTCTTTGAAAAAAAATTTGGTTGATGATTAATGCAATGAAAATGTGTAAATGATGAATCTGGATACGAGTTCTCAATTTTTGTTCGCAACTTGACAGCAACACCATTATGTCTGCCAACCATATTCGGAGCACCGTCAGTAGATAAACATACAAGTTTACTCAAATCAAAATCATAGTCATGCAGAATCTGCTCGACTTTTTCAAAGATGTCTTCGCTCGCTGTAGTCTCATGCATTGGGATTAGTTCAATTAGTTCTTCATAAATATTAAATTCACTGTCACAGGCCCTAATAAAAACTGCAAGCTGTGCTATTCCAGTGATGTCAACTGTCTCATCAATAGCAATAGAAAAATGTTCAAATTTGGATGATGCAGCCTTCAACTGTTGTTTCAAAACATCTGCCATTTCATCAATCCGTCCAGCAACAGTATTCCTGGTTAACGAAATATCTTTAAATAACTGTGCTTTCTGTGGGAACACAATGTCAGCAGCTTTTACAAGGCAATACTTTACGAAATCTCCTTCACTGTAAGATTTCCCACTCATGGCGACCATTCGGCTGAGTTCATAGCTTGCAGTAACGGAAGCGACATTGGCTTGATCTATTTTTGTAAAACATGTCTGTTGCTGTATCAAGTTAGCCTTCAATTCCTTGAGTCTTGAAACACGCATTAAGCCCACATATTTATCGCAGGATCGATGGTTTGTTTTATAATGTCTTTTTAAGTTGTACTCTTTTGGCGTGGCAATGCTGTTATTGCATACTAAACAATGTATATTTCCATTTACCATTGCACAAAAATACTGTAGTTCCCATTTTTCTTGAAATACTTGCCTTTCTTCATCAAGTGTCCTTTTCTTCTTAGCTGAAGGTGCTGTAGCCATTTTATACAGTACTTCATTAAAACAAATAATATAATTATTGGCACGATTCTGCAAGATACAATTTATTATTGTTTTAAAATTTTAACATGGCAATAACAATATGTTTGCTACTTCCGGTCAATATTGCCAATTGTCATAGATAGAAAACCCGTACTAGCTTAAAACAGCCGTATTGTTTTCTTATATGTGGCACTATGCCAGATTTATGTTATAAACACCCAGTTTAAAGTATTAAAACTGCAATTTTCGCCATTAAATGAGACAATTGCAGTATTCTTTGTGTGGGCTGCACACGCACTTGCAAAGGGTCACATGCGGCCCGCACGTATGACATGCCTGATCTATAGTCTAGAGTTGACTTACTCTTCAGCTGCCATGACCACAGACTCTGACTGCTGGGGTTGCGGTGGTTGAGATGATGTTGATGATATATCAACTTGTAGTCTCGATGGTTTTGGACTGGAGACAGGATTGATGGTTGGTGGTAAATGTCGTATTGCACCTGGTAAAAGAACAACGTAGAATATTGTATATTCTCTCTCTCTCAATATCAGCTCTAACATGTACTAAATGATTCAATGCAAGGATTGGACTTTACAGTTACCTCCACACACATTAGAGAGATGCAACAGCACAAATCTTAGACTAGTCATCATCTAGTCTCGAGATTAGTCACAAGTTTGGGGGTGAAGTTGGCTGTTCCACTCCATATATTAAAGTGACAGAAAATCCTTGTTGAAGTCCAATGTGCAAAATCCAAAGGTATAGACATCACATTGAAGATGTAAATCACAACACATTTCGTTCATCTAAGTATATCCTGTAAACTAGCAGGAGTTTGAGAATGAGCACAAAAGAAGAAGAAATGTTTCATCGGACATATATTACTACAACAATAACACAAGTTATTATTACAGACAGGAAGGATATTTTCTTAGTGCTACTAACATAATCTATTACTGACTCTCTGTGCAGCCTAAGATAAGACTCGTAATACCTTCTCTGTTTCTTGTTTCATGGCACACCTACACTTCTCATGACATACCCCACTCTCCACTTCTGATGACATACCATACTCTCCACTTCTGATGATATACCCCACTCTCCACTTCTGATGACATACCCCACTCTCCAATTCTCATGGCATACCCCACTCTCTTCTCATGGCATACCATACTCTCCACTTCTGATGACATACCCACTCTCTTCTCATGGCATACCATACTCTCCACTTCTGATGACATACCCCACTCTCCAATTCTCATGGCATACCCCACTCTCTTCTCATGGCATACCATACTCTCCACTTCTGATGACATACCCCACTCTGAACTTCTAATGAAATATAACACAATTGACTATAGAAAATATTGACCCAGTAATAATAACACTCAGAAGAACAATACTTAGAGAAAGTAAAACAATCAATATTCATACTATTCAAGAACTGCGCAGAATAGCTTTGACAAGACAGAATTGGAGAGATCTGATCTCTGCCCTATGCGCTAACTTCAGCGCAAAAGGAAAATGAATGAATGAATGAATAATAAGAGGCATGTTGAAATGAAACCTGCCTGTGCTGCATCATTTATGTTAGCATGCAAGGAGCATGACAACGGCATCACTAATGTAATAATTACATATAAATGAACAAATGGTCATATAGCTATTCTATTCGTATGCTTAGTGTCTTGTGCAGGCAGTTGACAACATGGCTGGTATGATAATGAATCTGTCCAAATTTGACCAGCGACCAGTGATTCAGTTTCTTACATCCGAAGGATGTCGACCATCCAACATTCATCATAGAATGCAGGGTAGTGTATGTATGGTGGAAAATGTGTTTTGAAGACAACAGTGAGGGATTGAGCAGGAATGTTTTGGAAATGATGACAGGTAACAAATGATCTTTCGCTGCTGAGTCATGCACGTGTTGCTGTGAAAGATGAAGCCATCACCATGATGGATGCAGCAATACATGTTGACCATCATTGGAGTTTACATTTGTTAGCTAATGAATTCTATGTGTCATTAGGAACAGCTAAAATGATTGTTCAGAAGAAACTGAAGCATCGGAAGGTGTGTTCTCAGTCAGTATCATGATTATTGACTAAACATCATAAGGAAGAACGAATGCGATGGAATTTGAACAATTTGCTTTGCAGCGCTACTATGCAGAATGTTGGAGCCGTGTTAGCGCACTGGCTTTGCATATGAGTGGTCCTGGGTTCATTCCCCAGTTGTGGCGGAAATGTTTTTCAGATCACAACGGCTCCCGGGTTGACCCATCCTTAAATGGGTACCAGATTAATCCGAGAAGTAAAGACTGCGAGGAGAGGAGATTGCAGAGCCTATGAAATGTGAGATCGCTAACATCTCACACCCCTACGGCATTAATAAATGCTATGGGTTACTTTACTGTACTTATGCAGAATGTTATGCATTTGTTGTGAATAGTGGCAGGCGATGAATCATGGTGTCATCACTTTGAGTCATGCAGAAAAGCAGCCAGCAAGCAATAGAAACATCCTCAATCACCAAAATGCAAAAAAATTCAAATCACAAATATCTGGTGGAAAGACTATGCTTATTGTCTTTTTTGACCAAGAAGGACTCTTGTTGGTGGACTTTAAAGAGCCTAGTCTGAACATCAATGTTATCAGCTACAAGAACACATTAGACATGCAGCATATAGACATGAAGAATAAGAAACCTGGCAGGCTGCCGAGTGGTGTCTTTCTGTGGCATGACAATGCTTGTCCACATGTCGTGAAAGTTGAGTTTTCTGTCACAACATGTGCCTGACTCGGTCACAGATGATCATTTGTTACACGTCATTTGTTCTCAAAATATTCTTGCCCAATCCTTCACTGTTGTTTTCAAAGCATATTTCCCATTGTACTGTCTGCATTCTTTGATGAATGTTGGTTGGTCAATATCCTTCAGAAGTATAGGAAGAGATTGATCACGTGACTATTTGTTCATCAATGTGTACTTATTACATCAGTGAATGTCTTCATGCTCCTAGCGTGCTGGCATAGGTGACACAGCAATGGCAGGATTTTAATTTCAACATCTCATAATAGCTGGCAAGGATAGTGATAACATTCTTTGACTTATGTTGTTGCATCTTTCTGGTGTATGCAGAGATGACTGACAGCTCAAATTTTGGCATCAAATCCTCTGCCACAATTGGGACAAGTATTGCCAGTGTTAGATATCTGGCTGTTTGTATTTCTGTCCATTTAGGCAACATATTTTCTCTGTAACTTTGTAGTTTGATGTTTCTTTGTAGTTTGATGTTTCTTTGTAGTTTGATGTTTCCTTGTAGTTTGATGTTTCTTTGAAGTTTGATGTTTCTTTGTAGTTTGATGTTTCTTTGTAACTTGATATTTCTCTGTGATACGATTGCTCATGTTGTTGCATCATATTGGATGGTTCAGAGTAACAGACTTTCTGGAGGTGATGTCAATATTGAAGTTCTTTAGAGATACTTTGACTGTGCCCTTGACGCAATTCTTCTTTTCACATGCTGATTGTTTTTTCTTAAGAAGCTCACCACAACAGGTTTGCTGGAACTATCATAGTTTCATCCTTGAATGTATACCTAAAAGTGACCAAAGAAGGAAGACAGAGAAGAAGGTGGATACCAGTGATTTTTTTTTACTAAACAAAAAATAAAAAAATAAACTATCAAATACTTCATGTTTCAAGTTAGAGAGTTGCAGGTATGTGGTATTTGTAGCTGTATGATAAAGATCGCATGCTCTTGTTGTTGCCATGTTATGTACAGGGTGAGTTTTTAAATTTATCCTCTGACAGAAAAAAGTGCTTACCGAGTATTTGTTTTTTCTTCTTTCCATTAAAATATCTCTATGCTTCTATATATCCACATCTCAAGGTTATCAATTCTGTCATCTAGCTGTTTGCTCATTAACATATTTCTGAACCATATATATATTTAAATTAAATATATTATAATGTATATGTTATATAAAATGTATATATTAGATTATATATTAAAAATATTATATTAAAAAATATATTAAAAAAAAATATACATTAATATTAATATACATAAATGTATATGTAGTCCTGTATAATTGTAATTTTTAGTTTGCTTGTAATTGGTTTGGATGTTAATATTTTCATCATCCCATCAAAAATATTTTTAGTTCTTGTTGTTTGTTTGCATTCATTCTCAAACTCCCACTGGATCTCTGTTGTTGCAGAACAATAGTCCTGCTACATTTCTGCAGGACGTAGTCCAGAGAATGGAAATGCATTGTTCCGCCATTTTAATTTGCCCCAGTGTCTGTCTTCGTGTTTTAGTCATTCATATTCTTCTTGTAAATTCTGTTTCACATCTACTATCATTTATGATTGTCTGTTCAAGACATTGGTATCGGTCTACTTGTTGCAGTATCTCTTAAAGTCTGATAAAATATAAAGTTAAATAATCTTATCTTTATATAAATATAAAGATAAGATAACTTCAGACCATAAAGATAACACATTACAGACCCCAAGTATGCAGTTCTGATATCAATGACTTAAATATCATGCATATCCTAGATGAAAAAAGTATTTGTACACTTTATATGAACAAAGAGGTCCATGGGAGTCATTAGCATGCATAAGCCTCAGCATCTGATGAAGAAGACTGAGCACATACAGGTCTTTCTGGAGTACTTTGGCACAGAATTATAAACAAAATAAACAAGATGGAACTAACCAGCAATGCAAAATACCACTGACACAAATACTCAAACACATAAATATCAACATACCAGTAAAGTGATGTAACAACTGAAATAAATACTCAAATATATAGGTATCAAGATGCAAGTAGTGACATACCAATGGCACAAATACTCAAACACATAACTTCTGGTTATGGCAGGCATTAGAAGGGATATCAGCATGTCAATAAAGTGATGTGTTAGCTGACATAAACATTAAAATATATAAATATTAACATATCACTAAAATGATATGTATACAAATCTTTACAGTACAGACACAATGTATACAAAGCCATGGGTAGACCTTGCAAATGATGGATTACAGAAATAAAAGAGTCAAAGAAAACAAACATATGAAGAACACAAAAAAGTCATCTCTAGAGAACTCTTTTACCCCTGAAGCTACAAGGTATAAAGGGTATAAAGTGAAAAGAAAAGAAGAAATGAAAGAAGTAAAGTGATGTACTGTAGTACTGACATAAATATTCAAACACATAAATATCAACATGTCAGTAAAGTGTTAGCTTGACATAAATAATCAAACATATTCCTTGCTTACCCAGAGATGGTGATGAAGGATTAGATAAATGGTGCTGATATTTCTGCTGCTGGGACTGAGAATCTGTGGAATACATGGAGGTTTTGACAGAATCGTTGCCAGCTACACTGATGTGAGAATGTGAAGACTGCGATAAAATCGATGAGTTTGAATATCCAGGGGCGATCCTACGAGGTTCACTTTCAAACAAGTTCTGGTTAAGATTGACAGTCTTAAGTCCATCCTCCATGTTAACAGACTGAATTATTGATGGTTTGACATTTGCTGCTCTCTGTTTGATGGTGCCTACATTTTCATTAGCAAATGGAAGAGTGTTGGAATCTAAGCTAGAAGATGAGGAGCTGGATTCAAAGCTTGTTGTAGACTCACTTCTTTTCTCGTTGCTAATTGTGTTTGAATGATCTGGTTCAGGTGTATGTTCATGATCACTATTTGATGGAGAGCTGCTGGTAGAGGACATCTGTGGCTGTTTTCGCAGTTGGATTCCTGCAAGATTTTCTTGCAATACTTTTGTGGGTGCCACTACTCCAGTAACTTGGATGTGATTCCCTGGAGGCCAACTGAGATTCTTCTGAGAAAGATCTGGTTGAATTCCTGTAGCAGGGTTAAAATTCCTTGCAGCAGTTGGGTTTGTGTGGGGTTTTTGTACATATTCCCTTTGAGGCTGTAATCCATACTCTGGTTTTCCTCTGTCTCTAGATGATGGAATCCCATAGTTGTGTATTTTTGGTGTGATGATATCCATAGCAATGGGAGGGGGTGGAGGTGGGAAGTCATCACTATCTGTGGACACATTGTCTGGAAACTGGTCATCATCCTGTGCTTTCTTACCCAACTTTTCTGATAAATTTTTCATACAGCTGGCAAAAGCTTGTACTTGAGGCTGTTGCTGATGTACTGGTTGCTGTGTTGTGTTTGGTCCAAAATGCTGAGATGGCAAAACTATAGCCTGAGATTTTGGTTGCAAATGTGTGCTGAATGGCTGAGATGCAGAGCCTGTGTACACCTGTCTATGTGGATCCTGAGAGAGCTGTTCATGCTGCAAATGCAGCTGTTGCTGCACTGGAGGCACACTGGGTGTATGAGGTTTTATTGGAAGAGGAGACTTTGGCTGTGCCTGAGGTTGTTGAACAGCAATACTGAGTTTATTGAACACTTGAGGCTGTTGTGATCCTTGCCCTGGAGCTGTAGAGTGTGGGAGAGGATGATCAGTTGGAGCAATAACAACAACCTTCTGTGACTTAACATGCTTAGGAGACTGGGGTTTCTGAGCAACTGGTGGACTAACAGAAAGTTGTTGTTGATGAAGGTGCTGATTGTTGACCACTGCTGAAGACATGGATTTTTGAGGTTTCTGCATGACAGGAGGTGGTGGCTGCTTTGTGGCAGTGATAGTTGTAGGTTGTGGATGGACTGAAGCAGACACAGTAATTGTTGTTGGTGCAATAGGTGTCCTGCTTGGAGAACTTGGTGCACTGTCAGAAATAGATTCTCCACGGATAGAATCCGTTCGCTTTGGAGGAGGTGGTGGAATCTTTTTTACTCCTTTGCTACCTGCAGAATTGGGGGTGGACTGTCCAGACACTGATGAGTCACTTGTAGTGATGACATGAAGAGGCACAGATCTACCACTATCATAAGAAGCTGCAGGTTTTACCATTACAGAAGGCTTCACAGATTTAGGTGAAGCAGAGATTTGAGGCATATCATAAATATGCTCTCCCACTTCCACTCCCATAGAAATATTATTGTTGTTGTTATTATTAACATATCCTTTATGAATGTACGGGTTACTTGTAACTTTGAGACCATCAGCATTAATTTCATGTTCATGCTTCTCTGTCTGAGATTTAGCCATAACTCTGGCTATAGGTCTCTGCTTCTCTGGTAAAATGGCACTGGCCACGGCATAAACACTGTTACTTTCAGATTCATTACTTCTGGGATTATCCAGAAATACATCATTATCCGAGAACCTTCTCGGAGAATTGTGATATGACTGATACATGAGCTGTTGTCCATTTGCATCTCTTCTGTCATCTGAAGAACTACTTGTTTTCATGATTTTTTTCACCTGCATTGCAACCAAATCTGGTTGAAAATGTCCACTGTTACTTCCTGTGGAGTTATGACGATAAGGCATTGCCCCTGCCAGACCAGCATCCTCTCTTGGCAGAGGGATAACTCTCATTTCCCCTCCACTTCCAGTAACACCGCCTACACTGCTATGTGACCCACTGCCTATGCTGCCACCACTGCCAATTGTGCTGATACTATCACCTGAAGGGGACTTTTTGGGTTTTGCTCCAACCAGTACTCCATCGTACACATGTGGCGAAACTGTAGCTATATCTCCTCCTGACCACCTGCCAGTAATAGGTGGAGCTGGTGGAGGAGGTTCAAGCAACTCTAGAGAAGCAGTTCTTCCATCAACTGAAGACAGATGTTTTACTCCACATGTTATTCGTTTGAGTCTGTCTATAGCAAGCATAATCTTCTTCTGATGTCCTGTAAGAGGAGAAGAAGCAAATTAAGATAAATTAGTTATTTTAATGAAAAATTGGCTCCATTAATATTTAAAATAATAGAAATAACATGTCTACCCAATAAAGGTTTGTCATAACACTTCTCTCTCATATCATTTTACTTGTCATAATACTTCTCTCTCATTTTTTCTATTACTTGTCATAATAGTTCTCTCTAATTTCCTATTACTTGTCACAATACTTCTCTCATTTCAGTATTTCTTATCACAATACTTCTCTCTCATTTTTTCTATTACTTGTCATAATAGTTCTCTCTAATTTCCTATTACTTGTCATAATAGTTCTCTCTCATTTCCTATTACTTGTCACAATACTTCTCTCTCATTTTCTATTACTTGTCCCAATACTTCTCTCTCATTTTTTCTATTACTTGTCACAATACTTCTCTCATTTCCTATTACTTGTCATAATATTTCTCTCTTATTTTCTATTACCGGTACTTGTCATAAAAGTGTTCCTTATTATCAGTCTCTTTCTTCTCTTCTTCTGCAACAGTTTTCAAACTCCTACAAATCAGCAGGTTATAGTCCAGAGAATGGAATGTGTTGTGTCATGGTTTACACGTCCAACTTCAACATGTCTTCTGGGTCAATTTCACCTTATATGGGATTGGACAGCCAGTTCGACCTCAAAACCATTTCAGTTGCCTCTTATGACAAGTATGGCAGGTTAAAGTTTCGCTATTCTTATGGCCTATTATTATTGTGGGTTCCACAACACACAGATGATCAGTCTCTCTATATTCTCTTCCAATTAACCTTAGGCAAGCTAGGTTCTTAAATTTACGAGTGGTTTCATTTTTTTGACTGGCATCTGCATTCACATAATTGCAAGTCATGATGTGCCTTTTAAAAACAAATTTTTAATCATACGAAGGTAAATTTCCTGTGATCAATACTGCGCATGACTTCTGGTAGGAAAACGACAGTTTCATAAAATCCAAACTGTGTTCACGATGACAGTTGACAAAAAAACTATCAAAACCGAGAAACATCCAGTTCAGAATTGATCTGCAGGCAACAATGGTCATCATATGTAGGGCATATGTTGAAGTGGTCAGTGAACCAAAGCTGTCTGCTAACATTAAGATCACAAGTGAAATCAGTTGCTGAAAGCTACTCAACCTCCGTATCATTGTGTTGGACAAGAGGTTTCAACAAGGTACTCTGGTCAAGAAGTACAGAGAAATGAGGGAATGCAACTTTCTGTTCAAAAATTCTTGTTCAGAAGTCGGATGTTGCAGCCAAGCAGTAAACCAGGGGTAGACAAAAGACAGTTCACATATCAAATCTGGCCTACCAGGTTGATTTAAAATTACTATATGTACTCATTTTGGGTCTCACAAAATATCACATCACCAACTGTAGCAGGATGGCAAAAAGTCAACCACAATGTTAAACAATGATCTATAGGAAATCATTACGTAAAATTGGTGAAGGGAATGTGTTCAGGAAAACAAAGACTTGAAGAGTGAGTGACTTTATGCATCCTTTAATATTGATAGGATAGAGGATAAAAATTTCTAGGCACAATATTCCTGTAGGTTGCTATTACTTTTGGGAAGGAACAACCATTAGTCGAGCACCGTAACAAGAACACATTCGTTCTAGTCGGCCATTTTGGTGAAAGCCATCTAGTCAGCCATTTTTCTTTTTGTTTTCTTAACAAACAAAAAAACTACACCTGTTTCGTCATATAAAACTGTTTAGAAAGACAAATAATGGTGGAAAGAGTAACTGGGAAGAGGAGAAAGGGCAGACCAAGAAGACGATGGACTGACGACATTAAAGATAACATGAATACATCGCTAGAAAATGCAAGCCACATCTCCCAAGACAGAGAGAGGTTCAGAGAGTTCATTGGGAAGACAACGTTCTGGAAGGAATACATCACATGACCAGAGGATAAAAACTTTTACGGTGATCTCAGGGTGATACTTATGATCACAGAACTTTTAAAAATAAAAACTCTGGATACTTCAGCTACCACATATGGCCAGATCCTGACATGACTAACTTAATTTGGTTCTCAGACTAAAAAATATTGCCAACCTTTGCTGTAAACAAAGATGCAATGTATTATGTTCTACACACTACATATGCTAACATGGAGCATACCAAGTTTTTGAATGCCTATTTCCTCCAGGTCCTCCCAGGTTATGTCTGTTACATAATCAATGCTGTCATACCCTTGTCCACACAGTGTATCCAGGTAAATCCCCAGCCCAAGAAGGTGGAGCCACTCCATAAGGTCATTCTATAAGTAAACACACAAGAATAAGTAAAGAATAACATGCTAATATAAAATGGCTGTTATTATAATGTATGTGTCATGGTATGGTTGGTTGCTGATCCAGCGGTCCATGGGCTCATGCACTTTGACTCAATGCCATTGTGTGATATATGCATGTGTTTGTGAGCTGTTGTTTTGTTCCATATAATGTGTTCCGTTTATCTGGCCCTGGAGGGAGAAACATTTTCCTGACACCATCCAGCGCTGGGCATTCAAAAAGGTGGTGGTCAACAGTTTCATAGGGATGAGTGCACAGCCTGTACCCTGTAGTGTATTGTGGTTGTATTCTGTTCAGGTGATTGTTGAGCTGTACATGTTGTGTGCGCACTCGGAATATGATACTCGTGTCATGGTATAAGATAAGAACATTTAATCTTTGAAAGAAAGAAATGTCAATAATAGGTGGAACTGTACTCAATTGGAAAATCAATAATATGTTAGACTGCTGTAACACTATATAAGAATAGTAACACTATATAAGAATAGTAACACTATATAAGAATAGTAACACTATATAAGAATAGTAACACTATATAAGAATAGTAACACTATATAAGAATAGTAACACTATATAAGAATAGTAACACTATATAAGAATAGTAACACTATATAAGAATAGTAACACTATATAAGAATAGTAACACTATATAAGAATAGTAAAGTTTTTCTGTAGTTTTATGGTTACTATTATGTGATATCGGACGTGATTTATACCACATAGTCGGATAGTCTGCTGGTTACCTTAAAACTACCACAAAACTTGTGTTCTATGCAAATACTATTCTAAATTAGAAAAATACAAAGGTGCCACGGTGGCATGCTTAAATTGAATTTTTATAAATTGCGCAAGTATTCCAAAGCGACTTCCATAAAAAAAAGGAGGAGCTTTTGAAGTGAAGTGATATTTGTATTTGTTTCAACATAAGTAATAGTGTTACATCTAATGTTCTTATGTCAAATATTATTAATTAAATTTGTGCTGAGTATTGTACTATATCTTTCAGTGTTGTAATAACAACTTCTAATTCTGCATATTCAACATGTTGGTACCACATGAATTCACACATGAATTCACATATATAAAATGATATATCGATATATACTGCACTGTCAACAGGTATACTACTGGATATACTACACTGGGTGATGATTTTCTGGTGAGAGAAATCATTCTCCCAGCCATTTTGGTTATATTGGTTATAGTTTTGTTTTCTTAATTGTTTTTGTGTCTTGATATAGGTCCCAATTGGACAGACACATCTACAATTGCATTTGTTCTTTGTTTTATTATTATTTTCTATATTTTATTATTTCATATTGACAGTTTTCTTCAGTAACCTGTCTACCTAATTTAGTATTTACCTCTATTTGTCTGGTTACTGCAGCACTTCCATTTTATCGGACATCCTCCGATAGTTGGGTTATTTATATATGTCAACAGGTATGTTGCTCAAATAATGCAAACATCTTGTGGTGAATTTAATATTGGTATTTTTACTTATCCCTAACCCAGATTCACACAATCTTATACATGTCAACTACTTTGACCACCACTATATGAATACAACAATTTCTCTAAAAGTCATGTGAAAACATGAAGCGAAACAGTTTCTTTACATCTCTGACAGCTTCGCTGGTTGTAGTTATCTGTAAGATTTAGTTGCATGTAATTCCCACTTGAATACAGTTAATTAGAGTACATGATACCATATTTCTGAAGAAATTTTACACATGAATTTTTAGTTGTAATAAGTAATTATAATTTATTTGTTGAGTTTTATAAATTTAGATATATAAATCACTGTGTGTATGTTTCAACCCCCAGGAATTAAAAGCAATAGATCTTTTGTATCATTTTGTGCAATGGGGAGGTTTCTCCTGAGCTTTATTTTATATATGGCCGACTTCAACTCTCAGCTGTGCGCAGTACTTTGAGAAGAAGTTCCTACTCAGAAAGGGTAAAGATCAGTGAGATGCATGGAGCAGCAAATGTGAGCATGTGATGCATATGCACGTGATTTAATTTACTTATGGAAACCTCCTTGGCTATTTGTTCAATTTATAAAATATTTAGTTTACTACAACCTATATGGTATAGTATCATGAATGTGATAGTGCAAGTAGGTTAGCATGAATATAAAAGTAATAGTGTAGCTTAAATAACAGTACAATAAATATGACAGTACAATAAATATGACAGTACAACAGCTTACATAAAAGTACAAATACCACACAACATGTAATGAAGAACTCACCGGCCTAAAGTCTGGTATTCCATCATTTATGTTCAGACGAGCTATTTCTGATTTCAGACGTTTTCTGTGAGCAGGTTTAGTGATTCCAATAGCAGTAAGATCCTGGAAATAAGTCGATGGAAAAAAACTAGAAAAAACTAGTTTGAAAAAAAACCAACTAGGAATATTTTTTAGAACATAAAACTGATAAAAGGGTATGAGTAGTAGTAAGGGATGTCGTTTACAAGGCCTGCCCAGTCGACGCCGGATCCCGCGTCAGATTGCTCAAAGAGAGAAAAACTTCCAGCGTCGATGTGGGATATCGCTCAGTGAGCCAGCTTTATATGGATCGGTCAGATATCGCAGGCCAGATAGCGGGACCAGCCAGATTTCACAGCCACAGAGCTGGATATCGGGGAGCTTGCTACCGATGGCCGGCTACCAGAGAAAGATATCGGAGCCACCACTGCCTACTCGGAGATGATATGTAGTATTATGATGTCTGTATAGGAGGATAACACGTGGTGGGATGGTGAGTCATACACCCCTGTGACCTAGATATAGCAGACAAATCTGAGCCTGTTTCTAATGAGTCATCCGTGATGAGGACTGTGTGACACAGATATTATCTAGACTTGGGTATATATATTTTTGGTGTTTCTAAACATAATGAAATTTTCAGTCAGGTTACCAGTAACTCAGACAGCAGGTCACCTTTGATCAGCATAGATAGATATTGTGATTTGCTTTCTTCGGTCAGTTTCACAGTGGAGTCCAGGTCAAGGTGATCGTTTCCCTGACTGGTAGATTTTATGTGCACAACGGGAAGCAGTACAAAGTTGTTATGAATACTATTCCAGACAATCGCTAATCTGTAATCGCTGGTTACAGGTATATGATCTGCTATGACCTGTTACAGGTATATGATCTGCTATGATCTGTTACAGGTATATGATCTGCTATGACCTGTTACAGGTATATGATCTGCTATGACCTGGTACAGGTATATGATCTGCTATGACCTGTTACAGGTATATGATCTGCTATGACCTGTTACAGGTATATGATCTGCTATGACCTGTTACAGGTATATGATCTGCTATGACCTGACATAACCTGTAACTAACTAACTAACTAACCAACAAACCAACCTCTTACTGGATTCCATGATAAGCTCAAATTTACAAGGCTCAGACAATAACTCACCTCTGGGGTCATGCGTGAGACAGTAGGCATGTCATATCCTGCTTGGATAAATAGTGGATAGTAGTCCTCAAAATGTAGGTCATGCAACCAGGCATGGAGTACCTCGTTGTCCTGATAAAAAATAACATGAACAAATAAATAAATATGAATTGATTGTTTATTCATGAAAGTACAGACATGTTTTTGGAAGTTTGTAGCTGATCTTTGTGAGCAGTGTATTCTATTCAATTATTATATTCAGTCTTTTTGACCACAGCTGTTTATTTATTTAAAAAAAATGGTATCTTACTCTTTTTAGTAAATAGAAGACTGCAGTTATACTGTGCAATAATTGGTCAGTAAATATAGAAATACATTTAAAAAATAGCTAAATAGATGTTTTACATGGAATAATACCACAAAATTGACGTTGTGACGTTGGTTAAAATGTCGATTCTGTGTTGTTATTTCCATTCACAAGTGATGCTGACCATTTGTTACATCCACTTTGAAATTCAGTTAGAGTTATATCCTTTATTATGAGCTCGTAGATGGCTATGACTTATTTGCTTAGTAATTCTATTTTGTATATTCTTAACACACGTGATTTTAATATGGTGTAGTGATATATCAGATCGTTTAATAAACATGTCTCTAGCTGCGGAAGGTCAACTCGCCCAGAATCGTGGAGTGTTCAGAAAATCCATAAGGAAGTCCACGTTCTGGAAAAAATACGTCATATGATTTCTAGTACTAATAGGCTACATTCCTAGTACTAATAGTAAAAATGATACTAAAATGTTATCATTACAAGAGGGGTTTTAATATACCTCCCCCAATCCACCAGCTTTCATGCCAGAGTGTTTAATAATTTCTACAGATGCTTCATACTGCCATCAGACATGGATAGAGAGACTTTTCCCCTACTGCCATCAGACATGGACAGAGAGATGCTTCTTACTGTCATCAGACATGGACAGAGAGATGCTTCCTACTGCCATCAGACATGGACAGAGAGATGCTTCCTACTGACATCAGACATGGACAGAGAGATGCTTCCTACTGCCATCAGACATCGACAAAGAGATGCTTCCTACTGCCATCAGACATGGACAGAGAGATGCTTCCTACTGCCATCAGACATGGACAGAGAGATGCTTCCTACTGCCACCAGACATGGACATAGAGATGCTTCCTACTGCCATCAGACATGGACAGAGAGATGCTTCCCACTGTAATCAGACATGGACAGATAGATGCTTCCTACTGCCATCAGACATGGACAGAGAGATGCTTCCTACTGCCATCAGACATGGACAGAGAGATGCTTCCTACTGCCATCAGACATGGACAGAGAGATGCTTCCTACTGCCATCAGACATGGACAGAGAGATGCTTCCCACTGCCATCAGACATGGACAGAGAGATGCTTCCTACTGCCATCAGACATGGACAGAGTACAGTAGACAAATCACTTGCATGTATAATACAACAAACAACACTTCTTACATGTGTTATTCTTTGCTTCCCTTTTGAGTGTCAGGTAATACACAAACTGTGAGTCATGTTTTGTTTATGTTCATTTTTTCTGAGGTATTTGGTTCTTATGTGCTCTGAGTGGTACTTGGTGCACACTTTTTGTTGAGAGGGAAAGAGTATGTATGAGAAAATCCAAGTACAAGTAAGTCAATTCTTTATGCCTTTTGAGTCCATTGAATGATACGGCACACACTTTTTAAGAAATCATTTATCATTTACTGTTTTTAATCATTTAAACTGTAGCATTTGCTTCTTAAGATGGTCAACTTACGGGCACTCCTGCCTGCAATAGTTGAGCAACGTTGATCGTGGATGTGATGCTGGATTCTTCCAGTCGGTCGAGACTACCTAGACTTGAGCTTGATGAGCTATGGTAACTCTGGCGGGAGGAAACTCCAGACTCATAACTCTGCCCTGACAACCGATGTTGCTGGTTGTTGACATGTACATTCACATAGCTGTGTACGGGCTGGGAGATATAAGTAGAGAGAAGACAACTGGTCAGTTAAATACAACTTGAAATAAGGACACTGCGTCATGAATTTGACAAATTTAATATATTTCTGGATTTTACTGTTTTATCATAATCAGGGTTCAATGAAACGGTTATAAAAATATGTCACTTAGAGACACATTTATGACATGTGTAACTTACAAAGACATTTGTAATGTTTGTCACTTACAAAGACATTTGTGACAATATTTTTAATACTTTGTATATTATTAGTAAATGTGCTTTGGTGAATTATCTCAGAAGACGGATGTGTCAGGCCATTGGTGCAAAAAAACGGTGACACAGCGCATTTCCATTCTCAGGACTACATCCTGCTGGAAATCTAGTAGGACCATGGTCCTGCTACAAAGGAGATCCAGTAGGAGTTTGAGAATGAATGCTGAAGAAGAAGAATTATCTCAAACATCTTACAAAAACTGTAGTACCAGTGTCACTGATGTAATTTCAGAGTCACTGATGTAATTTCAGAGTCACTGATGTAATTTCAGAGTCACTGATGTAATTTCAGAGTCACTGTGTTCATCTTGCAATAAATGGTATCTAATTTGTAGAACAAAAAAAAAGGAATATTACATATTTAGCCCTAACTTTACTGCCTACTTTGATTTCTAAACTGCAATTGTATACTTGATTTTGATTCTTTCTTCATGTACTGACTGTAATACAGTTTCCTGCAGATCTGTCACATAGCTCACTCTGTATAAATAACCAAACTGTCAATGGATATTAACATTTTTTAAAATTATTCTATTTGTTAATAATCATCATCATCAGGTGCCATGCCGGCTGGCATAGGCGGTCATGGCTCTTCACAGCTCTCTGTCCACAGTATTATGTATCAAAGTCGTTGTTGTTTCCCTGCCGTGCCAGGTTGTCAAACTGTCTAATATTTTCTCACGTTGTCACCCTCTGTCTCTGTTACCTTCAATTTTGCCTGTTGTGACTATGTTCTCTAAACCTCCCTGTCCCATTAAGTGGTCAAAAAAAAGAAGATTGACTTTTTTATTATATTGTTGATTAAGGTCAGTTTCGCATTTGACTCTTTCAACACTTCTACATTAGTTTTTCTGGCAGTCCATGGTATTAATAATATTGTTAATAATAATATATTATAATAGATGCTATGCCACATTCTGATATGATATATTCTCACAGTTTTATTTCAAATCCTAAATTGTCTTCGTTCAATCTCAAACTCATGCAGATTAACAGGATGTACGCCCTTGTGTTGCCGGGGCCCGAAAGGGGAGCAAAGAATAGTAACACTGTTTACCTTCCACACATGTCGTAAAAGGCGACTAAGGAGGTTATGGGATGGAGTTGGCTGTCCCATCCCATATAGGGTCAGTGACCCAACGCCATGCTGAAGTCGGATGTGTCAGGCCGAAAGGCGCAGACATCGCAGCAATGCTGTAAACTATGACACAACGCATTCCGTTCTCCATTCTCCGGACTACATCCTGCTAATTTGCAGGAGTTTGAGAACGAACGCAGAAGAAGAAGAAGAGGATGTAGTCAGGAGAACAGAATGAGATGTGAATGGTTTAAGCTTAGCTACTCCAAGGTTCCAGCTGGGCACTTATCCTATGAAACTATTGACCACCACTTATTTGAATGTACAGTGTTGGATGACGTCAGAAAAATGCTTCACCCTCCGAGACCAGATAAAGAGAACACTTTATATGAAACAGAACAACATCACACAAGAACATAACATACATCACACAAGAACATTGGGTCAAATGGTATGAGTCCATGATTGCTGAATGAGCCATGACTGAACCAACAAACCAATAGCTTAGCTGCAGCATTCACCCAGAAAAATTCGACTTCAGCATGAGTTCTGGGTCACTTTGACCCTCAATGAGATGCAGGTCAAAGTGTTGCTATTCTTTGCTCCCCTTTCAGACCCTGGCAACATTAAAAAAGAGTAAAATCCTAAATGACATTTGACTCAATGAGGCTGATGAATGTCCTCAACTGGAATTCATCTAATTTGGGGGGAACTAGTACTGTGAGGTAGAACATGACCATCTACGTTTCTATAAGACCTTTCAACAGAATTAATTAGGGACTGCATTCAAATGCATTCTTTTTCAGTATTGTCGTGCTTTAGAATGGATACTATTCATATACTTGGAGTTGCCGTGGCTACTTATGGCATGCGACTCCAAGTATATAAATAGTGACTAATAAACGACCAGACAATAATAAAAAATGTAACAAATGAGGTCCCTAATTAATTATGTACGGAGGTCTTTTACTGTCTTGTGTTTAGAGTAGAATAGACTTCAAACCTTTATGTCATTTGGTTATATTCCCAGATACGACTCAGGCGTGAAGAAGGGAAAATAAATAGACATAATTATGTTTTGTTACACTATGTGAGTACTTGCTATTGGACTAGAATTACTATTATTTTTATTTTTTTAATGAACCTGAATCTATTTTTGCTAATCAGAATCTATTTCTAGTTCTGAAATTTTGACAAATAAATTTCTATTTATGGATTGAAATGTTAAAGTTATATTAGAATTTTGGTTGTGAAATGTTTTTCAAGTCACAGTCTATTTTTTTGTTGTGTAATGTTTGCCAAGTCACAATCTCTGTTTTGTTATAAAATTTGAACAAGTCATAATATATTTTTGGTTGTGAAATGGTTGTAAAGTCACAATTCTATATTTGGCCATGAAATGACCAATTCATAATTCTATATTTTGTTGCAAAATATTTGGCCAAGTCATAAATCTATATTTGGCCATGAAATATTGACAAAGTCACAAATCTATATTTGATGGTGAAATTGTTTATTCTCAACCAGCTAAAATCTAATTCCATCAAGTTCACAAATAATCTAAAGACAAATCAAAGAATACAAAAAAAAAAGACACAATTTTCTCAAGGTTTCTTGAGTTTGGGACACACTCACTTTCACATCTGCATGCCCAGTGCTAAACCCTCGCCCGCTGTCACTACTGGCCGCGCTGTTTCTATTACTGTGGCCTGGGCTATCTTTGGCAGGACTTGACCCCCTCATGTCGCCCCCGACCCCGCCCAGAAATGGCAGGGAAGTGGGGGCAGGAGTCCACTCCCCATTATGCTGCAGTTGGTGCTGATGATGGTGATGATGGTGTTGGTACTCGGGGAGAGTACTGTTGCTAGTGTGGACGTGAAGAATATTGTCGTTGGCACTTACTGCAGGACCAAATGTGAATGCAGACTTGCCAAACTGGGGAAAAAAACATTAGGAAAAAGATTGTACTGAACGTATACTATCCGTAAGGCACACACAGATGTGGATGTTTCCATCCATCCAGAGAGAGAGAGAGAGAGAGAATGATCACGGAGAGGAAAAGAGAGGCATGAAGAAAATGTGATAAAATTCGAGGAGAGAAAGCTAAGCAACAAACACAAAATACGAATTAAAATGAAGTTTTACTTTACATAAAATCAACGTTTTGACCAGCAGGTCTTTATCAAGAGTGACAAAGACAGAATTGAAAGAAATAGATTACATGAAAAAGACAGACTGAATGTTTTCTAAACATAACAGAAACTCCCATCCCGTTTTACTAAGTTATATCTACGACCTGGCGATGATCAATAAAATCCAGAGACAAGAAAATCAGAGAAGAAACTGGATTTGGGCCAAACCAATAATGTAGAGACCAAATTTTGACCCTTAGAATAATCATCAAAGAATATGTGGACCTCACTTATTAACTTTATTGATTTCCAGAAGACATTTGATAGATTTCAATGTCCAACACTCTCATCAAACATGACTTTCCACCTAAATGTTTGAATATAATCAATGCTTTATATGACAGTTCATGATGATGATGTGCTTAGAAAAATATGGTTAAAACTTGTTTCATATAGAAACATTAATAAAACATGGCTGCATTATATCACCATTGCTTTCTGGATTGGCTATAGATTGGATTATAAAAAAACTACACCAAAAAGTTAACTTTTTGACACGAAATGACATAAAAGATTTCTCTTGAGCTTCATTTTGTAGATGACTTGTCTATATTAGATTGATTTCACTCAATTCAACTCCAAATAAGGTGCAGGAAATGCTGAATCGTGGTTCTATCTTAAAGAACACACACATTCATGATAATAACTGCAAGACTGGGTTAAAAAACAGGATAATGATTGTGTTGAATGGATGCTACATTTAAGGAAAACACAGATGTAAGTTAATACCTGTTTATTTATTCCAAGTTGCAATATATGGATGTGAATATGGGACAATAATCAATAAAGTGAGAAACAAAATTACAGCATTTGAAACAAAATGTTACAGAATAATCTTTAGAATACCATGGACCAAAGAAGATCACCACTAAGGACGTCATGAGAGAATAGAAAGTAAAATAAAAATGGCTATATAAGAAATGTGTCTCTAGAAAATTACAATATTTGACCATTTCAAGACATGAGAGCTTAAACAAGAGCATAATAGAGGGGATGATGCCAGGGGAAATTTCTTCTTTTTTCTTCATTCGTTCACTTGAAACATGTCTATATCTGTAATTCTGTCTCCCAAATAAAACTCAGTCTTGCCAGGGGAAATGAAAATAGTTAGACCACGAAGAAGATGGACGGTAGATATAAAAGACCACCTGAACATGGCACTCACTTTAGCAGGATGATTTGCACAAAATCAGTTTCGAAAGGCTGTAATGGCGGCTAGACTCAAAGACCACCTGAACATAGCAACTTTAGCAGGATGATTTGCACAAAACCAGTTTCGAAAGGCTGTAATGACTGCTAGGCTCAAAGACCACTTGAACATAGCAACTTTAGCAGGATGATTTGCACAAAACCAGTTTCGAAAGGCTGTAATGACTGCTAGGCTCAAAGACCACTTGAACATAGCAACTTTAGCAGGATGATTTGCACAAAACCAGTTTCGAAAGGCTGTAATGACTGCTAGGCTCAAAGACCACTTGAACATAGCAACTTTAGCAGGATGATTTGCACAAAACCAGTTTCGAAAGGCTGTAATGACTGCTAGACTCAAAGACCACTTGAACATAGCAACTTTAGCAGGATGATTTGCACAAAACCAGTTTCGAAAGGCTGTAATGACTGCTAGACTATGACCATGAATGTTTCCATGATAGATTATCATTTAATATAATTTTCAATAGAGAAACACATTTAAAAAAAGTTGATGCCTTTTCTGTTTTGGGCAGCAAAATGACAGGAGATAGAGATATACAGCAAAATTAATTTGTACTGAAATAGCCTTGGCTTTCAATGTGTTTCATCATCTAATAATAAATAAAACACTAACATATCAAACTATGATTATCGAACATAATACATATGCTAACCTATAACTGTAAAGATGAACATAACAAAGATGCTGGAGAAGAAACTGAAATATTTTAAATACATTTATAAGAACAAACTTGAACACTGGTAGTGAAAAAATGAAGTCAAACAGGCAAACAAAAGGATGTAAACTCAACAAAACACATTGACAAAATACATACTAAAATTGCGTCTGACGCAATGATGGAAATAAGAGTGAGCAAATACGAAATGATGGGAGTCAGAGTCAGCAAATACGAAATGATGGAAGTCAGAGTGAGAACATACGAAATGATGGGAGTCAGAGTGAGAAAATACGAAATGATGGGAGTCAGAGTCAGCAAATACGAAATGATGAAATTCAGAGTGAGCAAATACGAAATGATGGAAGTCACTTTGATTACACGAGTGAGCAAATACGAAATGACAAATTCCCTACACTATGTAAAATCATGTGCAGTCATTATGTCTTCATAGCTTTATTCAGTACAATACAGTAGTTTGTTCACTAGGCATGCAATGAATATTGAAGACCTGTCTTTGCTAGACATGCAAGGAATAGTGAAGTCATGTCTTTGTTAGACATGCAAGGAATAGTTAAGGTATGTCTTTGTTAGACATGCAAGGAATAGTGAAGGCATGTCTTTATTAGACATGCAAGGAATAGTTAAGGTATGTCTTTGTTAGACATGCAAGGAATAGTTAAGGCATGTCTTTGCTAGACATGCAAGGAATAGTTAAAGCATGTCTTTGTTAGACATGCAAGGAATAGTTAAGGTATCTACCGTGTATAAACAAGCTTTACACGAGAAACAATTAACATAGTAATTGACCTGCATAAAATAATAAACACATATCTGCCCAGTTATACTGTACGCACAGTAACACAGGAACTGGTAGAACTGAAAATAAACCACAGACTCTGGTCCATAGATATACCGTTGGTAGGTAGTAACGGGGTGGGTGTCCTAAAAACAATAGCTAATCACTTAGTTTTTGTGGGATATTTTATAACATTGGGGGGGGGGGGGGAGAAAGTGTACCCATGGCCGAGAGGTTAGAAGATAATTGTTCTCACAGCCATGTGGTCCAGTTACAATTGGCGGCAATGACTGAGTTTCTTTTCTGCCGGAGGTTAAAAGCACGTAAGTTACTCCGTAGTATAAAACAAAAATTCCCAGGGATCTCAGAAAAAAAGATTAAACAAGAAATCACGTAACACATTCGAACACGTGACCGTTTGATCAAAAGGCGAACAGTGTAACCTCTGTGCCACGTTGATCCCCATTTTTCTGTCTCGTGATTGTACATGCACTAATTTGCCATGGATGGCATATGCAAACCATATACCACAGTGGTATACACGGAATAAGGTTACAAATAGTAAACAAAACATACTAGCAACTAAACACAAAGAAGTACGACGTTTCGACTAGAAAACTTTAATCTGGACGGTAAACAATATACAAACGACAACAGACCTACACAGGAACGCACACGTAACGAGCCATTATAACTTTTCCAGCCTGTTTGATTGGTTTTTTTTAATACTAATGATTTATGTATGTAAAAGTACGCACATTTGAGTGCGCACACACACGAATAGTGAATCAGGGAACCTGTTAGTTGGAACTTGTTAAATAGTTAGTCCTATGTTAGTTGTTAAGTCATTTAGTTGTATTTATGAAATGCGATTTCATTCCCATCTTGTTTACACGTGTATTTTTTTTGTAATACGGTGAGCATTATCACTTCAAAAGGCGCAGAAAAGTTTCCTCATTGTACTCGTCTTTCTCCATATGTACTCAGTTCCTCTCAACGAAGCAGCATCAATCTTCATGCTTATGTGTTGGAAAGCCACTGAGAAGAAATCACTGACTAAAGTAATAATACAACTAGATAAAGCGTGTCGAAAATGGATGGGCGTCACAGCCCAGGTTACAGTGCATGATCTCGCCCAGCTACACTCGAAATAACAAGACATAATTATATAGATAGATGGCTTAGTTAACAGAAATACAAATAAAAGCGGTTGGGGCTATGTTTCCTACAGAAACGGCGTGAAGTTGGTTGAGAAATCTTCAGCATACTCCACTGTCACATCGAGCATGAGGATGGAAATAGAGGGAGTTACAGAAGCACTTAATTGGTTGATAACTGATACATCAATATACTTGGTAATACTCACATACTCTTAAAGCATGCTGCGCAAGAAAAAAAGTACATGCTGAGAAAAGAATGGGGGAGTTAAGGAACAACTCAATTGTCAGCACTAAATGGATATACTGCCCTGGTCATGCTGGGGTCAGAGGAAATGAGAGAGCCGATTTAATGGCAGGCAATGCGGTGATAGATCGCACAATGTTGAGAAGCGATAAAGCAGACTTGATCAAGGCAGTAATACATTCATTTCAAGATGAAGATTAGAAATAGGAGTATCTAAAGGGGAGGGAAGGAAAAGTATTTTTTTTGGAGGCCCCGATGATCACGCAATCAACACCTGACCGGGACTCTGAGACTACATATACTGGGTGGCTGCTGGAACGGAGGGCGGAGCATGCACTTATGGGAATGCCCCACGTGCTGTGAAGCTAGTTTCTAATCAAGAATGTGTTGGAAAGCCTTAGTGGGACTCTCTGCAGGGAGAGTCTTCATACTGCTGTGTTGGAAACCTGAGAACAATGAATTAAATCCAATGAATTAAGTCTTTTTGAGTTAATCCTCTTTTTTAAGTGTTCTAGCGTGCACACACACACACAAGCATCTTATTAATTATTTAAGACAGTATTAGAACTAGCGAACACGCGGGTGAGAGAGAGAGAGAGAGTGAGAGAGTGAGAGCTTGAAAAACAAACATACACATGCATCTAATTCTTTCTTTAAGACAGTATATTAACTGGCGCACACGCAGGAGAGAGCTTGCAACAACAAACACATACACACTATGCAGATCATTCTGTTTTAAGGAGAGTTTTAGAAGTAGCGAACACGCGGGATTGAAACAACAAACACACATGTATCTAATTATTTCTTTAAGATAATATTCGAAGTAGCCAACACGCAGGGGAGAGATTGAAACAACAAACACACATGTATCTAATTATTTCTTTAACATAATATTCGAAGTAGCCAACACGCAGGGGAGAGATTGAAACAACAAACACACATGTATCTAATTATTTCTTTAACATAATATTCGAAGTAGCCAACACGCAGGGGAGAGATTGAAACAACAAACACACATGTATCTAATTATTTCTTTAAGATAATATTCGAAGTAGCCAACACGCAGGGGAGAGATTGAAACAACAAACACACATGTATCTAATTATTTCTTTAACATAATATTCGAAGTAGCCAACACGCAGGGGAGAGATTGAAACAACATACACACATGTATCTAATTATTTCTTTAAGATAATATTCGAAGTAGCCAACACGCAGGGGAGAGATTGAAACAACATACACACATGTATCTAATTATTTCTTTAAGATAATATTCGAAGTAGCCAACACGCAGGGGAGAGATTGAAACAACAAACACACATGTATCTAATTATTTCTTTAAGATAATATTCGAAGTAGCCAACACGCAGGGGAGAGATTGAAACAACATACACACATGTATCTAATTATTTCTTTAAGATAATATTCGAAGTAGCCAACACGCAGGGGAGAGATTGAAACAACATACACACATGTATCTAATTATTTCTTTAAGATAATATTCGAAGTAGCCAACACGCAGTGGAGAGATTGAAACAACAAACACACATGTATCTAATTATTTCTTTAAGATAATATTCGAAGTCCCAACACGCAGGGGAGAGATTGAAACAACAAACACACATGTATCTAATTATTTCTTTAAGATAATATTCGAAGTCCCAACACGCAGGGGAGAGATTGAAACAACAAACACACATGTATCTAATTATTTCTTTAAGATAATATTCGAAGTCCCAACACGCAGGGGAGAGATTGAAACAACAAACACACATGTATCTAATTATTTCTTTAAGATAATATTCGAAGTCCCAACACGCAGGGGAGAGATTGAAACAACAAACACACATGTATCTAATTATTTCTTTAAGATAATATTCGAAGTCCCAACACGCAGGGGAGAGATTGAAACAACAAACACACATGTATCTAATTATTTCTTTAAGATAATATTCGAAGTCCCAACACGAAGGGGAGAGATTGAAACAACAAACACACATGTATCTAATTATTTCTTTAAGATAATATTCGAAGTCCCAACACGCAGGGGAGAGATTGAAACAACAAACACACATGTATCTAATTATTTCTTTAAGATAATATTCGAAGTAGCCAACACGCAGGGGAGAGATTGAAACAACAAACACACATGTATCTAATTATTTCTTTAAGATAATATTCGAAGTAGCCAACACGCAGGGGAGAGATTGAAACAACAAACACACATGTATCTAATTATTTCTTTAAGATAATATTCGAAGTCCCAACACGCAGGGGAGAGATTGAAACAACAAACACACATGTATCTAATTATTTCTTTAAGATAATATTCGAAGTAGCCAACACGCAGGGGAGAGATTGAAACAACAAACACACATGTATCTAATTATTTCTTTAAGATAATATTCGAAGTAGCCAACACGCAGGGGAGAGATTGAAACAACAAACACACATGTGTCTAATTATTTCTTTAAGATAATATTCGAAGTCCCAACACGGAGAAGAGAGCTAGAAACAATACACACACACCTATGCAGATCATTCTTCTTCTTCTTCTTCTGCGTTCGTTCTCAAACTTCTGCAGATTGGCAGGATGTAGTCCGGAGAACGGAATGCGCTGTGTCACCGTTTACAGCATTGCTGCGATGTCTGCGCCTTTCGGCCTCACACATCCGACTTCAGCATGGCTTTGGGTCACTGAACCTATATGAGATGGGACAGTCAACATCCCATAACATCCTTAGTCGTCTCTTACGACATGCATGGAAGATAAACAGTGCTTCTATTCTTTGCTCCCCTTTCGGGCCCCGGTAGCACACGGGCGTGCAGATGATTAATTCTCTAAGAATTGGTATCGTATCCTACTCATGATTTAACTATCAACCCAGCATTTTATGGCTGTAGTGATTTTACAGGCAATATAAATACGTTCAGTAGTTTGCGATTGCTCTCTGAGCACAAATGCCAGTGGCGGGGATCGAATTCGGTAACTTCGTCGTTACAGATGCTATCTGTACCACTACACCACAAAGCCTGACAAAATATTATTTAAGACAGTATTCTAATTATCGAACAAGAGGGAAGATCTTAAAATAACACACACATGCATTAAACTGTTTCTTTAAGACAGTATTCTAACTGTAACATATAATCAAAGTTGTAAACAAAATTATAACAATAAGTAAGGAGATCTTATGTGTCCGTGATATTACCAGATATAACAAGTAAGGAGATCTTATGTGTCCATGATATTACCAGATATAACAATAAGTAAGGAGATCTTATGTGTCCGTGATATTACCAGATATAACAATAAGTAAGGAGATCTTATGTGTCCATGATATTACCAGATATAACGAGTAAGGCAATCTTATATATATATATACTCCCAATCGAGGCCATCACCGTGTAGTGGTGATGGGGCTTAGTTCAGCCATCAGGGGCTGGAAACTAAGACTACTCGAGCAGGACCATAGTCCTGCCCAAGTAAGCAGAGTGCTGAAGACGGAGGCAACAAGCCAAAGGCGCACAGATAATCAGGATGCCACGCACAAAACACAATGGAAACATCTCTGTATCTATTAATAGTTATGGTGCCTACCCTGGGGCGGAAGTTCAGGCAGGGACGGTGCCGGGCCCTATACCCCGAAAGGGCCTAACCTCAGTTATTGAAAGTCCTTCTCAATTGCCCCGAGGAGCCAGGAGGCAATGGAATAAGGCTACTGGCCAAACAAACCAACGACCAATAAAAATAATGCAGACATATTGGCCAGAGGAAACAACACTGGAATCAAAGCTCTATGGGCCGCTAGTGTATGAACTACAAAAGACTGAGTTTTATTCAGGAGACAGAATTACAAATATAGACATGTTTCAAATGAACGAAAGAAGAAGAAGAAGCATTCTAACTAACGTTCACGTAGGGGAGAAATAACAAACACACACATGCATTTAATTGTTTCTCTAAGACAGTATTCTAACTAACGTTCACGAAGGAGAGAGCTTAAAACAATACACACGAACACACACACATACTATGCACATCATTCTTTCTTAGTGATAACGTCATGCAGAAACAATGAAACAGACAAGATAGTGCAAAGAATGCACCTCCCATGAACGATTGCATGACATGAGAAAGTATTGTGCCTGTCAATGTCAAATGAAGAACGCAAACTGAACGCATACGAAGCAAACAGACAAATAATTCAACTTATTCTAAACACATTCTAACCGGAATTGTACTAATCTCATTTCTTTCCTTACTCATTGTAAGCTAGAACAGTGGTTCTAAAATTGGGATAAATGCCCCCACCCTCAGTGCACAGGGGCGTTTTGCAGGGTGGTCACGAAGAAAACAATTTAATTGGGAGCACCACAGGAAGGTAAATAAATATCGCAAACAATAAATTATATGGGTCCCAGATCGACACTTTACCGGTCATGGACGTCGTAGGTAGAGTTTTGGTGGTGGAGTTGGCTGTCACATCATATAGAGGGTCAAAATGACACACAAACCACGCTGAAATCGAACGTGTCAGGTCGAAAGTCGCGGATATCGCAGCCAAACTGGAAACCATGATGCATTTCGTTCTCCGTCTGTAGAAGATTTGTCATCTCAATTCATTATTTATTTTCATTCATTTGTTCCGTTTCTTGATTATTCCCGTGTTTTCCGTTGGTGAATATTTATATACTTGGAATCGCATGCCATAAATAGCTAAGCATACTCCAAATATATGAATAATAACCAATGGAAAGCGTGACAATAATAAAAAAAGTACCGAAAGAAGGCATGTTTACTTTTTTGCAGTTAGGTCTTATAGTACCGTCTATGGTCACGGTTAGATACCAGGGGGCCACGAACAAAAGAAAACATATAATGTAAAGCAGGGTTTATCAAAGTGGACGGGAACACTCCCGGGCAACACTGCAGGTCGAGGGGTGAAAGTGGGACAATGTTGGCTCAGGGAAGCAAAAGGACGTTAGCGAGTACTTAGACACGAGATGCAATTCTCAAACCTGACCCAACTAGGACTATTGAAACCCTTGCGGCCGAAGACGGATGTGTCGGGCCATTGGCGCAAAAAAAAACTGCGACACAACGCATTTCCATTCTCTGGACTATATCCTGCTGGAAATCTAGTATGACCATTTTCCTACAATAGAGATCCAACAGGAGTTTGAGAATGAACGCTGAAGAAGAAGATGAAGAAACCCTTGAAAAACACTTCAAATTAAAAAAAATATGAAGAAATTACGTTTTTTTATGTAAAAATCCCCCTCCTTCCCCTAACTGCAGACGTTTCTACGGACCTGGTTGGGGTGTGGGCGCTCTGGTCTATACTAAAGAGTTTGATCAACAATGATCTAGACCAGTGTTTCCCAAACTTTTGTTTACCATGTCCCACCTAAGTCTTTCTAAAATTCTGATGTAACATATTATGTAACATACTACGACGACCATCACCTACCATCAGAAAAAAACAGATGATCAAGTCAATAAGAAAGCCACAAACACCAACACAAGATGACTATCACATTATGAACAGATCAGAACAAGTTATAATTCTACGTCTCAGAACAGGACACAACAGACTCCGCAGTCACATGTATACAAAGTTCAAGATTGGCAACACGGCCATGTGTACATGTGGACAGGCAGCACAGAGTGCCAAACATATACTTCAAGAGTGTTCTGAGCATGAAACGTTGAGGCAGACATATTAGCCAGAGGAAACAACACTGGAATCAAAGCTCTATGGGACACTGTATGAACTACAAAAGACAGTGATTTTATTAAGGAGACAGAATTACAGATATAGACATGTTTCAAGTGAACGATAGAAGAAGAACTACGACGACCCTTATGTAACATATTCTTTTGTATATTGGAAAATTGAATTATTCCCAATGTTTAAAAATTCGAATCCCCCCCCCCCCCGTGGGGCGTGTGCCCCACGTTGAGAAACACTGATCTTGATTCTACTAGTCTCTAACTAATGCACGACTTTCACCTACAAATATTAACTACTATTTTCTATGTATTTTGCCTTTCTGCAATTTGCCATTTCTTAAGATTACCATATTGTATTTGCTCTGTAGGGAATCGTCCACTAACACTTAGTTTTTCTTTGTTGCTTAGTGTATGTGTTTTTGTGTGTGCACGCGCGTGAGTGTCAGAGGGAATCACCATGGAAATTCAACGCCCAACACTCGTGGTCGATCTTGGCCGGGACAAATTAACGCAGAACAAAATACGGAACATCGATTGGCATTACAAAAAATTCATCAGTGTCACGTGATTGATTATGTGCAAATCAGATTGTTGTATTTACTCAATAATTCCCAACACTTGACAAGTGGTCAGATGTTTGAAATATTAAAATATGAATATTTCTATTAACAATATAATAAGTCATGAATTTGTGCACGTTTATACGAAAACGTAAGAGGGTGTTTGTTTCCCCTTAAATATTGGGGCAGACCACTTTATTGGGGCGGAATTATTGGTGTTTTTTAGGGGAAATAGTTAAGGATAGGGAAGGGGGGATTCTCTTCTATTTACTAATTTCGTAGTACTAAATATCGTTTCTATTTTCTCAAGGAGAGGGTTTGAACCCCTGAAACTCACACCTTATATAATGCATTGAATAGCATAAGTGATGCATGTTTATTACTATAGGCAACATGCGCTGACATCGTTGATTAATATTGTCAATGAAAGCTGGCGTTATTTCTTATATTTGACAACACAAGAGGACCGTACTTCTGTTGACAAAGACAGCTCACGTAGTTTGTTCGTATTAACAACAACAACAAACATACACTGACGCAGTTTATTCCTACTAACAACAAAAGCAGACTGTTACCTATTACAAACACACTGATACAGCAAACGGCAATAACATATTTAATATATTTCAAAACGATTATTATGCCAACGCCGTGCTACCAAACGCCAAACATGGACAACGACAGCGTAAACTTGTGACTGCTGAAATGGCATGCTTACGCAGAATCCCAGGAATATCTCTAAGAGACAGTGAGAAGTTAAGACAGATAAAGAACCGGCACCGCCCCAATCATGGAATACATTAAAAGGCAACAGATCAAATGGTTTGCACACATCAGCAGACTACCACCAGACAGCATACCACGGCACGCTATGCTACACAGATACAGTGAAGGCAGACCTAGAGGCCGACAACGAAAACGATGGACCACCGAAATAAAAGAGGCGACAAATTCCACAATATACTCAGCACACACGAGGGCCATCTCCAGAGAACTCTTCTACCCCTGACCCTGAAAGGCAACAAGGGACCTGAAAGGCAAAAGGGCACTGAAAGGCAATAGGGGTTTAGCGAATAGATAGAATTAAAAAACGAAAGCGCGTCTGTGCTCTTATTAAACAATAATTTACCTGTAGTAAAACCTTGTACTGCGAACCTGCAGGAGTTTGGGAACGAACGCAGAATAAGTTGTGCTCTGACTTCCTAATTGGGTGGTCTAGGTTTAGTTTTCAGATCAACTGGACAATTATTTATATGACCAACGTCTCCTATTCGATTAAACTTAAGGAAATATGTATAAGAACAGCAAAGAAGGCGGGCAAGGCACCAACCACATCAAACATTAGTATGTCGTTGGTCGTCGACACTGTATTTCTCTACGTACTAGTAGCATTAAAATAGAGATATATTTGTGGTTATCAAACTCCACTGGATATCTTTTGAAGCAGGACAATTATCATACTAGATTTCCAGCAGGATGTAGTCCACTCTCTCTCTCTCTCTCTTTCTCTGACGTTTCCTTTGCAGAACGTTGTCCTCACTGTTACTATCTGGGCGTCCGCCTTGTCAGAAGGTCTTCGATGTTATGTGTCCATCGTAGTCTTGGTCTGTCTCTTGTTCTCTGTCCTGGAACTTTCTCCTCCATGATTAATCTTTCAAAATCATTGTGTCTTTTTATATGTCCGAAATATGTAAGTTTGCGTTTTTGATAATTTTGAGGAGTAAAAGTCTTCTTCTGTGTTGAGATATTTGCAGACAACTGTGTTAGTTCTTTTTTCTGTCCAAGATATTCTTAGGACCTTCTATAGTATTTTATTTCGAATGCAGATAATTTCTTTTCCATTGTCGATGTCATTGCCCACGTCTCACAATCGTTTGTTACCACTGGAAATATGTAGCTTTTTAGTAGTTGTAACTTTGTTTTTCTGTTTGTGTCTTGCCATATAATTTTCTTCTGTGATATTTTTTGAAGTGCCATTGCTAATCTCTTTCTTATCTCCGCGAGCTATCTCCTGTGGTGTTGATGGTTGATCCGAGATATTCAATGCTGTTTACATTTTCTAGTTGCTCTTTGTCAATGAATATTTTAGGTGTAATTTCATCTCTGCTTTAATGCATTCTTTTTAAAATCTATTTTATTTTGCACTTTGGAAAATCTTTTGTGCCTCGCGATGATGGCTTGACTGACATAATCATTTGTTCTAAACATGATGTAGTCCTGGAATCGGAATTGCGTTTTACCACCGTTTTATTTGCATCAATGGCCTGACGCATCAGAATTTGTCGCGGTAACTGATACGTTCAGTGTTTTACCATATCGACAGTAGGTGAGCCGCAGAGAATTACTTCTTTATCGCTATCGACATAGCCACAGGCGCCCAAATGGATTACTGTTATATGCCCGTAGATAAAGGATGGGGTTGGGGTGTTCAAATACTTTCTAGCATATCTGAACATGAGTTTTAGCACTAGGAACTTAACCAGTGTCTGTAAAAACCCCTCCCTTGCGGCTTTAAAAAAAAAAAGTCTTCAAATTTCCCATCAAGCAGTGAAATTTACAGATGAAACGGACGAATGTTGTCGTAATCACTAAGACACTGTACTCTTATACTGTGACGTGTGTTAGTAACGTAGACATGACCAGATTTCTGGCTGAAGATGTAAGCATGCAAGACTATGACTTCAATACGTGTATTGTCCATATAGAATCAGGACGCAACATCAGAATGAACACTGTAATAGATAGCAGGATTCTGTACTGTAGATCGATGCTCATGAATAAGTAAGAGAACTATGAGGAGATTCACAGCAGGACAGGGTGGGAGTGTGTGCAAGAATGTGAGGATGCGTTCAAGACAGGGTGGGAGTGTGTGTGCAAGAATGTGAGGATGTGTACAAGACAGGGTGGGAATGTGTGCAAGAATGTGAGGATGCGTACAAGACAGGGTGGGAGTGTGTGCAAGAATGTGAGGATACGTACAAGACAGGGTGGGAGTGTGTGCAAGAATGTGAGGATACGTACAAGACAGGGTGGGAGTGTGTGCAAGAATGTGAGGATACGTACAAGACAGAGTGGGAGTGTGTGTGCAAGAATGTGAGGATACGTACAAGACAGGGTGGGAGTGTGTGTGCAAGAATGTGAGGATACGTACAGCACGATAGGTGGAAATGTGTGCAGGAATTCAAAATCCTAGAGGATTGATTTCACTGTACTCGGTTTCCCATATGTACTCCGTCACTCTCAACAAAGCGTCACGGCGCCTGCCGAGAGTACCACTCATAGCACGTAACTCAGCAGCTTCAAGCGATACTCCACAGGGATACTGAAAAACTTCATCTTGTAAACAAGGCGACACGAGCCGGATTCGAACCAATGACCTCTTGAACACGAGACGAACAGCTTAACCACTACGCTAGAGAGATCCCCGAAGCGCAAGAATGTGAAGGTACTCACAGCTTAACAGGAGAAAGTGTTTGAACGAACGTGAGGATACTAACAGGTTGACAGGAGAAAGTGTTTGAACGAACGTGAGGATACTAACAGGTTGACAGGAGAAAGTGTTTGAACGAACGTGAGGATACTAACAGGTTGACAGGAGAAAGTGTTTGAACGAACGTGAGGATACTAACAGGTTGACAGGAGAAAGTGTGTGCAAGAATGTGAGGATACGTACAGCTAGACAGAAAGTCCACCCCACGAGTCTTAGTTTCATCTTTCTACAGAAGCAGCAGGTAGCAGTGTTGTTATTCTTTGCTTAGCTTTCTGCCCTCGAAAGTGGTATAGAGATATATGAGAGAGAGAGAGAGAGAGAGAGAGAGAGAGAGAATTGGTATCATACTGTATTGTGTGTAATTAACAACCATCATTTTTTGGTTGTAGGGATTTTCTAGACACTATTTACGATCAGTACATTGCAATCGCTTTCTGAGCGGTCAGGGTGCACACATTTTTCCAGTTGAAATCGAAATACGTACATTGGCCATCCGGTACAGTACAAGTAGGCGCCACCACATAGTCGAGTCATTTCCCTTGTCTATGTTTGTAAATTTCATGTTCATCATTTAATAATTTAAATATTTGGGTTAGGATAGTTGTGTTTTATATAGCTAACCCTAACCCCAACCCTAAATAAATAAATATTTAAATTATGAAATGATGAACATGAAATTTACAAACATAGACAAGGGAAATGACTCGCCTATGTGGTGGCGTCTACTTGTACTGTACTGGCCATCATTGCGTATCTGTCGCCTGTGTAAAGTAGTCAAACGAGGTTTTGGGAGTGGAGTTGACTGTCCCATCCCATTAGAGGGTCCAGCGACCCAGAATCGCAGCCAAGCTGTAAACAATGATACAACGCACTCATTCCCCAGAATACTACGTCCTGCTGGTCTGCAAGAGTTTGAGAACCAACGCATAGAAGAATATGTCTCAGCCACAGAGCCAGCGCTACAGTGGATGAAAACAGAGTGCTAAAGATGACAAGGAAGATATGAGAGAAAGAGAATGTGAAGAGTGATAGAGAGATATGAGGCGAAACAGATACGCACAGTGAATAACAAAACAAAGAATGAGAGTGGAAGAGATAAAAATAAGGAAAAGATATTAAACGAGGTTTAAAACCCCCCCCCCCCCATAAATGCACCGAACACCATACCCCCGGGACAAACTGGTTGTCCTAGAGTTAAATATCTTCTAGAATATCTCAGAACGATAAGGTCGCCAGGACATACCGGCAGTCTTCACCTTCCATCAATCTTTTCTTTCACGTTCTTGTTCTAATCCGAAACCGTGCAATAAAAATAAAATAGAAATAACACATTGCTCGTTTTTGTTAGATTGACGTGCACCGTAAATAAACAGCATGGCAAAACGTTTCACCTGGCGATCTTTCTTTCCTCCTTTGTGTTCTTTCTTTCTTTCTAGCTTTATTTCTATATTTCTTTGCTTTCCTTATTTTAAAATTCTTTTTTCTTTATTTTTTTTGCGTTCAATCTATATTTCTTTGTTATCATTTTTTTCCACATTTTCGTCTTCTCTTATTATGCTTCTTTCTTTAATTTCTTTCTTTCCTTCTTGCTCTTTCGTTCTTTCTCCGCTTCTTATTTTTAATTTTCTCAATGTACACAAAAATTAAAGAGAAAAACCCTCTAAAGCTCTCATTTCTTTCCTCACTTCACACATCATCAACATCACTGCATCATCCATTCCTTTCGTTTTACTAGCTTTCATTTCTTCCATTCTGAAACTGTGTTTCAGTCAGACCTTTCAACGCTTTGAATTTACTTTGAAATAATGAAATGACTATGTTTTTTTTACTGCGACGCTCTTCACTTTGTTGGATATGCAATGTGCAGTTCTGACACTATGGTTAATATTTACAATGTTGTTGTTGTCAATAACCAGCGAGAGATTTGCCCTTACTTCGGATGTGCAATGGGATTTATAATGTAAGCACTCATCATCTTTCACTGTAATGGTTAAGCCAGCGTTTCTCAAACTTGGTTCCGCGAAAGGAAACATGGGGGTTAGCGAGACTTGAATATTGTTTCAATAGTTCTGCTAGCGAAAAATATTTTTGTGTGGAGAAAAACTGATTTACGTCATTGCGTAAATGAACTGTTAAATGAACCAAATTAACTGCTTCCAAGACTGTCCTAACCCAAATGAAATGCTTCCAAGACTGTCCTAACCCAAATGAAATGCTTCCAAGACTGTCCTAACCCAAATGAAATGCTTCCAAGACTGTCCTAACCCAAATGAAATGCTTCCAAGACTGTCCTAACCCAAACCAACTACTTACACGACTGTCCTAACCCAAATGAAATGCTTCCAAAACTATGTTAAACCCAAATACACTGCTTCCAAGACTGTCCTAATCCAAATATTGAAGTATCCTCAGTACCACAAACATAGAACATATATATTCGTAATACAACGACCTACATGCCTTCTTATAATCATAAATTCACTGAAGGCTCCGAAACGCCTTGCAACTTAAGTAAACAGGTATTCCGAACGTGACCAGTCACATCCCCATTAAAAGATGTGATCTCGTCAAGACACTCAACATGTGTACTCAAGTCATTGAGAACGGATCAATCGAGACAAGGACTATTACAACAACGAACATCCCGCGTAAGTATCCTCAGTAACACAAGCATAGAACATATATATTCGTACTACAAGGACCTAAAGGCCCCCTGATCTCGCGATTGCATAGTCTCCTGCGCTGTTTATGAGCTCCTAAATATTCGAAAAGTGTCACTTCTTCTAAAACACTGTTATAAATATTAATTCTAGTTACATATATTAGCAAGGACTATATACAGTACATTGAAAAACAGAGACTGAAATGGCTCGGTTACTTAATTAAAATGAACCTGTCATGGACAGTAGCAAGAGCACACAACGAGAGAATGAAAACAAGAAGCAAAGGAAGACTAAGAAGGTGGATTGAAGGAGTTACGAACGTTCTGAGATGTCACAATATTACTGAATATCAAGCGACCAAACGTGGCAAAACCTTGAAAACGGATGTCATTTAGTTCTGCGAGGCCGAACAGTAAAGCAGAGAATATATAGGACAGAGAAATACGTCTTCCCAGTTCGAGGTAGTTGTCAAGAAACATTGCCTGGTTGCCCCTTTCCTGTATCGTTTTTCACGAGCTAGAAACTATATGAGCGAGACCCTCGTAATTTATAAAGTACTGCGGATTCATGGAGAATCATCCTTTGAAATTGACACAAAGTATACACATTGTAACCAATGGAAACCACGGGAAAAAGTCAAATAACCCTTTTTTAATGATGATTCCTGATTTAGTCCACAGAACTTTATAATTGACGAAGGTAATTTATATGTCCTGTATGAGCCTCTTGTATGAGCTTCCAAGATGGAATTATAAAAAAGCAAATTGGGGACTATTTAAACACCGCAGTAGTGTTTTAGCTGGACAAATCGATATGGAAGGAAAAGACATAAATGCCATAGTCAAAGAGTTCAATAAATGTATTCATCAAGCTTACTTGCCTGCCAAGGAAGCAATACCAAGAGGAGCACGCAAACAATACAAGCCATACTGGAGTGAACAACTAGAACTGCTGCAAGAGGAATTAGAAAAAGCACGGACGGAAGTGGAAAATAACCCAAGCCAGGAACATCACAACAAACATCAACACGCAAAAGCTAAATTCCAAAGAGCCAAACTAGAAGCTAGAAGAAAGAGCTGGAAAGAGAAAACAGAATCCTTAAATTTTGAAAAGGATGGAAGAAAACTGTCGAAACTGGTCAAACAACTAAATGATGAGGGAAGAGGAAGAAGCACAAACATAACACTCGTACAGAATGGCAAAATGATTACAGGAAAGTAAGCAGTAGATAATTTCGCTAGTATATGTGCTCAAGACTGCAATATTGAAATTAGTCCAGAGAAACAGCGTATAGTGCGGAGCGACCAAAAAAGTAAATTGGAACATGCTCAGACTAGAATCAGTGATGAAAACAGCGCAGATGAAATTATGGATACATTGTTCACATATAGTGAATTGGAATTAGCGGTCTCTAAAACTAAATAAGTCCCCAGGTATTGATGAAATATCAAATGAAATGATAAAGAATCTAGGAACAACAGCCAGAAGGAAACTATTGGACATCCTAAATATTAGCTGGACTACTGGGAAAATACCACAAATCTGGAGAGAATCAATTATGATCCCTTTGCTTAAACCTGGAAAAGATGGAACAACACCAACTAGCTACAGACCAATTAGTCTTACAAGTTGCCTGTGCAAAACAATGGAGCGCATCATAAACCTAAGACTAAAATTTCACCTGGAAAGTAGAAAATACCTTGCACCACAGCAGACAGGTTTCAGGCAATGCTACTCCACAGAGGATCAAACCACATACCTCTCACAGGAAATTGAGGATGCTTTCCAAGACAAAAAATCAGTTTTAGTGGCATGGATTGATTTACAGAAGGCCATTGATAAAGTATGGAAAGAAGGATTGCTTCAAAAATGAGAAACTACAAGATATGTGGAAATATGTATAGATGGACGAAAGCCTTTCTTCACAATAGAAGAGCCAGAGTACAAGTAAATGGCAAAAAAAGTAGGAAAGTATTACTACGACATGGAGTGCCTCAAGGAGGAGTTCTATCACCCACTCTTTTTCTCATATTTATCAATGATCTAATTGAAGAAATACCCTGTGGAACTAAGGCAGCACTATATGCAGATGACTTGGTTCTATGGTGCACACACGAGAGCGCCATGGTTGCCACAAAAATGCTTCAGAGAGCCATGGAAATTTTGACTAATTGGGCTGACAAATGGTGTGTAAGTATCAATATAGAGAAGTCAGCAATAACCCTTTTTACACTTTCACCAAAACAAAGAGCAGGAAACATCTATGTAAATAAAACTATCTTAAAGGTAGATGACCAACCCACATATCATGGTGTAGCATTTGATGCCAAAATGACATGGAAACATCATATCAGCAAAGCAGAAACAAAGGCTAGAAGGAAGATAGCTATACTAAGAAAATTGAGTGGGACAACTTGGGGAGCTAATGAAAGAATTATAAAAAAATGTATACCAACAAGCCATTCGACCACACTTGGAATATGGTTCTACAGCATGGAGTTCATCAAACACTACACTACAAAACCTAGATAGAGTACAGAACCAAGCACTTAGAATCATTACAGGCGCAATGAGATCCATACCAATCATAGAAATGCAGAATATCGAAGGGATGCAGTCATTGAAAGAGCGTAGAGATACTAAAATTATAATTCATGGAGAAATGTTTCTTTCCCACCATAGTCACCCAATGAAGGAAAGATTCCAGAATCTGTCACAAGGACGGCTTAAAAGAAGCAGCTTCATACACCAGGCCAAGCGTCTACGTAGACAGGTATCGGATCTGCCAGAGGTAACAATACCACTGACATCTCAACCAGAACACACCCCATGAGAAAAACGGACATGCCTACCAGTGACCATCCAAACAACAATAGCAGGTGTGCATGGGGATGAACATCAGAATAATCTGCAGAAAAGAGTAGCAGCTCTCAGTTTCCTTGATGATGTTTACCCAAGTGATCTATGGACCAGAGTATATACAGATGGATCAGCACAGAATGCAGTAAAAAATGGAGGAAGTGGTGTATATGTAGAATACCCAGATGACACCACTGATACCACTTGTATACCAACAGGGAATTACTGCAACAACTATGACTCTGAAGTCAAAGCTATTTATACAGCTGCAGAGAAACTGTTAACATTGGACAGGACCTCACACCCTATTGTAATACTTACAGATGCAAGGTCAGTACTAGAGGCATTACAATCCAATAAACTTCCAGAGTTAAAAGAGGTATTGTCCATAGTACAAAATAGGTGTAGAGTTATACTGCAATGGATTCCATCACACTGTGGAATAGCAGGAAATGAGAGAGCTGATCAACTCGCCAAGGAAGGTGCTAACATGCAGCAACCGGATGTACCAATCAGCTATCACCAAAAGAAATCCATGATAAAGGAACAACGAAAGCCTAACTTACATCCACGGGACGACTACCACCTACTTAACAGACAAGAACAGGTCATCATATTTCGACTGAGAACTGGACATAATAGACTAAACAGCCATATATATACAAAATTTAAAATTGGCACAACAGCAAAGTGTAATTGTGGACAAGTCAACCAGACTTCAGAACATATCCTTCAAGAATGTGCAAACTATGACACATTAAGATGCACATACTGGCCTTCTGATACACCAACGAATGTTAAACTTTATGGTACAAAACAAGAAATGGAAAACACTGTCCAATTTATACAAGAAACAACACTGCAGATATAGACATTATTAGCGAACGAAAGAAGAAGAAGAAGAATTGTACGGGAGATCCTGGCCATGCTTGGTAAATATATATATAGTAAAAGTATAAAATCAGTTAAATCACAATTTTACAAGGAACGACGATGACAATATTGAAGATAAAGATGATTCTGAAAAGAAAAATGTACAGCCAGTGATAAAATTAAACAAAATTAGAATGAGGTGAACTAGGGTGATATATGGAGGAGATGAAATTCGATTCCAAACCTGTCATGCACTAGAATGGAGGGTGAATGCGCGTGACTATGGATGGAGACAATCGATAGAGGAGAGAAGGACAGGACATACCAACAGGGAGTTGAAAGCGTAAAGAGAGAGGATAAGGAAATGGAGCTGCAGTAACAGGAAATGATGAGATCTTGGGGTGAATACAAAATAGATAATAGTACGCGGGAGGGGAATGAAGGGATTGTAGAACGAAGAAAACAAAAGGTACGGGCTGAATGCAAGATTCGACCACAAACTAAATATGCAAGCCAATTTTCCTCTTGTCAAAGCAGAGGAGAGGTAGTGAACCATTAACGAGGGAGAGTATGGAAAACTTGCGGAGTGCTCTGGCATCTCAATATAGGCGATTAGTATCCAAGAGTAGCATCTAATCCTGAGACGGAGGAAATGCCAACAGTTTACGCAAATACCAGCTGATTCCATCACATCCAAACGCATTTGTTTCCAAAACTGGCGTTTAATTCCAATGAAATCAGACTGATTGCCATCTTCGCATCAAAAGTTGTACCAACTATAAATAAAATGTAATTCATTTATTAGTGGTGCACGTAACCGGACTAAATGCTTGTACATGTCATCGTATTTATGTTTGACATACAACGTTGCAACACTCTTAAAAATTGATCTTCAACTTTCTGTATAGCCATGGCAACGCGGCAACCCTCTTAAAAATTGATATTCAACTTACCGCCGAAGACGCATGTGTCGGGCCATTTACGCAAATAAAACGGCGGCACAACGCATTTCCATTCTCTGGACTACATCCTGCTGGAAATTTAGTAGGACAATAGTCCTCCTACAAGAATCAAGAAGAAACAGTGGGAGTTTGAGAATGAAAGCTTAAGAAGAAGAAGATCTTCGACTTTTTGTATAGCCATGGCAACTCTACAACACTCTTAAAAATTGATGCTCAACTTTCTGTATATGCATGGCTTGCAAGAACATCGTACTCTTATACCAAAGACTAGCGATATATACCCTCCCACCTAACTACTTACCCATCTATGTACATGATACACCCACCGACAGAAACCCAGTCATTTATGAACCTTTCACTCCCTCTGAATCGTGTGTCCTCAACAAACTTTTCCCATTCTGTCATTTTCTTAACTATTGCTACCAGTTTATTCCATGTCCTACCCAACAATTTGTGTGGCTGTACCGAATTCTTTCATTTGTGTATTTCTTAGTCTTCTTATTTTTCTCTTTCTTGTAAATTCTCGAACACTGCCTGTCTTACAATGTTCTTTTCCGTGTAAATTCTCGAACACTGCCTGTCTTACAATGTTCTTTTCCGTGTAAATTCTCGAACACTCTCTATCTTACAAGTTCTTTTCCGTGTAAATTCTCGAACACTGCCTGTCTTACAATGTTCTTTTTCGTGTAAATTCTCGAACACTGCCTGTCTTACAATGTTCTTTTCCGTGTAAATTCTCGAACACTGCCTGTCTTACAATGTTCTTTTCCGTGTAAATTCTCGAACACTGCCTGTCTTACAATGTTCTTTTCCGTGTAAATTCTCGAGCACTGCCTGTCTTACAATGTTCTTTTCCGTGTAAATTCTCGAACACTCTCTATCTTACAAGTTCTTTTCCGTGTAAATTCTCGAACACTGCCTGTCTTACAAGTTCTTTTCCGTGTAAATTCTCGAACACTGTCTGTCTTACAAGTTCTTTTCCGTGTAAATTCTCGAACACTGCCTGTCTTACAATGTTCTTTTCCGTGTAAACTCTCGAACACTGCCTGTCTTACACAGCTCTATGTATTATTCCAAATGTTTAGTATGTCCGTCCTATCCATCTAAAGCGTTATTTCCTTAGTTCTATCACTGCTATTGTTTGTTTATTTATTTACATGAATTCACCATTAACCTTTTTTTTGTCATGTACTGTCAAATCTTCTGTTCTACGTGGACATTAATTGATGAAATTTAGTGTCATTGTAGTTTTCTGGTTAATACTAGCAATAAACGCTTGAAACAGCGAGTATCATTGATCTTGATGTATCCATATTAGCTTGGCTTTCCTTTTTGCGGTGTAGTAACTAGTTCTGTGTCCATATATATGTAGACACCACAATCATAGACAGTATTGAAGTGATGTAAAAAAAATGCAAATAGTGCTATCTTGTCAAACAATACAATTGGAGAGTTCTTCAAAACACATGTGGGAGTTTGACAAGGATGCACAATGTCTGCAATACTTTTCAACATATACCTAGAGCACATCATACAGGAAACATTACATGGTTACAATACGTCTATATCGATCGGAGGTCGCCATATTTGCAACTTGCGTTTCGTTGATGATATTAATCTTATAATTGGGTCAGAACAAGCATTGCAAGAGTTAACAGCGAAGTTGGAAGAAGTTACAAGCAAGTACGGAATGGAAATCAATACAGAAAAGAGCAAAATCTTGGTCAACAGCAGAGACACAGAAAATCAGACTAACATCATGATGAATGGACATAAGCTTGAGGTGGTGAATACCTTAAAATACCTCGGATTCAGCGTATGCAGCGATGGAAAATGCAAAGCAGAACTAAAAATAAGGCTGGAGATAGCTTTAGCGTCCTTGTCAAGGTTAACCGTGATTTGGAAAAGCAACATCAGTGTTGGAGTGAAAGTCAAGCTGTATAAGTCGCTGGTGCTGTCTGTTGTACTGTATGGTTGTGAGAGTTGGACACTCACTGCGGACATGGAGAGACGATTACAAGCTTTCGAGTACAAATGCTACAGACAAATTCTACGAATGTCCTATAGGGAACATAAGAGCACTGTGTACGTATGAAACAAAGTATAGATATATGCAACTGTTCAAGAACCACTGCTTTCAATAGCGAAACGACGAAAACTAGCATGGTTCGGACATGTATGCAGACATGATTACTTGTCAAAAACACAGCTGCAGGGAACTGTCGAAGGAAGAAGAAGCAGAGGAGGGAAATGAAAGACATGGACAGAAAACATTAAGGAATGGACAGGACAAGATATTTCCACACTCATCCGCATCGCTGAGGATAGAATTCGCTGGAGGACTCTGTATGCTGAAGCATCCAATATGGTACCCCTACGACCTTGAAGGGTTACGGGTTTATTGATTGATTCTAGTTCAGCTATTTACGTACAAATTACGTGGGAATGTGAGAAGGAACGTATACAAAACTCTTGTAAAAAGTGTGAGTGTGACACAAAATAACAGATCGTAAATGAATGGATGTGCCATAATGGCAAATCTTTTCGAGCACGATATTCGCATATTAATTTATGATTGGCTCTCCATAATGTACTGTTTGATTGTACATAATCTTCTCACATTGTATTTCTTCTTAATGTCTTTCCTGCCACCCCACTACCAAATTATTATTGTCAGTTTTGACAGACAAGAAAAAAAATGTAGATTTTAAAACTAACAGATAATGAAAATACTGTCCTAGAGACCAGAGTAAACAATTAGCAACCATTATGTCTGGGCCATTCCAGCATCCCATATTTTTTCTGTTTTCTCACACACTTTATCCAACATATTCCAGACCGTCTTTCGGTTTACTTTTCTCGATCTTCCCGGATGACACTAGCTCTTCCCATTATGTTTTTCTCCTAACTTACACAATCAATAAATGTTGGATGATTTTATATCCCTATTTGTAGTGGAAGTTCTGGTTTCAGACATTTTCACTGTTCCATGAATGAGTTGTTCACAAGCACCACCACCCTGTTCAGGGTCACATATACCCCTTCAGTAAAGACGGGTGGGTAGGGGGTTACATTGAAAAAAAAACAAAAACAAACGGCCATCCGTTTATTTTCTTGCATAATTTTTTTAGTGTTATGAGATATTAAGTAATCATTATTTTAAACAAGAAAATTTCTATAGGGAGTGGGGTTATTAATCGGCCTTTTGGCAAAATTCCTAGTACATAAATTCCTGTTCTAAGTTCCTGAGCGTTGAACCGTGATAGATGGGTGGTATAGGCGATCTGTCAGCTAAAACGTAAACATGAACTAGTTTCCGATTTGCATGAAATCTATAGGTTGATATTGAGTATTTTGGACTTAAGTATGTAAATAGCGACATATCAAAAGCCCAACATTGCCAAAAGATGAGACACCTACATACCTTGGAGTCACTTTTGATCCAAGACTTACATGGAAACAGCACATAGACAAGTGCCAAACAAAAGGTACAATGAGGACAGCACTCCTTAAAAAATTGGCTGGAACAGATTGGGGTGCAAATGGAAAAATTTTAAGTAGAGCATATACAGGTTATGTAAGACCAGCTTTGGAATATGGAATGTCAGCATGGGGGACTGCAGCCAAGAGTAACACTCAAAAGATCTCAAAGATACAAAACCGCAATCTCAGAATTATAACAGGAGGTATAAATACTACCCCAATCACAGAAATGGAAACATGCACAGGTTTGCCATCAATGGAAGAAAGAAGAAATGAAAAAATCCTCACACAGTATGCAAAGTTCAAATGTTTGGAGAGTCATCAAATGAACCAAAGACTAAGCAGACCTACAAAAGAGCGACTCAAAAGAGGTAGCTTTCTACACTCCGCTAAACACCTCCAGAAATCACTCACAGATACAGACCTACAAAACCTAAAACCACTAAACACCTTTAACACATACCCAACATGGGACAGGAAAAACTTCCCAAGAATTATGGACAATATACCAAGCATTATTTCGAAAACAGAAACTACTATACAAGTACTAAATGAGACAACTAAGAATCACATACAGAAAGCACACCCAAAGAATATATGGACACATGTATATACAGATGGATCAGCGAAAGAGGCAGTATTAGATGGAGGATCAGGAATATATATAGTAACACCAGTTGGAAAAGAAATAGAGAAATCCATACCCACAGGCAAACATTCCACAAATTTTAAAGCAGAAATGGAAGCCATAATAGAGGCAGCCAAAATGCTCATGAATTGCTTGCAGAGTCACAACAGACATGTAGTATTTCTAACGGATGCAAAATCAGTATTGCAGGCATTGAAAGATCCAAAGAACACGAGCATGAATGAACTTACGGCCTGCTTACTACACCTCAGCAGTACCACCAAAGAAACAGTACTGCAGTGGATCCCAGGTCACTGTGGCATACCTGGAAATGAAAAAGCTGATCTCCCGGCAAGGAAAGGGGGATCACTGGAACAAATAGAAAATGATAATACGTACTATGAAAGTAAGACCATGTTAAAAGCAGAATATAAGAAAAAGTGGAAGCAAATGCACCCAACTGCAGAACCAAATGACCCCTACCACCAAATTTCACGCAAGGAACAAACCATCATTTTCAGACTACGAACTGGTCACAACAGACTGAGAAGTCACATGTTTCGAAAGCTGAAGATTGGTGAGACAGACCTGTGCAACTGTGGACTGAGCCCAGAGACTGCAGAACACATTCTTCATGCCTGTCAACTCTACCAAGAAGAGAGGGAGAAAATATGGCCCACTGAGACGGTACTACTTCCAGACTTGAGGGGTTCCATGGATGACCTGAAGCGAATCACACAATTCATTGAAGCTATTGGTGCTGTAACCTGATATCTGACTGAAGAACGATGAAGAAGAAGAAGAAAAGCCCAACAATAATCAAAAACGTAACGAACTGGGTCCAAATTAATCCAGTTATAAGATCTATAGTACTATCATATTCTTCTTCTTCTGCGTTCGTTCTCAAACTCTTACAGATTAGCAGGATGTAGTCCGGAGAACGGAATGCGTTGTGTCATGGTTTACAGCATTTCTGCGATATCTGCGCCTTTCGGCATGACACATCCGACTTCAGCTTGGCGTTGGGTCACTGACCCTATATGGGATGGGACAGCCAACTCCATCCCATAACCTCCTTAGTCGCCTTTTACGAAATGCATGGAAGGTAAACAGTGTTGCTATTCTTTGCTCCCCTTTCGGGCCTCGGCAAAGTACTATCTAAATATGAATACATCGCTAGAAAATGCAAGCCGCATCGCCCAAGACAGAGAGTTCATTGGGAAGACAACGTATGTCACAGGACAACAATACTATCTATAGCCACGGTTGAACACTTACTTCTACGGCTTCGCCCTGTTCACGGTTGTATTTTCCAGTACTTGTAGATACAACGATAGCAATAACATGTCGTTGAACAAGGAAACACTCATTGTTCTGACAGCTTGTTATGAAAATTTTCATGGACATTTTGCATCTTGTTTTTAATTGTCTGTGAATATTATTGAATGAAATAATTCCGCCGAAGACGGATGTGTCGGGCCATTGGCGCAATTAAAACGGCGACACAACGCATTTCCATTCTCTGGACTACATCCTGCTGGAAATATAGTAGGACCATTGTCCTGTTACAAGAGATATCCAGCGGGAGTTTGAGAATGAACGATGAAGAAGAAGAATGAAATAATTGAAACACACCATGTATCATGACGTGTGATCTCAACGTGGGCCACAATCCACCTCCATGAGGCAACAGTGATTTCCGGGGCAGCTTTATCACATAATTTTGAGATTTGGATGGCATATAAACGTCCTTAAGGTGTGTTTAGGGGAGGGGAGGGAGGTGAAGAAACATTTGAAATTGGAAGTAATATAGGCAAATCTAGGGAGCCCGTTGAAATTTGGGGTGCCATAGACACGTCGAGGGATGGGGGAACGACGGGAAACTAATAAGTGGGGTGCAATGGACACGTCCTCAACCTTTGTTAGGCAGCGAAAAAACAAAAAACAAAAAAAAAAATGTTTTTTATAAGACCAGGGCCCGGTCCAAGCACATTCTATATTCTATATACTTGTACATAACTTTGCAATTCAAAGAGAAGCTCTCGCGATCCGGTAGACCCCCCTATACATGTTTCTGCGGCCCAGCGGCTGAAAAGACTATATTATCATTGTGGAAATAAAGGGAGACAGCTACCTAGCTTTCTTTCAGTTCTGGCAGTTCATAGTCAAAGTATTATAGCAACACTTGTATGAGCAACTGTTCATCTTTTGCCAAGCTTATAATTCCGTTTTAAGGGATGCTTCATTTGGTCACTTTAGAGTGTATTTGTTCCACAAACTATGGACATATCGCATTTATAAAATCACTGAACGTAAGAATCATTAAACAATCATTTAACGTAACAATCATTGAACGTAAGAGTCATTGAACAATCATTGACCGTAAGAATAACTGAACAATCATTGAACGTAAGAATCACTGAACAATCATTGAACGTAAGAATCACTGAACAATCATTGAACGTAAGAATCACTGAACAATCATTGAACGTCAGAATCACTGAACAATCATTGAACGTAAGAATCACTGAACAATCATTGAACGTAAGAATCACTGAACAATCATTGAACGTAAGAATCACTGAACAATCATTGAACGTCAGAATCACTGAACAATCATTGAACGTAAGAATCACTGAACAATCATTGAACGTAAGAATTGACTGAACAATCATTGAACGTAAGAATCACTGAACAATCATTGAACGTAAGAATCACTGAACAATCATTGAACGTATGAATCACTGAACAATCATTGAACGTCAGAATCACTGAACAATCATTGAACGTAAGAATCACTGAACAATCATTGAACGTAAGAATCACTGAACAATCATTGAACGTAAGAATCACTGAACAATCATTGAACGTAAGAATCACTGAACAATCATTGAACGTAAGAATCGACTGAACAATCATTGAACGTAAGAATCGACTGAACAATCATTGAACGTAAGAATCACTGAACAATCATTGAACGTAAGAATCACTGAACAATCATTGATCGTAAGAATCACTCAACAATCATTGAACGTAAGAATTACTGAACAATCATTGAACGTAAGAATCACTGAACAATCATTGAACGTAAGAATCACTGAACAATCATTGAACGTAAGTATTACTGAACAATCATTGAACGTAAGAATCACTGAACAATCATTGAACGTAAGAATTACTGAACAATCATTGAACGTCAGAATCACTGAACAATCATTGAACGTCAGAGTATATCGTCTAAGTGGTTTTTGTTTCCATTATATCACCATCAGCTCGAACAAAGTATATATTTAGTGAGACAGCATGTCGTGTGTACCATGTATATGACATAAGTATCACAAACTGTGATATAGTTAAAAATATAACTCAGAAAGAACCGTTGGATTTATGTTTCAAAGGTCACGGATACCTGAACTGTGACCTCCATTTTAAATAGTTTTTAAGATGAGTGACGCTGTATGTCACTCATACAGCTCGCGGATAAGCGTTTGTCATGTACTACCGTCTGAGATCTGGCCAGTAAAAATACAAATACACACAAACATTGTAGCGGGTGTGCATTGTTTGTGAAGACATACTCAGTAAAAAAACTTCAAAATGTTGAATAACGTGTGTTGTGTACATTCTTCAAGAAAACAAAGAAAAATGAAGCGAAATCTAGCAACTGACAGTAATACATTATCTTACCTAAAATTGCTCAACCTAACTTGGCCTCAATTATCTACTGGCCTTCATTCTCTCAAGTAAATTCAAGTAGGAAACAAGAGGATAAATTAAAAATTCTTGAGACTAACGGGAATTGAACCGGGTCCGTTCTAACGGCGCTGAATTACTTTGCAACTTGAGTAAAGGGTTTTTCCGTACTAGACTAACCGCATCTCCAATAAAAAATGCGATTTTGTCAAGACATTCAAACTGTGTATTCAAGTGATTGAGAACGGACCAATCGAGACAAGGACTATTATAACAACAACGAACATCCCGTACAAGTATTGAAGTATCCTCAGTAACACAAACATATAACATCCGTATTCGTACTATAAGGGCCAATCGGTTCTTGTAAACATAAATAACATAGAGACAGTAGAATGTTGCTTCAAATAATAATTTATACAAGTAAATTCAAGTAGGAAGTAAGAGGATAAATTAAAAATTCTTAAGACTAACAGGAATTGAACGGGAAAAAGATGTAGTTAAATTCATTTTCGCAAGTACATCTAAGTCCATCTACTCGATAGTCCTGTGCGCAGAACTCGGATTATCCTAGATAGGTGAAGCTATTTACTTTTCCCTGTGCTTTCTATACGCAATTTATTTGCAAATTGACTAATGAACAGTTGGGTCAGCCCAGATGAATGACTCAGCAAGTAGGACAATACTGGAGAGGCCCTTGTCACATTCGTTTACTCGGAAAACACAAAATAAATGTATACTCATTGAGTTAAGTCGTCCTTCCTCTTTACCCATCCACTTTCCAGCCTTCAATGCCCACAAAAAATTGACAGGCTTGTATGGTACATCTTCTTCCACAGTAACCATCGTTCATAGACAATACATACTGTTCATCTGCACAAGTTTAAGAATCAATCAATCAATATATCAATAAACCCATAACCCTTCAGGGTCGTAGGGGTACCACATTGGATGCTTCAGCACACAGAGTCCTCCAGCGAATTCTATCCTCAGCGATGCGGATGAGTGTGGAAATATCTAGCCCTGTCCATTCCTTGATGTTGTCTGTCCATGTCTTTATTTGTCCTCCTCTGCTTCTTCCACCCTCGACAGTTCCCTGCATTATTGTTTTTGACAAGGAATCGTGCCTGCATACATGTCCGAACCATGCTAGTTTTCGTCGTTTCGCTATTGAAATCAATGGCTCCTGGACACCTGCACACATCTCTACTTTATTTCTTACGTACACATTGGTCTTATGTTCCCTATAGGAAATTCGTAGAATTCTTCTGTAGCATTTATACTCGAAAGCCTGTAATCTTCTCTCCATGTCCGCAGTGAGTGTCCAACTCTCACAACCATACAACACAACAGAAAGCACCAGCGACCTATACAGTTTGATTTTCACTCCAACACTGATGTTGCTTTTCCAAATCACAGTTAGCCTTGACAATGACGCTAAAGCCATCTCCAGCCTTATTTTTAGTTCTGCTTTGCAAGTTTAAGAGTACACGTAAACGAAGAACACTATCCCCTCTGATCTTGACCGAACATACATTTCCAAGTCAACATGTTGCCCATACTGCTATATTTTTGGAGTTTGATGAATGATTTCCCTATTTATCTGGCATTCATCAATTAATCTTATCATTTGTTCACCTGAAGTAGACAATTAAGTTTATTCCCAACCCAACAGTCAGACCATGTTTACAAAATGTTTTAAATAGTTGAACAAACATTTCGTGAGCTGACATGTTTTTTCTACTGTAATGTCTTGGTCACGTTTGACATACTCTATAAATCGTTGATTGTGAACACAACGGGAGTATGTGTTAGTTACTCACTCTATAAATAGTTGATTGTGAACGCCAAGGGAGTATGTGTTAGTTACTCACTCTATAAATAGTTGATTGTGAACACCAAGGGAGTATGTGTTTGTTACTCTTGTTACTCCTTATGCTAGGCGGTTAATATTTACGCACATCACCAATTTGGTGCATCTTTTGATATTCTTCGTGGCGGGGAAGGTTTACAGTGCATTTCTTGTTTAAGTGCCATATGACTGTTTGACTCAATGATAAGGACATACCAAAAATAAAACCTCTGTGTTTACAAACTTTAAATTTCATAAAACTGTGTATGCTTACAAATATTGCAAATATAAATTATACGTTGTGTTTACAAATAACCAGTCCATGAACAACATAGTACTGTACACATATATAATTACATTGAACGTGAGTGAATATCGCGCACCCATAATCACAACAAGAACATCTATAACATGTACATAAGCTATTGCACATTCATCAACGCTGAAATTATATAAATCTTGCAAATCATGTATATAAATATTGCACTTATATAAATATTGCAGACGTTCACGACAGTGTCAGCCAAACTCTGATGGATTAATAATATATTACATGCGGTGCTCACGTCTAATTTAATTACAGCAAATATTTTCTTCATGAATGTTCTCTTGACAGGTTTCAACACTTGGAGTTCAACCCAGAACTTGATAAATACACACATGTGCTCCCATTTTGCTACCTGAAGAAGACTAAGCAACACACACAAATCAATCTGTTAACAGACTTAATCTTAAGAATATGTCACTTGGGTTATGTACATTACCTGTATGCACCTGCTCGTTAGATCTAACTCACAATTTATGTTAAATACACGTGAACACGTTAAGACACACCCCTAGAAGGATACTTAAACATTGGTTACTTAATCATACTCACCATTGGTTACTATGATTACGCTATGTGTGACAACCAATGAAATTCATGGGAATATAGTCAAATGGATCATTAAGAAGGAGGCTGGATGTCTAATTAGCCAATAGATCTTATACCATAGACGGTCATGGTTTCAATGTAGTCCTGTTGTGTGTTAAATCATGTCCGTCTTCAATAAAAACCTTCCAATAGAATTAATTAGGACCCCATTTGTTACGTTTTTAAACATTATTGTTGGGTTTTCTTTTGGTCACTATTTACATATTTGGAATCGCATGCCAAAATAACCAAGGATACTCCAAGTATATCTTCTTATTTATCGTTCTTCAGTCAGATATCGCCCGTGTGTTGCCGGGGCCCGAAAGGGGAGCAAAGAATAGCAACACTGTTTACCTTCCACGCATGTCGTAAAAGGCGACTAAGGAGGTTATGGGATGGAGTTGGCTGTCCCATTCCATATAGGGCCAGTGACCCAAAGCCATGCTGAAGTCGGATGTGTCAGGCCGAAAGGCGCAGATATCGCAGCAGTGCTGTAAACTATGACACAATGCATTCCGTTCTCCGGACTACATCCTGCTAATCTGCAGGAGTTTGAGAATGAACGCAGAAGAAGAAGAAGAAGTCAGATATCAAGTTACAGCGCCAATAGCTTCAGTCAGATATCAAGTTACAGCGCCAAAAGCTTCAGTCAGATATCAGGTTACAGCGTCAATAGCTTCAGTCATATATCAGGTTACAGCGCCAATAGCTTCAGTCAGATATCAGGTTACAGCCGCAATAGCTTCAGCCAGATATCAGGTTATAGCACCAATAGCTTCAGTCAGATATCAGGTTACAGCGCCAATAGCTTCCGTCAGATATCAAGTTACAGCGCCAATAGCTTCAGTCAGATATCAAGTTACAGCGCCAATAGCTTCAGTCAGATATTAAGTTTACAGCGCCAATAGTTTCAGTCAGATATTAGGTTACAGCGCAAACAGTTTCAATGAATTGTGTGATTCGCTTTAGGTCATTCATGGAACCCCATCAGGTCTGGAAATAGTGCCGTCTCAGTAGGCCAAGGTCCGAAGATTAGAGATACTCTTACCTACCATACATGTCGAAAAGATGACTAAGGAGGTTTCTGAGATCCGAGTTGGTTGTCCAAATCCATAGAAGACTAACGTGGCCCATAGATCATGCCGCTGTCGGATGTATCAGAGCAGAAAGGTACAGATATCGCAGCTAAACTGTAAACCCTGATATGACGCAGTACGTTCTCCAGACTACATTCTGTATATCTGCAGGGTTATGAGAATGAACGCGGAAGTTGAAGAGATCATCTCTGCGCTAAGATTTTCAATGACAATATATAATGATTTCGTAAGTTTCACGATGCTACACAATGCTACAATCTTCAGTTTCTCTTTAGCGAATTGTCTTACCAGTATAGGGTAACCATGCAGTGGATACCCTCTCACTGTGGAATACCAGGAAATGAAAAAGCAGACCAATTGGCTAAGGAAGGTGCTGCCGAAGACCAACCAGATATACCAATCACCTACCATCAGAAAAAAACAGATGATCAAGTCAATAAGAAAGCCACAAACACCAACACAAGATGACTATCATATTATGAACAGACCAGAACAAGTTATAATTCTACGTCTCAGAACAGGACACAACCGACTCCGCAGTCACATGTATACAAAGTTCAAGATTGGCAACACAGCCATGTGTACATGTGGACAGGGAGCACAGAGTGCCAAACATATACTTCAAGAGTGTTCTGAGCATGAAACGCTGAGGCAGACATATTGGCCAGAGGAAACAACACTGGAATCAAAACTCTATGGGACACTGTATGAACTACAAAAGACAGTGAGTTTTATTAAGGAGACAGAATTACAGATATAGACATGTTTCAACTGAACGAAAGAAGAAGAAGAAGAAGAATCACGAATTTCACTGCACCATGATTTTAAATTGACCAAGAATTCAGATTCACTACATCACGATTTTGTTACCATTAGCACACATCAAGCAACTTACACCATGCAGGCAAGCAGATTCCATCCAATGACTAAGCCTGATTAACATTACAGGTATTCAGAAAAGATACATTTCTTCCGTGTAGCGTACAGCTTTAATATATTCTGTGTAAAAATATAATTCTGATTCTTAAAGTAGATTTGTATATTGACGCGTGTACAAGTATCATTAAAGATAAAAAAAAAGCACATACACATCTAAACAGGAACATAGATAAATGTATCTAGATCAGCGGTGCTGAAACAATTTTTTGGCATGCGGCTCGCTTTTGTTTCTTCCGTGGTCCCCTTGGAGCCTCAAAACGGGTTAAATTTTCTCAGCACTTGTTACTATATATCTCAATACAAATATTTAAAATATGCACGTTTGTGTGTGTCCCCCCCCCCATTCAATCATCCCAGAAGGATCTATGGCACCCCGATTTCACAATGTTCTTTCACCTTTTGCCGTAATCGCTGTGCCTCGCCGTGACCCACGTTCAGAGCTACTGATCTAGAGAAACACAGACATATATAGAGCTCGATCCATACACATACATACACAGGGGATCTTCGTTAAGTAGTGGTCAAGACATTTGAAATGTGTTAACGATTTTGGGGTTATAATTCGGGCATTTTGAGGAAGGAGATAACTGGAACAAAGACATAAACATAGCGAATAAATTGTGCATTATTGTTTTACCCTCCTTCTACATCAATCTTGCATGCGGAAGGTCTGTGGGACTGATACAATATCATGCTACTTCATGCTATAGTAATTGATATCACTATACATTAAGTCTTTTCTACCAGTCTCCAACATATATCGTCACAGTTATACTTGTTTCATGTCATATGTCCTGTTGTCTTTCACTCATTGGTTAAATGCATTTATCAGTTCCCAAAATCACAGAAAATCCCAGTTTTTTTTACTTATGTCTTAAATCAAATAATGTCCATGTTTGACGAAGAGATGCATGCCATTGTTACTTTGTGGCAGACTCCTAGGTAGTGGGAAATGACAGATGTGCTATCACTAGAGATTGGTCATCAAATATGACAGGAAAATGATGAAATATGGTCGGTCCACAAGTATTTCCTATGCACTTGGGGAGCCGCATAGCGCAGTGGTTACCGTCCTGGGTTCATTCTCCAGTTGAAGCGGAAATGTGTTTTTTTCAGATCACAACGGAATCAGGTCGACCCAGCCGTAAATGGGTACCGGATTAATCCGGGAAGTAAAGAATGCGAAGGAGAGGAGATGGCTACCTCCCTCATTTGCAGAGCCTCTGAAATGTGAGATCGCTAACATCTCACACTCCTACGGCATTATTAAATGCTATGGGTTACTTTACTTTACACTTCTAACTATGCACTATGCACATGACAAGACCTGACGATGTTTTGATTATGCTACACTGGAATGCATACTTTCGAAGACAAAACATGCATCCATACAATCAACACAACCATGAGACAACGAAACAGCTTCTCATAAATCATCAATGGGCTATCAAGAGCTACCTTCTCACAGTTAAAACCCCAATTTATTTCTTGTAAAATTTGTAACACATCTAAACTTTGTCTCGTCGCCATACAAGTTATCTTTCAGATACATATGTCACATTCCCAACATGCCCTTCTCGCGAAGCACAGTTTAACTGTATAATTGTCTTTATACGCGCTTATTTCTAAGCTTCTGTAATTTCAACGAGATGGTCACTGTAGGGCTCTTCCCACATTGATTCCAGATTAGAAACCATCATTACTGCACAAGGGAGAGTCCCATAAATGCTCTACCATTCCGCCAGCCATCTAAAAGCAGAGCTCAATGTCCCAATCAGTTGCTGGTAACGGTTTCTTCTGGTATTTCCAATGAGGACACACTGCATGTAAAGACCAGAAGAAAACATAGCCAACAACAGACTGGGACACTGAGCTGTCTACAATGAAATATACTTAAATGTCACATGTAGCTTACCGGATGGACATTTAGAAAAAAATGACCACAATAAGACAGGAAACTAAAATCATGTTTATAAAATTAGGAGTAAAAATGTGAGAGTATACCGAGGGTCAGATCACCAAAGGTGTAACATGAAGTACATATTTTTACATATTGACAGTGATATAAAACAAAACACGACAGGCTAGGAGTCTGTCATGGCACGAGACCTACACAAAATAAGACATGTTTGATTGAAGAGTAACAACGAATCGTCTGTAAAGAAGCGAAGGTTTGAGCAAAACTTGGCAAGAATATAAACTGTTGACATGATTGTGTTTTCTCTCTGGAAAATCAATATCTTTGAGTAGAAGAAACGATTAAATATATTAGCAAAGGTTGAAGAACACTAAAATGAGTTCACTAGGCTCTGAAAATGGTCTTCATTGAGCTATATTAAGCATGTCTTACGCATTAGAGAAACACGCATCCTGTAAAGAGTATAAGTTCAGAGCACGTAACTCCGTAGTAAAAGTGATAATCCCTGTTGTTGTTGTTCGTCCATCACAAGTGATGATGACCATTTGTTGCATCTACTTTTGAAACTTTAATTAGAATTATGTCCATGCCTAATAGTTCGCAGATGTCTAACAAGCTATATTCGTGCTGCAAATGTCTTTGGACAGTTCCGAAATGGAATGACCAATGTAGACGGGTTTTGGCATGTCCGTGACTTTCTAGTACTTCTCCGTTGTAGCATTTCTCCTCTTTTCACAAGATGATGCGCCTATTTCCTGATATTATCAATGTTTCTGTTTTTTTTTAAATGTTTAAACTAAGACCTATTTGTTCACTTTCTATCACCATCCTGTTTAATAGATCTTGGAGATGTTCTTGGCTTTCTGTTATCAACACAGTATCATCTGCATATCGTTGACTATTGATATTGTGTCTTCCTATTTTAATACCTGGCATATTCTTAATTGATCTCAAGATATTCTGGCTGTAAAGAGAAAATAAATCTGGTGACAATACACATCCTTGGCGTACACCTTGTTTTATTTGTGTATACCTCCCAGTTATATTATCCACTTTCATGGCTGCTTCTTGTTGCCAGTATATATTGCGTACAATTCTAATTTCTTTACTATCCATATTAATATCTTCTAGCATTTTGATAATCTCGTTGTGAATTAGTGCGTGTAATCAGTAAAGTTGACTAAATACATTCTCTGCTAATTCGTTGAAGTTTGAGAACCAACAGAGAAGAACAATGTGCAGTATATTCTGTCGGATTCTCTTATCATGAAGGTTAGTTATTTTCATTACATCTCTCTCTCTCTATATATATATATAGTACAGTACAGTTCTTTTTGTTTTTCTGTCGGTTTGTCACTATCTTGATAAGATCTTTCGGTCGAGACGCTGTTTTTCGGTATTTTCGTTCATTTGGAAAATTTAATTATAACGTACCGTATGTGTCCCCACTATTTCATCCGCTAAAAAGGGAATAACATAATACTGGACATACAGCAGCCTGTCATTCTATATTGAAGCTCCATATCAGCCAACCTTCGATGTGGCGATGTCACACAATCTGATCTGATTTCCTATCAAAAGAGGAGGAAACTAATGCCAATTCTGCAATGAACAAAACCAGACACACATTCGGAAAGTCTGTGTCACGAGAGAAATTCCACCATCTCATGAGACCCCGTTTAAAAGTCCCTGATCGAAGATAGCTAAAAATAGAATATTTCCAACGTTCCCTTCCTCTGGCTGGGATCAGTCTTGATTGAGATGTGTCGGTCTCTCGATTTGCTCTCTTCTTTAGACTGTTTATCTCCTTCCCTGAACGGATGGACACAGTAGCACAGGAATTTTATCCGTGCAGCCTAAAATGTGAATTGTGATTAGAAGACGTTGAATGGCCAGAACCACATATCCGTAGAATACCGAAATACAAGGATACTACGGGAAGTTGTGAATTGGGTTACCAATATTATCATGTGGAGAACAACGGGAAGTTGTGCATTGGGTTAAGGGATAAATGTTCCAGTGTTGGGTAACAACCCTAAACAGGAAGCAGGTGGCTGGAGTAACACCGGGCAAATGTCAAGTTAAACAAAAATAGGTAGATGTGTTACCAAAATAAAACATAACACAACCTAACAACGATGTGGAGAACAACGCACACATAGAAAACAGACTCTAAGGAACGTTTATCGAAGAATACTACTAGTGTCCCCATATATGTGCACAGTCGCTTTCACCTGAGCACATTTTTCCAGATAAACAGTTTAGGACAGTATTTACACAGTAACCTGAAAAAAAAGATACCATGTTTTTCTCAAACACACGCATATAGAAACTCACTTTTGTCTCTTATCAAATAATTCCGTGGAAGCAGAAAAGATTTAGGCAAGTGGACATTGCATGTTTTTTCTTTTCTGATGGACTCCTATGAAACTGTGTTCAATTTAAGAATGAAGTGGGTCAAAACACCCCCCCCCCCCACATTACTCGCGACAACATGTGATTTTTAAACAGCCGATGACATGTAAAAACATTATTTAAAAACAATAAAATAAATTAGTTAAACAACATTATAAAAACATTTAAAAACGAAATTTAAAAACAATATTATTGGCACTTTAACAATCAATTAATGCGTTCTGCGTTCAACAACCAATCAAAAGCACCGATCCACTTCATGCTTAGAAGTGTATAGAGTATAGGTGGCGGAAAATACCAGATGGATAAAAAAAAACATTCTGACAGAAGAATTCTGAAATAATTGATTCCAGAAGTATATGCAGCGCTTCTTGACAGGGCGTGACGATTCTCGGATACTGTTTCACTGGATTGAATCACTTCTGTTTTCTCAGAAATGCGATATGCTGTCTAGAGATATCTGCTCAAGCTAAAGTGATTACTTCTTCACCACCACCACCATCAACACTATCTCCCGCAAACACCTACATTTGTATACATATTGTTTAGCTGAAGAGACAGCAGTAGGCTGTATCATGATTTTATCATGTATCTGACAAAGCAGATTAGCAGGATGTAGTCTAGAGAACAGAATTAGTTGTGTCATGGTTTACAACAGTACTGCGATATGCATGGCTTCGGGTCACTGATCCTATATGGGACAGCCAACTCCATCCCATAACTTCCTTAGTCGCCTCTTACGACATGCATGGAAGGTAAACAGTGTTGCTATTTTTGCCCCCCCCCCCTTTCGGGACCCGGCAATACAAGGGCTGTACAAACGTCTGAAATTGGTACTATTATGTGAGATACTAAATACTAAGCACATAATAGCAAGACTGTCCCATGACATGGATATAAGAGCCAGCCAACAAAGGATAATTGGGTGTGTGGATATTTTAAAGTGAATTCGATGTGACCCTATATAGGATGGGACAGCCAACTCCACCCCATACCCTCCTTAGTTGCCTCTTACAACATGCATGCAAGGTACACACAGTCTTTTGCTGCTGTACTATGGTCCCCATTCGAGCCTCGACAGCACACGGGTGTTCATTCTGCTAATCTGCAGGCGTTTAAAGAAGAACGTATATGTTTTAATAAAAATAAGTTTAGAAATTTCTGGACACTTATATTCCATAAAGAAAATTAAATCGGGGCTCTCGCATCTACTACTGGTGTTGTGCTTTGCTGTCAACATATTCATGTGTAAAAAAGAGACATTTCCTGCGATCGTGTCCAAACTCCTGCAGATTAACAAAATGTACCCCAGGGAAAGGAATGCATTGTGTCATTGTTCACAGATTATCTGCGATATTTGCGCCTTTATGCCTGACACATCCGACTTCAGCATGTCTTCTTGATAACTTTGACCATACATGAGGTGGGACAGCCATCTCCATTCCAAAATCTTCATAATCGCCTCTTAAGACATGCACGGAAGGAAAACAATGTTGTTATTCTTTGTTTCCCGTTCAGTGCATGGCAACACATAGGCGAGACATACAAACCTAAATTTTGATTATTTGCAAAAAAGTACAACTATTATGATTCTACTTGAAAACATATACATCTGTATAATATCAAAGTAACATCTTCTACAACCATGATGACTCAAACATACACGTGATCAATGGCACTTCGCCTACAACCATGATGACTCAAACATACACGTGATCAATGGCACTTCGCCTACAACCATGATGACTCAAACATACACGTGATCAATGGCACTTCGCCTACAACCATGATGACTCAAACATACACGTGATCAATGGCACTTCGCCTACAACCATGATGATTCAAACATACACGTGATAAATGGCACTTCGCCTACAACCATGATGACTCAAACATACACGTGATAAATGGCACTTTGCCTACAACCATGATGATTCAAACATACACGTGATCAATGGCACTTCGCCTACAACCATGATGACATTAGCATGCAAACATACACGTGATAAATGGCACTTCGCCTACAACCATGATGATTCAAACATACACGTGATAAATGGCACTTCGCCTACAACCATGATAACATTAGCATGCAAACATAGTAAAAAAGCAAAGTAAAGTAACCCATAGCATTTATTAATGCCGTAGGGGTGCGAGATGTTAGCGATCTCACATTTCAGAGGCTCTGCTATTATTCGTCTATAATTATGATGACCTGGCCCAGATATGACATGTACATCAGAGTGCACAGGCTGGCGCTCCACAGCTGGCCAAGACCCTCAGTACAACACGCAGTGGGCCTGGAAACAGGACTGCAGTAACCCTGCTGTACTACGGATCGAAGATACGAGAATGGCAACCCGGCCCAAAAAAATGCTGGCTGAAGACGGCTGTGTCAGGTCGAAAGCCGCAGATAACACAGCATGCTGTAAAACATGACACAACTCAGATCACCCTCATAGGTCCATCTCAGGACGGTCAGCGCAATGCTTTCAGAGGGTCCGTCGCAAGGCGTACGACGAAGAAGAAGAAGAAGAAATAGAAGATTATGTTGACCTCAACATACACGTGATCAATGCCACTACGCCGTTGTTCAATCATAATACTACAATGCTCTCTCTTATATGTCCCTGTATACTATAAGCGACCACGAGACACGCGATTACAAGCGTAAACGATCTGATCCAAATGTACAAGATGCTATGAAGCCGAGTCTTTTGCTAGCGATTTTGAGCAGCCGATTGACGCTTGCAAAGGCCGTGGTTCAGTAGCAACCGCTGCATTTGGATCCGCGAGATTACGGACGTAATCGCATGATCGTCCGTCTGTCTCATGCTTCTCAAATCGCTGCGAATGAATCTCACCGAGACTGTGCTACTTGCAAAGGTAAACGCTATACACACTTGTACAAAACCTAGTACACGGAGACGACATACATGCTTCTCATGATATTTGTCTTAACATGGATGCAAATTATAGTGCTGGTTCATGATGCTCAGACTGAAGCCAATCGAAAATAAGGACGGAAAATAATAATTGTAGAAACGGATCGATATATAAAGTATAGTAGTGAGACAGGTGGGTAAATGACGGATTGTTGTTCTATACAACTGGTGGTACGCAAATATGGTAACTACAAACTGCTGCTTACCTGTATAGGCAATAGATATAGGGTTTTTCACAACGGAGTGAAAAGACAAAGCAATTGAAGGAAATATGAGGCAATGAATGAAATATGAGTATGAATGAAATATGAGACAGTGAATGAAATATGAGAGTGAATGATATATGAGACAATGAATGGTATATGAGACAGTGAATGATATGAAACAGTAAATGAAATATGAGACAGTAAATGAAATAAGACAGTGAACGAAATATGAGAGTGAATAAAATATGAGAATAAATGAAATATGAAACAGGGAATGAAATATGAGAAGGAAAGAACAACTAAATGATCAACAGGGAAGAACACGTCCCCTGCTTTGATAATGGATGCCGGTTTTGGCGTAACACCAATACACACAATTCAATGTGTTAGTATGACATGAGAACGCTGTCGATAGTTCCATATACCACGTTCTGGGACTAAGAACAAACTATTCATCTTAATAATCTCGCAATTGACAAATGCCAGAAGGCAGTTCATTAGTTGAAAAGCCAGAAATGTGTTAAAGCTTGAGTCTAAGATAACAGCCATGAATTTTATATACGTGTTACACAGGAGGTGTGGGAGAACAGATTTAAAAGTTTGTTAGGATTTTGGGGAAAATGCATAGAAGCTGTTAACACATGTACTGTCTGTACATTGTGTACTTGTTAACACATGTACTGTCTGTACACTGTGTAAGCAGTAAAATATTTCTTGATGACAATTTATGTAGTAAGCTGGAATTAGAAGATTGTTGCAGTAAGCCACGTTTTTGTAGTGAGATTTTGGTAGTGAAATATATTGTGGCAATGAGTAAGATTCAGATAGTGAATTATATTGTGTTAGTGAGTTAGATTGTGTTAGTGAGTTAGATTGTAGAAGTGAGTTAGATTGTGGAAGTGAGTTAGATCGTGGAAGTGAGTTAGATTGTGGAATTGAGTTAGATCGTGGAAGTGAGTTAGATTGTGGAATTGAGTTAGATTGTGGAATTGAGTTAGATTGTAGAAGTGAGTTAGATTGTGGAAGTGAGTTAGATTGTGGAAGTGAGTTAGATCGTGGAAGTGACTTAGATTGTGGAATTGAGTTAGATCGTGGAAGTGAGTTAGATTGTGGAATTGAGTTAGATTGTAGAAGTGAGTTAGATTGTGGAATTGAGTTAGATTCTGGAAGTCAGTTAGATTGTGGAAGTGAGTTAGATTCTGGAAGTCAGTTAGATTGTGGAAGTGAGTTAGATTCTGGAAGTCAGATTGTGGAAGTGATTTAGATTTTGATAGTGAGTTAGATGGTAGTGAGTTAGATTGTGGAAGTGGGTGTATTAACCTCCCCATGTGTAACTGGAATCTGAAAAAGGAGCTATGGATAGCAAAATTATACTTTCAATGCATATCGTAGGAGGCGATTAAGTAAGTTTTGGAATGGAGTTGGCTGTCACATCACATATGTTGCAGTGACTTATAGACCGTATTTGAGTAGGATGTGTCAGGTCGAAATAAGCAGATATCTCAGCTAAGCTGTAAGCCAGGACACAACGTATTCCACACTTTGGACCACATCCTGCTAATGTGAAGGAGTTTGAGAATAAACTCAAAGAGTATATTATTTCAGTCATGTTCTACCATTCCATATCTTTGCTTAATATCATCATCAACTTATTTCCTATTTCTTCTCACTCCTGATCAGAAATATCCTCTCACTCCTGATCAGAAATATCTTCTCACTCCTGATCAGAAATATCTTCTCACTCCTGATCAGAAATATCTTCTCACTCCTGATCAGAAATATCTTCTCACTCCTGATCAGAAATATCTTCTCACTCCTGATCCGAAATATCTTCTCACTCCTGATCAGAAATATCTTCTCACTCCTGATCAGAAATATCTTTTCACTCCTGATCAGAAATATTTATCTGTTTGTTGGTATTTTTCTATAAAACATTTTCTAGTGATTACAAATCGTTCTTTCTTCATCTGGTATCACTTTTCGAACTTCCAAATGGATTATTCTTACGAAGGTTGTAATCCAATACACTCGTGATTTCTCATGAAAAGTCTTTATTTAATGTATTATAACTATCTGTATCTTGCAAACATCTCAAAGACTAGTATATCCGACTTCAGCAAACATTTTTTAGATGTGTACATAATTTGAAATAAGTACTTTCATGCAAAAGCAGTACATTATTTCTGGTTTAGTTACGTCGTTAGTCGTCGGATCATCATCGTTACATTCCGGACACGACAATACGTGTTCCGATCTCCAATTGAGTGTTATCCACCGTTGCACGATGACTGACATTTAGTGTTCCCCGTTGGCAACCAAACACTATTCCAGACCCATAGTACAGCTTATCTCTGACAACCCGCATTTCAAAACCAGTTCCTCCATTCTGGACATGGAAAAGGAATAATCACTCTCAGTAATTGCATTTGCTCGTGTTGCCAATGCATCTGCATTTCTGTTGCCTGAGTCAGAATGTCTTGTGTCACTGTGTCCCGACAGTGCCGCTGTATGTGTTGGTACAGAGGTGTCGGAGATATTGTTTATCTTTTAGCAGTCAATTCTCATTCCACCTACAGCCTCCATATTTACGAGCACGATACCCAAAAGTGTTGATCAGAAACATCACTAGCCGCTATATTTTTGTTTCCAGGGTGCACCACGAGGAGAAACTTTTATGATCCTGGGTCCTAACCCTGGGTCCGCACGAGAGCAATGGGGTACCATTATGTTCAATAAATCCTGCTTATTCTGCTTTAACTGGACGCTATGTTTTTATGAACATATGTTTTACTGAACATTTATTATAATTTAAATTAAACCGGTGCTATCTAAAAATAAACGCTATATACACTTGATCGCTCAGTGTGGCAACCGGTGCTACCTAAACATAAACGCTATATACACTTGATTTTCTAGTGTGACAACCGGTGCTACCTAAATATAAACGCCATATACACTTGATTTTCTAGTGTGACAACCGGTGCTACCTAAATATAAACGCTATATACACTTGATTTTCTAGTGTGACAACCGGTGCTACCTAAACATAAACGCTATATACACTTGATTTTCTAGTGTGACAACCGGTGCTACCTAAATATAAACGCCATATACACTTGATTTTCTAGTGTGACAACCGGTGCTACCTAAATATAAACGCCATATACACTTGATTTTCTAGTGTGACAACCGGTGCTACCTAAATATAAACGCCATATACACTTGATTTTCTAGTGTGACAACCGGTGCTACCTAAACATAAACGCTATATACACTTGATCGTCCAGTCTGCCATCCGGTGCCTACACTTTTAGTTCAGGGTGTAAAAAATATGGCTACTGTATTTTTGTCCAGGCATGTGGTAGAAGACTAATGAAAGTTAGGGGATGGACTGAGCTGTGTTTTGTCTCCATTGTTTTGCTTTTGTCTTCTGCCACATGGTTTTCCACAGGAATATGAGGAGATGCGGGACTGTGGAAGTTGCACCTTTCTTGTCTCGCAGTCCTAGGTGGCGGTTAATACTACGTGTATAATAACTGTTGATGGGTCAACCGATTTGGCAGAAGAATGATGAACTAGTTGATCCAGAAGTGTGTGCTACGCCCCTGACAGAGGCAGGAGGACGAGAATGTAGATTATGGAGTTTGTATTTCTCTTGTAGTTGGACAAGGGTCCTATTACATTTCCGATAGGATGCAGTCTAGAGTACGGAGATGCGTTGTCACCATTTATTTGCACCAAGGTCCCGACATGTCAGACTTCGGGGGTAGTTTAAGACTATTTTCATCTATTCATAATTTGAGATTTGTGACAAGCTAGAAAATGTTGACAATTATACATTTTTGTTTATAAGGGAGGAAAAAAAGGGGAGGGGATATAAAAAAGAAAAGCAGATAGGATAAAAGAGGGAAAGACAGAGAGAGAGAGAGAGAGAGAGAGGTATACAGAGAAAGAAAACATGGTGTTTGAGAGAGAGGGATATAAAGAAAGACAATATCGTGTTTTAGAGAAAGCGAGAAAGAGAGAAAGGGAGAAAGATAGATTGCCATATGTAGAGAACATAGACCAAGAAACAATAATATATGAGATAAACATATAAGAACATGCGCGCGCACACACATATAAATACGCGCACACACATATAAATACGCGCACACACATATAAATACACACAAGCATAACTATAGTTTATCCACACATGCTGCTTTCCCGAGCATGTGCTAAATGCAGATCACGCTCCCACGAGAAAAGTCAAAGGATACGCGATGGAGTCTCCTTCTGTTTACACATGAATTTCTCCATCACATGATTTCTAGTCAGAAAATACAATAAAACAAAACAAAACATCACGACTTCTTGAATTCAGACCTCCCATTCAATTACTCTCCTCTTTTTTTTTTTTTGCAGATGAATAGCATATGCTTAAGGAGTACTGGTGTGTTGTATATATATATTTACAGTGCACTATCTATTCTGCAGGAAGAGACGTAGATAGGGTGTTTAGTTATGTATCATTCTGTAACCAGATTACATAAACTTGTATTATGTAAGGGCGTGAACTAAGAGGGAAATAGTTAATACAATAATAATCAGCAATAGAAGCAATCGACACTGTGCTACCAATGCCAGACGTGGACCCTGACAGAAAAACTAGAACAAAAACGCACTGAGAACAGCACTGGGGGGTAACGAAAGATATAGAATAAGCAATGACACTATACTATAAGAAATCTGGTGAAAACAATACCGTGAAAAGAAGACATAGACACATAAAAGATCAAATGGTTCGGCCACCTAATCAGAATGGAACCAGATCGCTTTCCATCAATAGCCTTCAATAAAATATCATCTGAAAAGAGAAATGGGAAGACCCAGAAGAAGTTGGATAGATGACATCAGAGAAATACTAGAAGACCAAGGCTACACTATGGCAGCGGCTTCATGGTTAGAAAGAAGACTTCGGCACTACATGACGCCTAGCTGGACATATGGATAGGACAAGACAAGAAGCACCCTAGTGTTGATGGACCCAGATAGGAGGCAAAGAATAGCACTACTTGGTAAATGTAAATGCGCCATTTTAGAAGCGTGACCTTCGTTAGAAAGGGCTGAGTGCTACCTCATTTCACGTCACTGCGTAAGGTTAATCTGAATTTTCCTGTGCTTTTCATTGGCTGGTAATACACAAATTATAAAGGAAAATAACCAATAAAGTTCATGAAAAAGTCGGAGTAGACATATATGTCGTAAGAGGTTGCTAAACAGATTTGAATGTAGTGTTGGCTGTCTCAATCCTTAGAGGTTCAATGAGATCCAGAAGTCATGCTGAAATCAGTTAGGCCAATACCCAAAGGCGCATATATCTCAGCCAAGATGTAAACTATAACAATGCATTCCGTTCTCTAGACTACATCCTTCAAATCAGCAGGAGTTTAGAGAACGAATACAGATGATATGCTACGCCCACACACTGCGAAAAGTAAACCGTAGCACAACATATTCATGTTCTCGGGCTCAACCACAGAGAGATCATGTTGGTTAATGAAGAGTGAACACAAAAGAATAAGAATGATTACATATCTGGTAACGTAATTCTTTCTAGAACTTTGTCCTCTTTATGGGTCTTCGGAACTACTCACGATTTATGATTAATCGACCTGCCGCAGCTACGGGCATGTTTAAACAATCTGGTCCTGCCGCAGTCACGGGCATGTTTAAACAATCTGGTCCTGCTGCAGTCACGGGCATGTTTAAACAATTTGGACCTGCCGCAGTCACGGGCATGTTTAAACAATCTGGTCCTGCCGCAGTCACGGGCATGTTTAAACAATCTGGACCTGCCGCAGCTACGGGCATGTTTAAACAATCTGGACCTGCCGCAGTCACGGGCATGTTTAAACAATCTGGACCTGCCGCAGTCACGGGCATGTTTAAACAATCTGGACCTGCTGCAGTCACGGGCATGTTTAAACAATCTGGACCTGCCGCAGTCACGGGCATGTTTAAACAATCTGGTCCTGCCAGTCACGGGCATGTTTAAACAATCTGGTCCTGCCGCAGTCACGGGCATGTTTAAACAATCTGGTCCTGCCGCAGTCACGGGCATGTTTAAACAATCAGAGATGTCTCATATCCATCGACGCCTTGGGCGGTCCTTATTCCTGCTACCATGAACCATACCTTCGATTGTTAATTTTTCCGTGCTATTGTGTCTCTTTAAATAGCCCAAAAATCGTAGCTTTCTTATTACGTCGTTTAAGAGTGATCCACTTGTCAAACTACGAACGAGAAGAACAGGGACCTCTCTCCGACTTTTAATTTCTTATCACTTTTTGATTAGCATTTTTCGCTGTCGAGTTTCCAAAATTCTTCTGTAGCATCTCATTTCGAAGGTAGTCACAATTTTATAAAGTGTCCATGATTAACAATCATCAATTGCTACAGGAAACATGGAGAGCCGCGTAGTGCAGTGGTTGGCGCACTGTCTTCACATATGAGAGGTCCTGGGTTCATTCCCCAGTTGATGCGGAAATGTTTCTCAGATCGCAGCGGCAACCGGGTCGACCCAGCCTTAAATGGGTACCGGATTAATCCGGGAAGTAAAGACTGCAAGGGAGAGGAGATGGCTACCGTCCTTCTTCTTCTTCTTCCGTTCACTTGAAACATGTCTATATCTGTAATTCTGTCTCCTTAATAAAACTCACTGTCTTTTGTAGTTCATACAGTGTCCCATAGAGCTTTGATTCCAGTGTTGTTTCCTCTGGCCAATATGTCTGCCTCAGCGTTTCATGCTCTTGAAGTATATATTTGGCACTCTGTGTTGCCTGTCCACATGGCCGTGTTGCCAATCTTGAACTTTGTATACATGTGTCTGCGGAGTCGGATGTGTCCTGTTCTGAGACGTAGAATTATAACTTGTTCTGATCTGTTCCTAATGTGCTAGCCATCCTGTGTTGGTGTTTGTGGCTTTCTTATTGACTAGATCATCTGTTTTTTTCTGATGGTAGGTGATTGGTATATCTGGTTGGTCTTCGGCAGCACCTTCCTTAGCCAGTTGGTCTGCTTTTTCATTTCCTGGTATTCCACAGTGAGAGGGTATCCACTGCATGGTTACCCTATACTGGTACAACAATTCGCGAAGTAGTTTATTCAAGTCTGTTAGTTTTCCAGACGGGAGAGCACGAAGCACTGAAGTAATCCGGGAAGTAAAGAGTGCGAGGGAGAGGAGATGGCTACCGCCCTCATTTGCAGAGCCTCTGAAATGTGAGATCGCTAACATCTCACACCCCTACGGCATTAATAAATGATATGGGTTACTTTACTTTTTACAGGAGACACATGCTCTAATCTGATGTAGTTTAGCTTCACAGCTAATATGAATGATACTGTGATACACTTAAGAAATATATAGTTAAATGAATTGTAATCACCCGTGTGTTGTCGGGGCCCGAAAGGGGAGAAAAGAATAGTAATACTGTTACCTTCCACACATGTCGTAAAAGGCGACTAAGGAGGTTATGGGATGGAGTTGGCTGTCCCATCCCATATAGGGTCAGTGACCCAAAGCCGTGCTGAAGTCGGATGTCAGGCCGAAAGGCGCAGATATTGCAGCAATGCTGTAAACCATGACACAACGCATTCCGTTCTCCGGACTACATCCTGCTAATCTGCAGTAGTTTGAGAATGAACGTAGAAGGAGAAGATACAGGGACACCACAAAGTGAATGCAGTTATAACTCGAAATGGATCAAAATGACACAGTCTGAGCATGGCATATTAAATCGGAAGCACAAGAACAAACGACGTTTCGTCTAGGAAGCTTTTATCAGGACGAAAAACAAAGAACTACCAACAACCTTCTTACATGAAAACACACATATAGAATGATGCTTGTAGAGGAAGGATGATTGCAGAGGAAGGATGATTGTAGAAGAAGGATGACGTACGAGGAGGAAATGACGTGTTTCTCAGACACACCGTTCTGCATCAAACGGTAAGAACTAACAGCATTATAGATTATATAATACATTAATCTTACACTACCTGTTGTGGGGCGGCTGGAGAAGATGGCGTGTACTGTGGGAGACTTTGCGAACTGGAAAAGCCAGAGTCAGCACCGCTGGGATCTGAAAGTAGGTAAAGAAACACGTGTTTTATAAATCTGGGTACCATGAACACACAAGACATAACGAGTTAAAACAGAAGGCGCACAAAGTTTCACTTACAACCTATGGTAGATACAGTATTTATGTCTTGTACTATCAATCAATCAATCAATCAATCAATCAATCAATCAATCAAATCTATCCATCCATCTATCTAATGTTCCTACAGCGCCGAATATGGCAGAAATCAGAGCCTTCCAGTTCGAGTGATGTTATTATGCTAATGTGTGTAATTCTTGTATTTTGTTGAGACGCAAAAGTCATTTATTGATGTTTGTTCTGTGAAGACTTGGTCTTCCTCTTTTCTTGCCAGCTGGTACCCATTTTAATGCTTGTAGTGGCAGTCTGTTTTCATTCATTCAAATAATAATAACCAAAATATCGAATGTTTTATAAAGGTCCCAATAGGACCGACACGTTGATAATTGTCTTTGTCTATGTTTTATTGTTATTTATTATTATTTTATAACAATAGTTAGGTATCTATAGTAACTAGTTTACTTTAGTTAGTATTTACCTTTCATTCATTCTAAGTATATGTCCGATTAAGTCCAACGTTTCCTCTTATTGTTGTGGAAACAATGTAAGTTCCCAATGAATATTTAAGTCTTTTAAGATATTTATTTTGGGCCCAGAGATGACATGCACACCAGAGGGCGCCGGCCGCCGCTCCATAGCTGGTCGAGCATCAGGGTCAGTGAACCACAGCTGGCCAAGACAGTACACTTCCACGTAGAGGGCCTGGAAACAGGACTGCAGGAACCCTGCTGTAGCCTGGCCAAGTACTAGGGATCGAAGATACGGGAATGCCAACCCGGCCCCAAAAAATGCTGTCTGAAGACGGATGTGTCAGGTCGAAAGGCGCAGAAAACGCAGCTTGCTGTAAAACATGACACAACGCAGATCACCCTCATACGTCCTTCTCAGGACGGTCAGCGGAATGCTTTCAGAGGGTCCGCCGCAAGGCGTACGACGAAGAAGAAGAAAGATATTTATTTTCAAATGAGTTCAATTTCTTCTGCAGTCTTTGTCATTTTTCAACTTTCGCAACCAGATGTCAGCCATATGTCAACAAGTGTATGTCAATCATTTGTCAAAACGGATATCACATTCGTGTACTGGTTGCTAATATATCTATATTCATGACGCATCAATCAATCAAGAGTATTTATTTTTGGCTGCTTATTTTCTAAGCAATATAAGTACATCACTAGGCTGCCATTGTTTTCTGAACGATCAGGATGCAAAGTCGCATGAGGCGGGGTTTGAACTTCGTACCTTAAGTCCGAGACGTGTCATGCACCCCTCTACCACAGAGCCGATGTAATCAGTCTTTATTATGCTATGTAGCTAGTGATGATCACTTCTCGTAGTTCTTAGCTGTGAGAATCTAATGACTCAGCTAGATCTAAGATAATCCTTAGTAAGGAGATCAATCAGGTTTGATATATCTATCTGTCTGTCTCTCTGTCTGTCTGTCTGTCTGTCCGTCTGTCTCTCTGTCCGTCTATCTATCTATCCGTCTATCTATCTATCCGTCTATCTATCTATCTATCTATCTATCTATCTATCTATCTATCTATCTATCTATCTATCTATCTATCTATCTATCTATCTATCTATCTATCTATCTATCTATCTATCTATCTATCTATCTATCTATCTATCTATCTATCTATCTATCTATCTATCTATCTATCTATCTATCTATCTATCTATCTATCTATCTATCTATCTATCTATCTATCTATCTATCTATCTATCTATCTATCTATCTATCCGTCCGTCCGTCCATCCTAATCTAAATCTATGTATGTATGTATGTATGTATGTATGTATGTATGTATGTATGTATGTATGTATGTATGTATGTATGTATGTATGTATGTATGTATGTATGTATGTATGTATGTATCTATCTATACGCTGTGTCCCTTTGTGCCTTGCGGCGTCAGTGGTGGAAGAGTTCTCTGGAGATGGCCTTCTTGTGAGCTGTTTGTAAGCTTGTTCCCGTGGCTTCATTGATTTCTGTGATCCATCTTTTACATGGTCTGCCTCTGGCTTTATAACCGTTGTGTCTATGTGTCATGGCCATCTGTGGCATGCTATATGTCGGTAGTCTGGAAGCGTGTGAAAACCACTTGATATGTTGTCTTTTGATGTGTTCCAATACTGGTATTGTTTTGGTTATCTGTCTGATGTTATCGTTTCTATTTCCATCTCTTAATGACACTCCGAGTATTCTTCGTAGACATGTCATTTCTGCTGTCACTACTTTTCTTTTGTCGTGTGCTGTCATTGTTCAGGTTTGGAACTGGTAGCATAGTAATGGAATAATAATAGTCTTGTATAATGCAACTTTAGTGTCTATGTTTACATTTTTGTTCTTGAAAATATGTATCATCGGTCCTAGGATCTGGTATGTTTTGTTGCATCTGTTTTGTATCTCTTTACTTATTTTCTCTTCCCTCGATATAATACTTCATAGGGAAGGGAAAACCAGTTCAGGCTTGATGCAGACATTTAATCACATGAAGTCTACAATTATTTGGTAGTATATTAATATTGTTCACTTTTGACTACAAAGTCTATACGAACACATTGCTTCAAAACGGTCACTTAAAAAAAAAAAAAAGGATAATTAAAAGAGATTTCTCAGGTTATTTGAGCCAATGAGCGTAAATGCACTTTACTACCGTTTTGTTTTGAACTATTAACCAAATACATCACACGCTTTGTATGATAAGGCATGTTTATTGGAAAGTATCTTTTGTCTGCTGTGTTTTATTTCACCGCGAAAATCAAAAGAAAAATAAATAACGCGCATTATCATCCATGGTTATCTTCAGAATTTAATATCTAAATAATAAATATTTTTTGGCAGTGATAAGATATAGCCATTTCTAATCAGTGTCTTGCTCTGTGGCGACGTGGTAAAGAGTACGTCTATGATGGTCAAGTCCGGCCCTGTGGTGAAGTGGTAAAGAGCACGTTTATGATGATCAAAATAACTATATCAAATACCACAACATGCAATTGTGCATCCGCATCGTTCAGAAAGCAACCACAAACTACTGAATATATATATATATATATATTGCATTAATAATTACTACAGCTACAAAATGATGGGTAGAAGGCTACATATTAAATATCAATTTTTGTTTGTTTAAACAGAGCGTAAAATGTCCAATGAAAGTCAATATTACTATATTGCCTATAAAATGCTAATGAGAATGACAAAAAGAGTTCTCGGTGACGTTTTCCAATCTTCCGTGACAAACATAAAATAGCATTTAAAATGATGTCATGATAAACTTCGATATTCAGAATTGTTTTGTTTCTATAGGTAATCGGGTGAGAATCATAAGTGGTTCCACCAATAGCTGGTGTATATCAAGTAAACATGTTAGAATCATACTTAGTATATACCAATAAACAGGTGAGAAACATGACTGGTATCTACCATTGAACAGGTGAGAAACATGACTGGTGTCTACCATTGAATAGATGAGAAACATGACTGGTATCTACCATTGAATAGATGAGAAACATGACTGGTATCTACCATTGAACAGGTGAGAAACATGACTGGTGTCTACCATTGAACAGGTGAGAAACATGACTGGTGTCTACCATTGAATAGATGAGAAACATGACTGGTATCTACCATTGAACAGGTGAGAAACATGACTGGTGTCTACCATTGAATAGATGAGAAACATGACTGGTATCTACCATTGAATAGATGAGAAACATGACTGGTATCTACCATTGAACAGGTGAGAAACATGACTGGTGTCTACCATTGAACAGGTGAGAAACATGACTGGTGTCTACCATTGAATAGATGAGAAACATGACTGGTATCTACCATTGAACAGGTGAGAAACATGACTGGTGTCTACCATTGAATAGATGAGAAACATGACTGGTATCTACCATTGAATAAATGAGAAACATGACTGGTATCTACCATTGAACAGGTGAGAAACATGACTGGTGTCTACCATTGAATAGATGAGAAACATGACTGGTATCTACCATTGAACAGGTGAGAAACATGACTGGTGTCTACCATTGAATAGATGAGAAACATGACTGGTATCTACCATTGAATAGATGAGAAACATGACTGGTATCTACCATTGAACAGGTGAGAAACATGACTGGTGTCTACCATTGAACAGATGAGAAACATGACTGGTGTCTACCATTGAATAGATGAGAAACATGACTGGTGTCTACCATTGAATAGATGAGAAACATGACTGGTGTCTACCAGTAAACGGGTGAGAAAACGCTGTAGGGTAACGTGACTTCATACACCATACTGTTGCAATAGTAACAAACTATAACGTAATTCAAGTAGTCATACTTCATCATTCCCTTCGCCGCTGGCGGAAAGAGAGACATTATTAGATCGTAAATTCTATAAGCGTGTCCGTTATAGATCGCCATTTAAAGCCGGAAATTGGCTGTGTACAAACTAAGTACACGGGGAATAAAAGTGTGAGGGCGTGTGTGATTTGGCTTTTCTCTAGAAAGTATAGGAATTTTCTGATGGTGCTGGACTGACGACGTAAAACAAGAAGAAACACTGTGAATCGTTTTCTTGTTCCCACTATTAAACTGTGACAAATCGCCATAAGACCCGTGTGCTCATTACAAAACTGCCTTCTAAAGTGATTCATAGACTTTTCCCGTGATTATATAATCATGTCACCTTCCCTGGAATTCTGGCTGATCAATACCGACATCTCAGACTCTACAGCAATAGGGCATCAATCTTTGACTCTACAGCAATAGGGCATCAATCTTTGCAGCAATAGGGCATCAATCTTTGACTACAACAATATGGCATCAATCTTTGACGCTACATAAATAGGGCATCAATCTTTGACTCTACAGCAATAGGGCATCACTCTTTGACTCTACAGCAATAGGGCATCAATCTTTGACGCTACAGCAATAGGGCATCAAGCTTTGACTCTACAGCAATAGGGCATCACTCTTTGACTCTACAGCAATAGGGCATCAATCTTTGACTCTACAGCAATAGGGCATCAATCTTTGACTCTACAGCAATAGGGCATCAAGCTTTGACTCTACAGCAATAGGACATCAATCTTTGACGCTACATAAATAGGGCATCAATCTTTGACTCTACAGTAATAGGGCAACAATCTTTGACTCTACAGCAATAGGGCATCAATCTTTGACTCTACAGCAATAGGGCATCAATCTTTGTATTGCCTATTGAGAGAAAGGAAGTATAGCTGGCAGTATACGGGCACACTTATCCATTCCGTGCCCAGTACCAGGTACTCTAACGTTCAACCCCCTTCTATAACGTACTCATCACGCTCGATTCAACACTTGCAGTGGGTGTTCTTTGTCAGCGGTGATTTGGAGGTAGGCTCATGCTTTTGGTTGGTTGGTTGCTAATCCAGCGGTTTATGGGCTCATGCCCTTTGACCCAATGCCATGAAATTGCATTATATTGCTGGGAAGTCTCTGGATTTTCGGCCCACCCCGGGACAGAACCAGAGAATAACTATCACACCACCAGGAAGGTAGGTTTCAACCTATGCACTGCTCCGAGCCACTGTAGCCAAGATAGGGTTCACTGTGCTCATTCCCTGCCATGAATGACTACTGGTTATGCCGAACTTCTCTATTGCTCTAGGCATGCAACCAAATGTTCAAGTCAGAAGGATTGTCACGTTCTGAGTCACTGTGCCTCTATGATGGGTCTCAGCCATAGGAGAATACAGTTCTGTCAGTTTCCTCCTCCCCAGTGCTGCACAGTACATCTCTGGCTCCCTCCCAACCACAGAGGGTGCATACATATATTCAAGTAAACATGAAACACAATTCAACAAAAAAAATAAAAGCATAATTGTATAGATGACGTGCCCTGAAGCTTCTCTAAGAAGATAACCTCAATATAACGGCATGTCATCCACTAAGGTTTTCTGTTGCATGAGTGGTTTGTCGGATCATGCTTTGCACACTGTATTATGTGCTCTGTAGTTAAACAGTCGAGTAAAAATCGTATGGATCATACTAGTATGTTTCTAGTTACCCACGTATGATACGCATCTCCCTATCCTGGATCTTATCCAACCATTTAATCTACATCTGGCTGAGCGTCAGAACTGCCAATGCATACTCTATGACGGAAACACCAAGATGGTGATATAGATAAACAGTAACACCTGTTCAAACAGAGCAGCAGCCAAAACTTTTATAACTGCAAGACCTGTGCCAGTCTTTACAATTATAAATTTAACATGAACTATGAAACTCAGACTCCTACCACAAACCACTCCTAATTATTTCATTAGTAGTACTCGCGTAGTATACAGATTTTTGAAAATTTCACTTGAGCAAGACAGACTATCGTTAAGGGGTTATAAGGTGTAAACACGAAACCATACAAATGACAATACACAAGACATTTTCCAAATTGTCATTTGTATGTTTTTTGTGTTTACATCCCATAACCCCTTAGCGACAGACGGCCTTTTTCAAGTGAAACTTGCAAAAATCTGTGTTCTACGTAAATATTATTGTTGTTCCGTGTCACGCAGTATTACCGTATACTAATTATTTCATTGTGGTGGTTCGTTCAAGAATGTTCCCGCATAAAGTAACGCACAGCATAGATGTATTTACCATGTAGTTATTAAGGGAAAAATGTATTATAGATACTTTAAATGGATCCATTAATGCAGCGGAGTTCCTTCCTGCATCACTTTCCTACGAGGATTAACTATGTAACTATTTCATGTACATTTCTGATTTTTATCCTGCCTATAGACATGAATGTCAGCGTAGGGCATGGTTCTACTAACTTCATTGATATGTGTGTCTATAAGTTGTGCTGAGTACACACCTTCAACAATGCTGAAAACATATTTTTCTGTTGTGAAAGTCTAGGGCTTATGACTACGGGGTGGTGGTGTGGGGGCGGGGTTCATAAAATATGTCAAAACTTTTTTGGGCATTGTTTGATTCCCTTATCTATGCCCTTGTCAGCATCCGGGCATTGTTTGACTCCCTCACCTATGCCCTTGTCAGCAGCCGGGCATTGTTTGTCTCCCTCACCTATGCTCTAGTCAGCAGCCGGGCATTGATTGACTCCCTCACCTATGCCATTGTCAGCATCCAACTTCGTACAATTGTATTGGTGTACCAAACGTCATTTACGGACAGCCACTACTGGTGCCGATGCCCATCTGTCAAGTAACGTATTCTCCTAGAACGTTGTCTTCCCAATGAACTCATTGAACCCCTCTCTGTCTAAGATAATGTGGTTTGCATTTTCCAACGACGTATTCTTCTTCTTCAGAGTTCATTCTCAAACTCCCGCTGGATTTCCCTTGTAGCAAGACCATGGTCCTACTAGATTTCCAGCAGGATGTAGTCCAGAGAATGTAAATGAGTTGTGTCGCCGTTTTATTTGCGCCAATGGCCCGACACATCCGTCTTCGGCGAGAACGACGCATTCAAAGCCCACCTACTACACCTAAAACAATGAAGACGCTTTTTTCTTTGGATGGCGACACAAAAATAAGCAAAGTGACCAATGAAAATCTCGGATTTAACCAAGATGAGTGAAACCACGTGATGTTTTTAATTCTGACTGACATGGTTATACAATGTTATGAAAGTTTTACGATAGGATTAAAAACAAATTAAAGACAACATGTGAACTACCTCCCCCCCCCCTCAGCGTATACATCTGCCAAATCTGTTTCTGAGGAATAGAATCAGCAATAATAATACCATACACGCTTTGGTTACGTCCGATGAATCAGCTCTACTGTTGTAATAATTAACGATAAATTTGTCATAATCACAACTTAATATAAATATAGAAAGTCTAAGCATCGTGGTTAATCAGCCATATATATATATATATATATATATATATATATATATATACACCCATACACACCGACAGACACACATATAAAGAGAGAGAGATATAAATAGAAAATATGCTGTTTCCAGCTTTTGGATAACATTGCAGAAAAGAATACATAAACACGTACAAATAACTTACAATTTTTAAACAAAAATACAACCATGAAGTGACTGAAATATGTGAATTATATTGTGAATACTAGTGCGTTATATTCTGGAGGCGATATGTGGTTTTTAAGAATAATGATAATTTCATGGATAGCCAATAAAACTAATGTAGAAGTTCTCAGAGATGCTGGAGTAAAACGACAAATTATAGCAAATATTAGAAGCAGACAATCAAGAGTTTTAGGGCATGGGATGAGAAAAGTAAAAACAAACATTTAGTAACCACCGGACAGATCAAGGGGAGAAGAAACTGAGAAAGACAAAGAAATAAATTTCTGGATGGGTTGTCACTGTGGCACAAAAAGAAATCACCAACTGAAGTTGTTGACAACACTAGAGACAGAGCGTTGTGGAGAAGCATTATCGCCTACGCCACTCGGTATGACACTTAACTGAGTGATTGGGAATATTTCTAAACTTAGGCAGTCACCAACCATTTTACACTTTTTAGATCGGATAGTTCTTGCAAGAGAAATGGGGCAGTCACCAACCAGTTTACACTTTTTAGACCGGATAGTTCTTGCAAGAGAAAGGGGGCAGTCACCAACCAGTTTACACTTTTTAGACCGGATAGTTCTTGCAAGAGAAAGGGGGTGGAATGTGTGTAAAGTACTAATTTCACTAAGTCAACCGGTCAGAAACTTTAATTACGTATTCAATGAAAACAATATGATAACTCTACGTGTGAGTTCATTTAACCAGGTATCCAACTCTAGTGGTGAGCAATATACAACCTTTAGGGTCAAATCTGACCCACCAGGATGATCTACTACACGCACTGGCCTCACTCAGAGCTTAGAAAAAAACCCTCACAACCGGGGGTTTTTAACCCCAACTACTTAAAAAATTATTTTTAAAACAAAATTTCCCACTTCTGGTTCAGCGGCATAATCTCTAAACAAAACCCACTAGAAATTAAAACATATTTGTCAAACACCACCACCTGCATAGAACACACGAAACTGCTTCCAAGAAAAACAATATCGCCAAAGAGGAACGTAGGTAGACAAGCCAACTCGATAGGATGTTAAATGGAAGTTCCAATAACGTTATTACCACAACCAGGCCTCCAGACACCCTGACCCCCAGAACACGCACTCTCGCAATCTATTTAACATGATACACCAGCAGGAAGAATGATATGAAACACAAGCTGTTATCAGAAATATGCTTGGATATAATGGTCGTTAACTTATGAGTTTGACGGTAACCACTCGTCAATTATTTTCTAGTCTTAAAAAAAAAAAAACTCCCCAAAAAACTAGTTAAATGAAAATGTTTTTGACGTTATAGATCCAAACAGGCAACCACAGAAAATGACGCAAGAGAAGACTATCACGGCTTGATCACAATAGGGCCATAACATCTAAATGTATATTACGTTTTACCCTGCCGGTTAAAGACCTGTGTACAGAAAGTAAACGACGCCAAAGGATGATATTTTGATTATTTCCGTGATTTTCGTTGATCGTTTAGGCTTTTATTTGGCACAAGACTCCAAATATATAAATAGTGACAAACGAAAATCACGTCAATATTCAAAAACATAACGAATGAAGGCGTGTTTATTTTCTGTACAATGTCTTTACCTCTGACGGTCCTGGATAAACAGAGAACACAATTCTTTGCGTAATCATGCTGAGACATTGTTGTTCAGATGAGAAACGTTGGCACAATGTACAAGATATGAGATATATCTTATATAATGGAGATATATCATCACATAAACTTCAATACTGTTCGAACTAGATATACCATCACACGAACTTCAATACTGTTCGAGCGAAATATACCATCACACGAACGTCAATACTGTTCGAACTAAATATACCACCACACTAACATCAATGAAGTTCGAACTATCATAATTATGAAGGTTGAATAATTTTGTATACACTGTATGTTCCTGCCAATGAACGAAATATGAAAATACAAAAAACGTAGCTTTCCAGCACACACGTACGCGCATACACACACAACAGACTGAAACCACTTTTCGACCAAAATGTCTTTATTATACAAAAGGATAAAAATAAAAAAAACGGGAAAAACGAAAAGCATTAGTTGGATACAAGATACAATATGTATATTTATGACTATTTTCCTCTTGCAAACGTTCATTTAACATGTTCACATATTTATATATTGTTAATAGTAGAATGATTCAGTTAATGCTGTTTTGCATTGACAAGGACATTTGCTTTACTGTAAACATACATTTGGGCACGGGGATAATAAGAATTGTAGAGTTGGGGGGGGGGGTGTCGTTGTTGTTTTTAGTTAATGAATGTGTTTATATTATGAGAATATTCTAGTAAATGAGAGATTGTAAAACTGTTGTGAGTAGATTGGATGATTGGAAGAAGATTGAGTTTTTTGTGAGTCAGCTGGTCAGTCAGTTAAAAGTAGGCGTAGAGAAGACCAATGTAATGGGAGTGATTTACGCCGCGAGGCGATGACGTATACGTTGTGTTGTGTATTTTCACAGTGAGAACAAGTCATTTTGGAAGATTTATTAAAGTCCATCATGTCGTTAAGAGATGGGCACCACTAGCTAAACATTTTGCCCACTGAAATACTACAATGGAAAGTCAAACTGTACACGTCGCTGGTGCTTTCTGTTGTGATGTATGGTTGCGAGAGTTGGACACTATCTGCGGACACGGAGAGACGATTACAGGCTTTCGAGTATAAATGCTACAGACGAATTCTTACAAGACTAGAATGCGATCTGTAGTTGTAGTCTTCTAGTTACAAGACTGGTCTGAGATCTGTAGTTGCTGTCTTCTAGTTACAAGACTGGTCTGAGATCTGTAGTTGTAGTATTCTAGTTACAAGACTGGTCTGAGATCTGTAGTTGTAGTCTTTTAGTTACAAGACTGGTCTGAGATCTGTAGTTGCTGTCTTCTAGTTACAAGACTGGTCTGAGATCTGTAGTTGCTGTCTTCTAGTTACAAGACTGGTCTCAGGTAGAGACTACTACCGGAGGTGGATTACATGACTGTGTCATGTCATTACATTTCCTGATTGTTCATTGTTGCTGAAAATACTTGAACTCGCCATATGGTCTCGTGCCCTTGTGTGTGCTATATTGCTTGCTACATTTCCTAATGTCCTCGACAGATCTCGTTTTCAATCTTCAGGCTCTCCAAATCGGAAATGCCACTGTTCCTGTTTGTGCTTTCTGTACTTCTATTCGACATCTGAGTACCCCTAGAAAGATGCCAAGACCTTCAATGTCCAACAAGTGTCATCACGCCTGTAACTGTTTGCACCGAAGACGTCTACTCAGTTGCCCTAGCAGAATTATGTCGTCTGCCTCACTCATGTGATCAGGCAATTGAGCTGTCTCGGTATTTAACTATCCAACACTGTGAAGCTAGTTCTATCAGATGTATATATTCTATTCTGATCAGATGGAGAACTTGTCAACTATTTAACACTGTGTAACCTTAAGCAAAACTACCCTGCTTTGTCATATAAAGAGACAAGAAAAATAATGGAGGGCAGAGTACCTGGGTGAAGGAAAAAGGTCAGACCAATAGGCGATGAATTGACGACAGTAGAGATAACATGAATACTTCGTTGCAAAATGCAAGCAGCATAGCCCAAGACCTGAGTATGGCTCAGGGAGTTAATGTGGATGACGTGGAAGACAACGTTCTGGAGAGAATACATACGTCATATGACAGAACTCTCAGGAGCATCCCGGGCAATTAAATGTAGTAACATTAATTAATGAAGCATGACTAATGAATATTCTAGTGAAGTAGAGATAACACAGGATATTACTGTATTATTATAATTATCATTATTATTATTGTGTAGGCAGAAATAGATTTATATTTGTTGACAAAGATATTTTACAAGGGAAATTTGTTGGCTTACAATTTTAATAAATTATATTGTGTGACCTCAGTGTATTGATTATTGGAGTCTGCTAAGAATTTTAACACTATGGCTCTGTGCCTCTAAAATTAAGTCCTATCCCAAATCTTCTTGGATTTAGGATCATGAGAATATCCTTCAAGTCTAAGATGTATTTTCCTCCTCGGCATAAGGCATTTGTCTTTTCATTATTAGACTAGACTTACATTACGTGTGTGTCGTTTGTGTTTTATTCTGTTCTTTAGGTGTTTCAAAAGTTTCTGCACCTTTTTTTCGCAATGCCAACCTCCATGCAACTCGGTCTTCCGCAACATTACTTCCAGCAACTGTGGTCAATTTTATTGTCTTTCATTGGCGCCTTGTATACTTCAATATATCTCCGGAGTAGTCTGCCTCTCTTGTCCATTCAGAAAGTTTGTCAAACAATATTTCACGTGGAATAAGGTTGTTCATTCTTCTGACAAGGCCCAACCATATTTACATTCGTCTACTATTGAGTATTCCAATTCTTCTTCTTCTTCTGCGTTCGTTCTCAAACTCCTGCAAATTAGCAGGATGTAGTCCGGAGAACGGAACGCGCTGTGTCATGGTTTACATAATTGATGCGATATCTGCGCCTTTCGACCTGACACATCCGACTTCAGCATGGGTTTGGGTCACTAACCCTATATGGGATGGGACAGCCAACTCCAACCATAACCTCCTTAGTCGCCTTTTACGACATGCGTGGAAGGTAAACTGTTGCTATTCTTTGCTCCCCTTTCGGGCCCCGGCAACACACGGGCGTATTCCAATTATTGATGGTAATCTTGCCCATTGCAGCTCAGTCTGTGTTTGTGATTTTGTCCTGCCACCTGATATTCATATATTGTGAAGCCTGCGAAAGTAAAATATATTGCGTCTTCTCTGATATCTGGAATATTATGTTCAAGTTTTTGAGTTATATAATAAAGTAGTGATAACACTCACCCGATAACTTTTTATCTTCGTCTACAATGTTAAGTAAAATACAAATATATAGTCAGGGCCGGTCTTAGGCCATTGCAACCTATGCGGCCGCATTGGGCCCCGTACTTCATAGGCCAATAAATTAATATTAGAATTTATTTTATTATCCTCTTTCCTAACCAGACTGGGCCCCGCGCAATCCGTTTCGCATTGGGCCCCGCGCAATCCGTTTCGCATTGGGCCCCTCAATTGTTAGGGCCGGCCCTGTATATAGTAATCCATACATAAATGCACAACAGTAAACTATACATCGCTATCAAAACTAACTAAAAGACAAAACAAGAATCCATAATTCCATCGTGGTATCGGTATCGTCCGAGAGAATATTCGCGGTATTAGATCATCGCATTTGGAATGTAAAGAAGTTAGCATCTTTCTACTGTTTCATAAACGAGACGGACAGACGGTACATAATAATTATCTGTTGGAATTGGATCGGTTCGTCCGTTCTCAGAAGAGATCACTACACTGAGTAGACACGAGAGGGAAACAGGTCAATGCAAACGGTGGAAAATTACGGATGCCAATGAACCAATCATGGAATATAACAAGAAGGATCCCAACAGACAGAACATGGTACAATTAATTTGTTTTTCTTTACATTACACTACAGGCCTCTTTAATCAATGACCATAGGTTTATGGTCGCGAAGACGCATAATAGAAGCAATAATGACTCTTACACTAACACACACCAAGGGTTAATTTCTACCACATCCATAGACATCTTCTCCATGTCATTACATTCACTGAGTGAAAAATGGAAACGGAAATCTTCTCCAAGTTGTTCAGGACCTTCATTGCACCTATTTTATTGTGGAACCCACATTAATGAAGGTGTTAAAATAAAGTGTTCCGACATCCTAGAATTTAAATCTACCTTCATTTCCTAGATATAATTTTCAGGCAAACATGATCTAGCCATGTTCTAATCCAAGCCACTTTCTTCCAGATCTTATCCAGTAATTTAACGTATAACATGTTTCCTCTCAATCAGCTATTCACAAATGTTTGTAATATAAACTGGGTTGTTTTTGCAATGTATGGTGTGAAACATGGATAGTTAATAATGTAGTGGCAACTTAATAACGTAGTGGTAACTTAATAACGTAGTGGCGACTTAATAACGTAGTGGTAACTTAATAACGTAGTGGTAACTTAATAACGTAGTGGCGACTTAATAACGTAGTGGTAACTTATTAACGTAGTGGCGACTTAATAACGTAGTGGTAACTTATTAACGTAGTGGTAACTTATTAACGTAGTGGCGACTTAATAACGTAGTGGTAACTTATTAACGTAGTGGCAACTTAATAACGTAGTGGTAACTTATTAACGTAGTGGCAACTTAATAACGTAGTGGTAACTTAATAACGTAGTGGCGACTTAATAACGTAGTGGTAACTTATTAACGTAGTGGCGACTTAATAACGTAGTGGTAACTTATTAACGTAGTGGTAACTTATTAACGTAGTGGCGACTTAATAACGTAGTGGTAACTTATTAACGTAGTGGCAACTTAATAACGTAGTGGTAACTTATTAACGTAGTGGCAACTTAATAACGTAGTGGTAACTTATTAACGTAGTGGCAACTTAATAACGTAGTGGTAACTTATTAACGTAGTGGCAACTTAATAACGTAGTGGCAACTTAATAACGTAGTGGTAACTTATTAACGTAGTGGCGACTTAATAACGTAGTGGCGACTTAATAACGTAGTGGCGACTTAATAACGTAGTGGTAACTTATTAACGTAGTGGCAACTTAATAACGTAGTGGCAACTTAATAACGTAGTGGTAACTTATTAACGTAGTGGCAACTTAATAACGTAGTGGCGACTTAATAACGTAGTGGTAACTTATTAACGTAGTGGCAACTTAATAACGTAGTGGCAACTTAATAACGTAGTGGCGACTTAATAACGTAGTGGCGACTTAATAACGTAGTAGCAACTTATTAACGTAGTGGTGACTTAATAACGTAGTGGCGACTTAATAACGTAGTGGCGACTTATTAATGTAGTGGTGACTTAATAACGTAGTGGCGACTTAATAACGTAGTGGCGACTTAATAACGTAGTGGCGACTTAATAACGTAGTAGCAACTTATTAATGTAGTGGCGACTTAATAACGTAGTTGCAAAAACAATGTCCTCCTTCGAAATGAGATGTTATATCAGATCAAGATATTGCGAATACTATTGTCAGCGAGAATAAAATACGAATCAAGTAAATAAAAACAATCAAGAAATGCTAAGAACATAGAATTCGGAAGAGAGATAGCGCCTGAACATGATTGTAAAAAAAGAAGCTTTTGGGCATCTAAAGAGGCATAACAGCACAAACAAACCCTCAAAAAACATATTAAAAAATGTGCTGCTGGCGCCTAAGTTGACGATGGAGAAAATAATTTTGGGTTAGTGTTTAAACATGTCCTAGGTTACTGGAGTTCAATTCATACAGAGTCCTGAGTTTTACTGGGCGCCCGTAAAGAAGACTACTTTCTGGAAAGAATATGCTATTTGAATAATAAAATAAAATAAAAAGTATGGATACCTCTTGTAGATGGTATAATTAATTTATATGGACCCAATTAACACGATACAGATGGTAAAACATGGCTTGAAAACACTTATCCTATTTTACCAATCAGCTTAATCTCACCTGAACACCATAAAATTTACTATTCAATATGAACAGCACACACTTTGACACCGGACTACAGCTGTTCAGTATTTACACTGCAACAATTTACAACCGCCCACTTTCAGACAATCAATAGAATCGTGGGCCAGGTTTTCTTTCCGCCAGTCACTAACGTACGACAAAATGACGCAAGTATAGTGTTCCCACCTCCCCCAAACAAATAGCATATTATAGAATGATTTACCTTATCGAAAAATTGCAAATAATGACAGATTGTGAACAAAGTCACGAAGATGAGGAATCATCATGATTTATTATTAACTGTGATGTACTTGACGTACAGATGAACAACAAAACTGTCTTTAGTTATCTACTATACCAAGTATAAGCTTTTCATGAAGTTCAATCTTCACTGTTTGGGCAAGCCATGAAGTATGTTTTCTTTTCAATGACTGCCCAAAAGGGGACAGCCTAGAGAGGGATAAGAAGTGGGGGAGGTGGGGAAGGAAAGTATAGATTTATATTTTAATATTAATGGTCATAGTCATATTTCTCCATACTAAAAAAAAAGGACATTCAACAACATTACATTCAACAACAGGTGATTCATCAACAGAAATATCACACGGAGATTCATCAACAGAAATATCACACGGAGATTCATCAACAGAAATATCACACGGAGATTCATCAACAGAAATATCACACCATATTGCACTGGCTGCTAACTCATTCAATAAACTATCAAATATCTGGCATTCAAAAACACTAAGAAATAACACAAAACTCAAAATCGTCAACTCCTGCATAATTCCAACATTAACATATGGATGCGACAGTTGGAAAGCAACATCAAACTTACAACAAAGACTAAACACCTTTGAAAATAAATGTCTTAGAAGGCTACTGAACATACTTTGGTCAGACTTCAAATCAAACACAGTTGTCAGACAAGAATCAAAACAAGAATATGTATCCACCTATATTAGAAAGCATCGTTGGAATTACATAGGACACGCGCTACGAATGAATACTGAAAGATTCCCCTGTCAAGCTTTGATGTGGTCACCAAAGGGCAAGAGAAAACGAGGAATACCAAAAGATACTTACGTAGAACTATTACAAGGTAACATTTCACCATCGGTATCAGAAATTATGAAGATCTAAAACAAATTGCAATGAAACGAGAGATATGGCAATCTATGACATTCGCCATATGTGCCGTCTAGGCCCTAGAGCAATAACTAACTAACTAATACTCATAGAAGGAATTGAAATGACAGACTCATGGTGAGATTTTATAAATGCTGCTGTATTTGAAGAGCTCCCATATAGTTTTCTGTGGATATCCATCTCTGTGGTCCAGTCTTCTTCTTTTAACTGGTTTAGTGTATTGCGGTCTTGCGGGATAAAAGGGTTATGTGATTTATTATACTGATGTTATCCTCTACATAACCTGTGGGTCTTCCTATTCTCATGTGTCCGTATCAAACTAGTTTCAAGTTATAACAATTATTCTTCATGTGTTGTACATGTTTAATCTATCGTCTATTTTTTTTCTTTGGAACAATGATATTCCTAGCCTATTGATTACTTTATATCAAAAGTTTCTAACTATATATTATTTCTGTTAAAAAAATAGTTACTACAAACAGAATAAGAAGAGATCACGCGAGGAATAAAGAGATCACTAGAATTGTTGGAACAACTTCTGTGGTGACATATATTGAAAAAAAAAGAAAAGAATGAAATAGTTCGGTCACTTATTAAGAGTGAATCCATTTTGGCCAGCGGCAAGAGCATAAAACATGAGAATGGAAACACCAATAGGCAGTGGAAGATGAAGAAGAAAGTGGATTAATGGGGTTACCAATGTTCTGAGACGTCGCAATATTACTGTATATCTAGCGATCAAACGTGACATAGCCCAAAAAAGGATTGCTATTCAATTCTGCGACGATTAACAGCAAAAGCATAAAAAAGACTGATTACAAAAAATTATGTAAGGTTGTAAAAAATTTAAGAAAGTAGGGTTTTGCACAAGTATTGTGTGTCGAATTTGGATAATTTGGACATATCTTGCTGTATAATTCTGAAAGATTTCGACCCAAACAGCGGAGTTGAACATAACACAATTACTATATATGTTAATTTGAGGTTTCTGGGATATACTAAGCTGATCCCCAGACATTCAGTAATGTCAATCATAAAATCATAAACGGCTGAAAACATCAAAGCTCATAGTAGATGACGTGCATATATAGTAATGTTTCTTTATGTGGAATGTTTGTAGAACTTCATCTGAAGAATTACACTTTATCCTGCTGATACTTGAGTATAACCAAAAAAAAAACACCTCTTCTTTGCTCCCTTCCACATTTTCTGAGGAACACATACTCTATTGATCAATTTCTAAGTAATCTTCTTCTTCTTCTTCAGCGTTCATTCTCAAACCCCTGCTGGATTTCTGTTGTAGCAGGACCATGATACATTGTAGATTTCCAGCAGGATGTAGTACAGAGAATGGAAATGCGCCAAATGGCCCGACACATCCGTCTTCGGCGGTCTAAGTAATAATATATATTAAACATCGGTGAATAAGTTTGGTTTTATGAAAAAAAAAGAACGAGAGAAGATATACTTAGTATCAGACAACTGTTATAATTTTCGGCACGAGTCCAAAAAAGTATATATTTTTGCTTCGCAGACTACAGCAAAGCCTTCGACAAAGTCAAACACTTTCAAGAAATACATAGAAAATACGTCAGACAGATCAAAAATATACACAGGTAACAAACTGCATCAATATGGTGTGAAAACAACTACTCATCATACATAGACATAAAAACAGGGGCAAGACAAGTATGTATTTTATCATCAATCCTATTTAACATATACACAGAAAATATTTGTGAACATATAGAACGAAAGCTAGGAATCAAGCTCGGCGTGAAAATAATCTTCATTCTGCGATATGCAAATGACACTATCCCCACAGAAGAAAATGAACAGGAGCTATAAAGACATAAATCAAGCCGATAAATCAAAAATATGTTCCAGATATAAACATAAAACAAGCCCCCAAAAACATGATAATTAGCAAAATCGCAGAGGAACAGATGCTAAATATAAAAATACATGAAGAGAAACTACAACAAGTAGATCAATATCGTGGGCACATGATCACAAATGATGGTAAATGGGAAACAGACATTAATGGAGAATATGAATTTTCTCAAGTAGTTGAAAGTACTCTCAATGAGCACTGTGAAAAGTATTAACAAATCACAAACAAACTAACAATTAGAATTATAAAATGTTACATCAATTTTCTACATTAATGCATGACAGAAACATGGACACTGAACATATAACTATAACACTCTAGTTATTTCTTGGTATACCCTAGAGATTTCATCACAAGTGTCAATGCAATGAGAATGAGAAATGAAAGCTACAACCCAACTGCAATAATACACAGCAGATCAGGAATACCTCTACTCAACGGAAACGAGAGGAAGAAAAAGTGGAAAGAATATTTCCAAGAATTGTACAATCCTAAGATTCTGACGCAACATACTTATAAGAGAAAAAGACCAAAACATCGCAGAGTCAGAAATGTTGAGCCAAGAAATATAAATTGCTATTAAGAACAGCCTAAATAAGAAATCGCATTGCACGGATGGCATACCCAACGAAGCCATTAAAGCATTTAAAATATTAGGGTAAAATGGCTGCAAAAAATATTCATAATAGCGTGGAAAGAAAGGGAAGTTCCAGAGGACAGGCAAAAGTCAGTAATCGTGCCAGAGTGGAAAAACAAGGGCTTAGTTCCACAGACGCCTTTTTTACGCTGAGGCAAGAGTGAAAGAGCAATATAATACAACAACGAACTAAACGCAATATTTATAGACCAGAAGAAGGCATTTGATAGAGTCAACAGAGACGTACTATGGGAAACTCTAGAAATGTATTGTATCAAAGGACAACTGTTAGAAAGTATAAGAGCTTTGTATAAAAACTGTCAGTGCGTGGTAAGAACATCAGATGGTATCACAGACGCATTTGAGACAACAACGGGAGTGCGTCAGGGTAGCGTGCTCTCACCCTTGCTTTTCAATATATACATAAATATAATAATAAAAGAGGCAAAAAGTGCAGATTGCAACATCACCCGTTCAGAACAAGATAACTCAGAGCAACTGAACAATGAACTAAATGAACTGCTTTTCGCAGACCAACAGGGCATCATATACGAAAACGAAGAACATCTGCAACTGAAAGAGAGATAGAGACGAAAGGTCAAAAGGCAAATGCAATAACATACCAACTGTCACCACTACTTCTTCATCCCAAGATCGAGATGCAAGTTACAAGACCAATGATTTACAGTATATTCCTACCAACACTGTGTTACCAGTGACAAACCTGGTCTCTCATCTTCACACTACAGAAAGATAGTGACGTGTGAGATGAAATGCTTGAAGAAAGCTGCAGGACCCCTGCAGGACACCAGTCTTGACAGATTACGAAGTGAAGACATCAGAACACCTTGCACAGAATATATAGAAAGACAGTAGATTAAGTGGTTTGGCCACATTACGAGAATGCATACGACAAGTTTCCAGAAGAATACCACGAAAAAGATGGATAGAAAACATCGGGAACATCTTGAACAAACACGGTCATAACACAGTCGAGGCAACACATCTGACCTTGAAGCACAAACAAGCTCCAATCACCCCCTACGCTTGATGGCAACAGGAGTGGATAATAAACCACATGGGGAAAGACAACAGAACTAGAAGACTAAATTGATTCTATTGAGATGTGGATATTAGGACAATATGGAAACTTTCAAGGAAAAAGAACACAATTAACAAAGAGGTGTTGGCAACTCTACGTATGAAAAATAAAAAAAGAACTACAAGTATTCAAAGAAATTACAATCAAATATATTCAATATTTGAGACAAATAAGGACATGATACCGGTCCAAGACCTTACTTAAAGGTAGAGTTTGGGGGGGGGGGATAGGCAGAGATGCACTTGGGAGAGAAGCATCACGATGTAAACAGGATACAGTCTAGCAGAGTTCACAACCAATGTGTGTGTGTTTTGTGTGTGTGAGAGAGAGAGATGATGTGAGGTATGTTGTAGTCAACCTTCGTTGTAAGACGTCATTTATAATGATTTTATTAATTTGTAGTCCGATTTCTATTTCTTCCACCATTGTTAATCTTCCTATATTTCCCATCATGCACTGTTATCGATGTGATAGCAAGCATATACCAGCTGTATATCCAAACAATGGGGGAAAGGACAACAAGAATTTATTCTGAAAGTTGGAGCTAACCATAATCCCTCACACAGCGGCAGCTGTTGGGACAAATATTGACCGAACAAAAATGTCACTAGCCAATCAGAACGACTAGTGTCAGTCAATCTATACTCAGAAATTCCAATCAACTTAATAAACATGTTCTAGGGGACTGTGTGAGCAGTGCTGGCCTAACTCTGGAGTGGGTGAAACTAGGTCAAAGTTCATTATGTTGGTGTCAAATTATACTGTGTCTGTCGACATACAACAGGCATTTTAGCTGAATTAATTTGGACCCAGTTGTTCTGTTTTTGATTATTGTTGGAATTTTGATTGGTCGCTCTTTATATACTTGGAGTTGCATGGCAAAATATATCCAAGGTCAACCAATAGATTTCCCACAATTCGGAGACTAATTCATGTTTACGTTTTAGTTGACAGGTCTCCTATACTGAAGCTGGGTCACGATTATACTGTAAATGGGGGGGGGGACTACATGCATTAGATTAAGCAGGTTAAACTATGAGCTATTAAAGATATACGGTAAAAATGCTGTTTCGTCCAAAGTTGTGTTATATATAGCGAACATTTAACATTAACGTCACCATAATGAGAGAATTAATTATTAATTCTGAACACTGATTCTAACCCTTCTCCCCCTCCCAAAAAATCTATAAGCTAATTATAATCCTTTTAACCCCCCCCCCCCTTTACCAAAATCTATAATTTTGCGCTACTTATCTAACACTGCAAAGTCACAACGGTGGACGAAACGGCAGATGCGCCTAAGATATACAAATACTTGTGGTATGGGAACCTGTAGCATGGGAACCTGTAGTATGGGAACGTTTATGGGATTGCTGAGAAGATGAGAGGAAAAGGCATAAAGTGACGGAGAATGAAAGAGGAGGAGGAGGAATAAATGAAGTCAGAGTGAAAGATTAGGCACATCGAGTGAACCGGAAATCAGGTATATCTTCTTCTTCTGCGTTCGTTCTAAAACTCCTGCGGATTATCAGGATGTAATCCGGAGAACGGAATGCGTTGTGTCATGGTTTACAACATTGCTGTGATATCTGCGCCTTTCGGCCTGACACACCCCGACTTCAGCATGGCTTTGGGTCACTGACCCTATATGGAATGGGACAGCCAACTCTATCCCATAACCTCCTTAGTCGCCTTTTACGACATGCGTGGAAGGTAAATAGTGTTGCTATTCTTTGCTCCCCTTTCGGGCCCCGGCAACACATGGGCGAAAGCAGGTATATTAGACAGAGGAGAGAGAGAGAGAGAGGGAGGAGGAATGAATTATAGGAGAAGAATGATGACGGCGATGAAGCAATGTCGTTAGCTGTGATCAGATACATCTTTACAATCCATAGCTTTACTGACAAAAGCAGAATTCAGTTGGGTAGCTAAGGTGACATCCAGCTCATACGGTTGCTGACTGTATAATGATACTTTTGTTGTTGTGAAAGCCCCACCAGCATTTTTTTAAAACAATTGTTTTCATGTAGTATCCGATTGTTGACCCCCCCACCCCCAATCCGGAGTAGAGTGCACTACAACGTGTGGGGTGTGGTAAGGGTACCGCAATGCTCACGGCGGACCCATGGTTAGCAGATAACCAAGATCCCAAAAAAGTACCACCTCGTGGTGTACGCTGGAAACAGAAGTACAGCGGTTCGTGCTACTTCTGGCAAACAGTCTTGGGATCATGACAGCTAATTTATACATTGTCAAATTTACAAATTTAGAAGTCAATACCCACGGTATAACTTGAGAGAGAGAGAGGGAGAGAGAGAGGGAGAGGGAGGGAGATAGAGAGAGGGAGAGAGAGAGGGAGAGAGAGAGGGAGGGAGAGAGAGGGAGAGGGAGGGAGAGAGAGAGAGAGATGGAGAGAGAGAGCAGCCAAATTAGGGAAGCTATTGACTGCTTGAAACATTTCCTTTTTTAATTTTGAAATTGTGATTGGAATGTGGGTTACTTTGGGTGGGTTTCAACATAACCTATTTTCTTTGTATTGATGGTGAATGGGGAAGTTCTTGCAATTTCAGCAAATCGATTTAAGGCAAGAGTAACAAAATACGGCCAGCAGATCAAATCTGGATCGCCAAGCCATTTTTACTGGCCCGCCAGAATAATCTAACAATATTATATGGTCACTGAGCTCAGAAAACATTTTTTCGATCTTTAGAGACTAGCATAAACAAAAGGTTGCCCACTTGTGATTTATGATTACCTGCATTCTATAACAGGAATATCACACAGTGCAATCTTCCTCATATAGGAGCTTCTTGACTACAACGACTTTGTTTTACCAAAAGAGTTTTAAGCACAACACTTGAAGTGAATGTAGTGAAACATACATGAGTGCGTCATTAGGTGCGGCATTTACATAAACCAGTAACAATAATATTTTCACAACTCGTAGGACTGTAACAATAAATATATGCTATTATCTCACAGTTGTTTAAGCCAGCGGTTCTCAACGTGTGCCATATGCCTCTCCCGCTAAGGGAAACGGAGATTTGAAGAGAGGTCACGGAGAAACATTTTGAAACTGAGGTCCCCAGACTCATCCGGTGGGGCCGTCCCATCCCATATAGGGTTAGTGACCCAAAGCCATGCTGAAGTCGGATGTGTCAGGCAGAAAGGTGTAGATATCGCAGCAATGCTGTAAACCATGACACAACGCATTCCGGACTACATCCTGCTTATCTACAGGAGTTTAAGAACGAACGCAGAAGAAGAAGAATAGCCAGAAAGATTGCAAAATGTTGGTGACTTGTAAAGAAAGTCAATGACTTATTTTAAGGCACCAGGGGAGAGGGGACACAAGTAAAAAAAAATTTCCTAAAAGGGGGACACAGGCCAAACTAGCTTGATAACCACTGGATTAAACTACAATTATTTTCAACACTTTCACATTAAGTCTAAGAAACATGGCCGAGCTGTAATGAACGTAAATCGATATTGATACATCGGTATTGTACATCTGTGCCCGCGCAACGCAAACGACTACTCGCAGAAGAATGTAGCTATTTTTTTTTTATCCTCAGCACCGTTTAATCAGCGGTGTCCTTCGTCGTTATACAGTCCTGGGGATTTATTGGCGCGTAAACACAAAAGTGACGATATTCGAGCTTTCATGTGACTTTATTTAGGCAATATGTGTACTTTAAGTCGATAGCCAATGAAGATCACGGATAAATAACAAAAAATCGTGACTTTTAGGGGATGAAAATAACTGACGAGTTCACGGGACTGTATAATTGACGAGAGACTTGGTTTAAGGTTTATTTAAGTTTACACATGCTTGTGTTCCAGATAACAATATCATATATTAAAACTATTATTTAAAGTTCTTGTTAAGGCTAAGTGACCAAGGCTTGTATTCATGAAATTGCGGATTCGAAGCAGTGCCGTGACGTCTTGTTTACTAGTGCAATTTCCGCAAGGACCCTGGAGATTATCCCATAATCTACCGATTTAAGTGTTCAGGGTGATACCATTTACAGGAAGATTGCTGCTCTTCTGAGAGGAATGGAGCATATGCGAGGGAAAACATCGGGAGGCAAACTCGAGAAAAATCGTCAATAATCTGCGACCATCTTTTTGTACACTTTAAGATAAATAAATCAAGTACAGTTACAGAGATAATACATTCATATATAAACTTATCTACAAAAAGAACTTTCATCCGCTTTTCGTGAAATATCTGGGAATTCTAACAATAATACACACGTTTTGCTAGTCACAATGTTCATATAACTGATGCTATTTCTGTGTTGAGAAGATGCTTCGTGATTTAGAATGCACGTGTTTTGGTGTGTGTGTGTAAGCTTACCGTGTGTATGCCGTTATTGTGTATCTTTGATTGTCAACCGGGAGAGAAGGAATTGGGGGATGGGGGGGGGGGGGGAAGAGAAATTACAGACAAAAATATAACGCGCACTACTTCTTAGTTACATCTTAGGACTTGGATGGCAGGAGAAGTGTTATTATTCTGTGTTCGTGGAGATCGCAGAAGCAAGGGACAAACAGTTAGTACTCAGTGCAATCGTTCACGGAAACCGTCGAAGCTACAAACGGTTAGTGCTCAGTGCAGACGTTCGTGGAAAACGTCGAAGCCACAAACAAACGGTTAGTGCTCAGTGCAGACGTTCGTGGAAAACGTCGAAGCCACAAACAAACGGTTAGTGCTCAGTGCAGACGTTCGTGGAAAACGTCGAAGCCACAAACAAACGGTTAGTGCTCAGTTCAGACGTTCGTGGAAACCATCGATGCCACAAACAAACGGTTATTGCTCAGTGTAGACGTTCGCGGAAATCGCAGTAGCAGGCGATATACGGAAAAAGAAAACTCAGTAGTCGTCGTTCGTGGAGATCGTCCAATACAACGACATAAAGGCAAATAGTCAGTACTCAGTGAGATACGTCGCAGAGATCGCGCAAACAAGCGATTCACGTCTACAGCAGCGATTCGCCTTCTAAGGAGGGAGCTGCTGCTGATAACACGATCTGCTGATAAACCAGATGTGCCAATAACCAGGGCCGTACCTTTTATAGGGGGGGGGGCGGCATTTCGAAGACTTACATCCTACTGAGAAGATCTACAGCACGGCCCTTCCAATAAATAACCAAAAGAAATAGTCGATCAAGGCAATTAAAAAACTAAATCAAATACAAGATACCAAATTATGAACAGACCAGACCAAGTTGTCATTCTGCGCCTTAGAACAGGACACAATCGACTCCGCAACCACATGTTCAAAATTGGCAACACAGTCATGTGTGCATGTGGTCAGGCACATCAGACCATATTCTTCAGGAATGCCAGGAATATGAAATGCTGAGGCAAATACACTGGTCCAGAGAAATAACAGTGGAAGAAAAACTCTACGGACCTCTCTATGAATCAATCAATCAATCAATAAACCCATAACCCTTCAGGGTCGTAGGGGTACCACATTGGATGCTTCAGCACACAGAGTCCCCCAGCGAATTCTATCGTCAGCGATGCGGATGAGTGTGGAAATATCTAGCCCTGTCCATTCCTTGATGTTGTCTGTCCATGTCTTTATTTGTCCTCCTCTGCTTCTTCCACCCTCGACAGTTCCCTGCAGTATTGTTTTTGACAAGGAATCGTGCCTGCATACATGTCCGAACCATGCTAGTTTTCGTCGTTTCACTATTGAAAGCAATGGCTCCTGGACACCTGCACACATCTCTACTTTATTTCTTACGTACACATTGGTCTTATGTTCCCTATAGGAAATTCGTAGAATTCTTCTGTAGCATTTATACTCGAAAGCCTGTAATCTTCTCTCCATGTCCGCAGTGAGTGTCCAACTCTCACAACCATACAACACAACAGAAAGCACCAGCGACCTATACAGTTTGATTTTCACTCCAACACTGATGTTGCTTTTCCAAATCACAGTTAGCCTTGACAATGACGCTAAAGCCATCTCCAGCCTTATTTTTAGTTCTGCTTTGCATTTACCATCGCTGCATATACTGGATCCGAGGTATTTGAAGGTATTCACCTCTTCAAGCAAATACAATGAATACAAAAACAGTCAAGTTTATACAAGAAGCGAAACTTCAGATATTAGTATGCTCCATGCGAACGAAAGAATAACAGCAGGGATCGGTCCTGAAAGACTGTTGATAAACTGAATTTAGTAGAGCAGTAATCATTGTCCATGTTGAGCGACAATTTGCCGTAGTTCTGTGGTATTGCTTCTGTTACAATTTTCTGCAGTTTATTGTGTTTTGTTTACGCCCAATATTGAGCTTTCCCTGTTGATTGATCTGCATAGAGTTTCTTTTGGATTACTATTCGTTTGCCCTTTGCCTTCCACCTAATTATGTGTTTTGAAAGTTTGTTTTCAACAATTTTAAGCACATGCCGATGTGAATCTAGCACCTTTTTAAAAATAAAACCTAACACATATTTTTGGTTTGTTTCTTCTCTAATTAAGTGCTTGTTTTAAAATCTGCCAATTTATGTTTAATATTCTTGGAGGTCACCTCTTTTATATGGGTAAGTCTACTACAAGTTGTTAGACGGGACTAAGGAAGACTGGGAGTGAAGTCTGGACCCCCCCCCACACCCCTTTAAAAAAAAACCACCTAAACAAAACCCACAAAAACAAACTATTGAGTAGGTCAAAGTGATATAATCTCAGCATCTTGAAATCGGATGTTCTGGACATAAACGCGGAGATATTGTAACTCTATTGTAAACCATGTTTGCACACAACCGTTACATAACACTACTAAGTGTTTGAGACAGACAACAAAAAAAGTAAACTGAAACGTGACCCTCAGAAATATAAGGGAAACTAATGGGAAATCAAGACTTCTAAAATCCCTCATTTGACTATTCCCTTGACTTTTATTGTTAGTGACTAATGAAAATCACGTGAATAGTCTAGTAAGTTTTTAATAAGGTTTAGTGTCCCATTACCCAGTAGGTTTTATATTGTAGACGGTGACGCCCAAAAGGTATCGGTGATATCAACCACGACCGTCGGCTTTATCGGAGACTTGTAAAAAAAACCACGTAAACACGAACTAATTTCCGATTTGCGTGAAATCTATTAGTTTGCCTTGGTTATTTTTGGAATGCGACTGCAATATGTAAATAGTGACCAAATAAAAGTCCAACAATAATCAAAAACATAACGAACGGGGTCCAAATTAATTCAGCTAGAAGGCTTGTTCCATCTTGAGGCCACGTATCAACCTAGCCTTGCTTACATCACATGCTGTTTTACATTCTAATATACGTTCATGTGTGACCGTCGACGTTATAACACCCGTTTACTAAAGGGAAAACAACCTCCTAACTGACTAATTTGACTTTCCCGCGAATTTCATTGGCTGCCAACACACAGTATAATGCGAGTGACTAACGAAAATCACTGGAAAAGTCAAATGAGTCAATTCCGAAGGTTGTTCTCTTATTAGTCAATAGGTCTTACATTGATGGCGGTCTCGGTTCAGTTGTGTTTTATCATGCCTACAAATGTAAACACCAGCGTTTCTAATTATAGCATAATAACACACGGTATATCAATCTGTTGTGGCTTGTGCAATCGGAGATTATATATATTGTTGCGTGTGCCTCTCCCCAAAGAACAACACCAAACAAAATCGATGTATTGACAAAAATACATTTTAATAAGACTATTATAACGTTCTTTGTATCATTCGGTATTCATTTTTAAACTCTTATTGATTAACGAGAAGTATATTGGAAGAACGGAATACATTGTATCGTGGTTTACAGCACGGCTGCAGATATCTGCACATTTCGGTTTGGCAAATCCATCTCCAGCTCAACGTGATTTATTGGTCGCTTTGACCTACTAGATGGGAACTCAACCCACCTCCAAAACTTCCTTAGTCGCCTCTTAAGATTTAAGATATGCATGGTATAGTGTTGCTATTCTGTGTTCTAATTTTTGATCCGGTCAACTTACGATTGGATATAATAAAAAAATATGTAGTGTACAAATAAGGGCTGCTCAGATCTGGAGTGCTTCATCCACGCGACTGGCCTGAAGGTCTGACAAGACCACACTGATCGAGAACGCAAGAGATAAATCTATCTATACATCTATTGCCTTTTTTTCTGCTTTTGGTGTTACGTGTAGCAGGAGTTACGAGTAGCAGGAGTTACGTGTAGCAGGAGTTACGTGTAGCAGGAGTTACGTGTAGCAGGAGTTACGTGTAGCAGGAGTTACGTGTAGCAGGAGTTACGTGTAGCAGGAGTTACGTGTAGCAGGAGTTACGTGTAGCAGGAGTTACGTGTAGCAGGAGTTACGTGTAGCAGGAGTTACGTGTAGCAGGAGTTACGTGTAGCAGGAGTTACGAGTAGCAGGAGTTACGTGTAGCAGGAGTTACGTGTAGCAGGAGTTACGTGTAGCAGGAGTTACGTGTAGCAGGAGTTACGTGTAGCAGGAGTTACGTGTAGCAGGATTAAATGACGACCGGTTTTCATTTTGCCACATGATATCTAGTAATATTGTGATCTCTTAGGACGTCGGCAACTTCTTAAATCCACAATCTATTTTTGTCTTTCACTGCCTCTTGGAGTTTCCATTCTTCTTCTTCATCGTTCTTCAGTCAGATATCAGGTTACAGCGCCAATAGCTTCAATGAACTGTGTGATTCGCTTCAGGTCATCAATGGAACCCTTCAAGTCTGGAAGTAGTGCCGTATCAGTTATCCATATTTTCTCCCTATCTTCATGGTATAGTTGACAGGCATGAAGAATGTTTCCATTCTTATGCTATTGCTGCTGGCAAATATATGTTTATTCTTATTAAGGGACCGAACGATTTCAGTCTCTGTTCACAAATATATTTATCACAGATATTGTTCGAACAGTTCTTAGTTCTTGTAATCTCTCCATTCCTCACACGGTCTTTTCTTGTTCTGTTTTAAAGACAAATAAGGTAACATAATAGGACACCTATATTTGTGTGTAACGACACAAGTAAATAAAACAGCGAAATAAAGCATCACCGTTTTCAGAACGTTTCCTGCTGGAAAAATAGTAGAAACATTGTCCAGATAAGAATGATTAAGCGGGCGTTTCAGAATAAACACTAAAAAATAACAATGCTACAAAAACAAAACAAAAACATTGCCACTTAAAAAAAAACAACTTATGACAACCGATCTTTTCAGAGCTAGCAGAATGCACAATAAAAACAATGTATGACTCGGTTATTATACTGTTCACCTATTTATATTTATGGCTTCTGTCAATCTCCATGATAATATTCGTTCACGTTGTAGACATGACAGAAGATTACAAAAATATTACATTTGTAGCTTTAATTCCACAGATGACATGACGAACAATCTATATTTTGTATAAGCCGACTATTGGCACGGGAGAAAATAGAAAGCGGAATTGATTGATACCAGAATGAAGAGTCAATACCTTCAACAGTACATGAATACCAATCTCTACTTGGAATCGACTCATGCAAACTGCTGTGCCATTTTTTACATAAGGATTTGTATACAGATCAGAGACCAGACCACAGATCGGGGATCTCTTTGCAGTCATCGTTTGTCTTATATTCAAGAAGTGGCGGGTTCCAATTCGGCTGGTGATGTCTTGTTTACAAAGTGAAGTTCTTGGAAGATCCAAGTCGGATTATCAATTACCTTTACCCAATGTAATCAATAGTACTCTATAGAATGTGATATGGATATTATTCTTGGCAGGCGGTGTATTGTCTGTTTCTTGGTTGGTTGCTGATCCAGCGATCCATGGGCTCATGCCCTTTGACCTAATGCCATTAAATGACATTATATTGCTGGGAAGTCTGTGAATTTTTATACAAGAGTATACAAGAGTATGTAGATTTAAAAAGTTGTTTAGATGTCAGATGTTTATGTGATCTTGGAACATTTCTAGAGAGGATACATTCTTTTCTCACTTTCAGCCCTGGTCATTCCCGTTTCTGGCATTCCTTGTATGATACGTTATCACCTCCTATTTAGTCTTCTTCATTCCGTAATAAACCAATGACTCATTATTAGGTTAGCTATATCTCTTTTCAATACTGCGTCATCAATCACAGCATTGCCCGCCAATGAGTCTGTTCTTTCGATGCCCCTGACCCCTGCATGATCAGGGCACCGTATCTATGTAATTATCTGAAACAACCGAGTTATTTAGTAACTAACTCATTATTTTCTTAACAAGTTCATTGCAACCGTACGCAGCATGCCTTGGGGGGGGCGGTCTGAAAGTATCACTGTGTGATTTGATATTTCAGTCTCCGACCAATCGAGTGTCTATATAAATGTTCATTCTCGATGTTGTAATGAAATAGGCAGACAATTTCTCAAGCACCTTCTTGAAATTAGTGTAGGCAACAAAACCTCACTGACACTTATTCGTTTCTCTGCTGACAGAGCTATTTGTGTATATTGTTATCTTATGGTTTGAATGTCTTTATTTTATTCATAATCATGACTGCATGGCTCAAGTCCCACATGACTGAATGGCTTCAACAGCCCCACATGACTGCATGGCTTCAATAGCCCCACATGACTGCATGGCTTCAACAGCCCCACATGACTGCATGGCTTCAACAGCCCCACATGACTGCATGGCTTCAACAGCCCCACATGACTGCATGGCTTCAACAGCCCCACATGACTGCATGGCTTCAACAGCCCCACATGACTGCATGGCTTCAACAGCCCCACATGACTGCATGGCTTCAACAGCCCCACATGACTGCATGGCTTCAACAGCCCCACATGACTGCATGGCTTCAACATGCCAGTTTGCAAATATATAAGGTATTCCCTATATCCTTTTTAGAAATGTGTCCGGATACAGCAGACATTAATATTCATGCAGACACGTTTAACTATTAATAGCTGATAATAAAGTGCATGGCTGTTGTATTCCTATCAGAAGCAAATATTTTCCCAACCATTAAACATCTCTCGTGTGTGTCCACCAACAGGATTGTGCATCAGGAGTATCGTCAGCATACGTAGAGGCAAATTGTGCCCTATCGCAATTATTATTAATATTTTTTTTTAAATACACGCTCATGTATTGTCTTTCCCCATGTTGTTTGTTATCCACTCCTGCCGTTACACGTAGGGGTGATTGGAGCTCGAGCTTGCATTCCAAGGCCAGATATGTCGCCTCGGATGTGCTATGACCCTGTTTGTTCAAGATATCCCTGATATTTTCTATCCATCTTAGTCGTGATCTACCTCTGGTTTTGTACACTGATCTCATTTGGTTATATGCTTGTACGGGCAACTTGTGATGCATTATCATCATGTGGCCAAACCACTTGATCTGCTGCCTATGTATTCTGTGCAAGGTGTTATACCTATTCTTTACCTGATGTCGTCATTTCGTAATCTATCGAGACTGGTGAAACCTGGAGTCTTCCTCAAGAATTTCATTTCACTATGTTTTTGTAATCTGAAGATGAGAGAAATAATTTGTCTTTTAACTTCCATCTCGATAACATTTTCGTTACTACACGTTTTCTTGAGAAGGAGTGCAGGGAGGCTTTTCTATGGGCTGTTGAAATAAAGGCCGCTTTGTCATAGCAGATGCCGCGACATGTACAGGAAGGATCTCGATTGTACCTCAAATCCTATTGTAAAATAAATCCTTTCTGAACCGTGAATTGAACCCAGGATCACGAGGATCTGAGTACTGCGTTCTAACCAGTCGACCATGTGCCCCACATTGTAATTATGACTATATAAAAAGCCTCTTTCCTCCAAAAACGCATACCAATTGGTAGCATCGCCCCGTTGAGAAACAATGCCTTAGTGGGTAAAAGTGACACAGAAGACATTCTAACGTCGGATGTGTTAGACCAAATAAAGAATATATCACAACTAAGCTGTAAACCAGAGCACAACACATTCCTTTCTCCGGGCTAAATCCTGATAACCTACAGGAGTTTGAAAACGAAGGAGATATTGGTATCCAAACTTAACTTTTCACAACTTGCACAAAATCAACTTAATATAATACAAAAACTTCACATTTGTTTCACAAAATCAACTTAATATAATACAAAAACTTCACATTTGTTTCACAAAATCAACTTAATATAATATAAAAACTTCACATTTGTTTCACAAAATCAACTTAATATAATACAAAAACTTCACATTTGTTTCACAAAATCAACTTAATATAATACAAAAACTTCACATTTGTTTCACAAAATCAACTTAATATAATATAAAAACTTCACATTTCTTTCAAAACATGCACATCAACTTCATACATCCAAACTTAACATTTCGCAACGTGAGAACATCTACTTCATTTTCATATTCAAACTTAATACATCGCTACACAGAATCATCAACTTCAAATTAATATTCAAACTTAACATTTCATAACATGCAAACATCAACTTTATTGTAATATTGAAACTTAAAAAAAACACGGAATAATCAATTTCAAATTAATATACACACGCAATATTTCATAGCATGCAAAAACACCGACTTCACATTAAGTCAAAGGACATTAGACTAAACAAAAATGTTGCTTTAATCCTTTAATACTGACCTGCATTTTTGCGTCAAATATTTCATTCACAAATCTGAGACCTCATTAGTGACAACAGATTCCAAATACAAAGAAATGCCAGCGTAGAGACTACATTTTATCCGATGGTGAAAACCTTCAATAGAGCATAATTAAGCCTTGGCAGCAACGCGCCACATGCATATCGCTTCCAGCGTGTGTTCATGTAGTGATGTTGAACAAGCCTTGCTGATAACAGTTATAATCTCAAAGATATAAACTACTGCCACAGACACGATATTTAAGATGCAGCCTACATATAGCAGAATATCTAAACCTGGATTACATGAACTCACTTTCAGATGAACACGGAGATTTTTAGACTACTCTCTACTCGCGATATACGCTTACAAAACCCGAGCAAAAGAGCGAGGACCGATTCAGTTCCATGTTTAAGCAGTCTCTCTTTCTGTCTCATCTTCCTTCAATACTGTTATCCTTCTAGTTCAGCCATTACAGAAAACCCTCCATATAGTATGGTGTCTCGCCCGGGCTTAATATTATCGACACGGTTGTCAAATAACAACTTAATCACAAGTTAGAGAACGCCGTTCTTCTATTTATGTTCCTACGTGAGAGGAAAGATACAGAAACACGGACAAAACACACAGAAAATACTACATTTCAAGAAATTATTACATCTAGTACAATGTTTAAAAAAAAACAACAAACAAACATACATAAAATACAGATTTAGTATAAACTGTTTTATTGATATAAGCGTTATAAAGCAAAGAAATAAATCGATAACAATTATATGTATTGACTTTAATAACAAAACCATTTGATAGTATATCTTGATACCTGACTTGGATATGATAAACTAGCGATTATACGCCGCTGCTGTAACTTACCGATAATATTATATTTCGACTAAACTTGAACGTTCAGAACCTACAGGAAAGATGAATTGGAGAAGAAACAGAGAAGACAAAGATAGAAATTGCTTGACTTTTTATCATTATGGAAAGGGAGAATGTTGTCAGCTGAACTTACTAACAACACAATTGATGTAGAGAAACATGATCGTCTACGCCACTCATTACGACATATGATTTGAGAAGTAACAAAACATTGCCATTGGTAGTAAATTCTCTCACTCCGTCGAGATAATAGTAACTCAAAATGAGTTAAACAGGTTACTAAAACACTTACCTGGCCTATTAATAAAAATATATTTTAAAAAGTATATAAAAAAAAACATACAATAAAACTAAACAGGACAATTCTCCACGTATCGGCTCAAATTGAACCTTTTTCAAGAGACAAACAACAGAAAACGACAAAATAAAAAACAAAATAGATGTCTATATTTCATCAAACCCCATCTCCATAGCCAAACAGATCATTATGGCTATGGAGACGGGGCTTGATGAAATATAGACATCTATTTTGTTTAATTGTCCTGTTTAGTTTTATTGTATGTTTTTTTATATATACTTTTTAAAATATATTTTTATTAATAGGCTAGGTAAGTGTTTTAGTAACCTGTTTACCTCATTTTGCGTTACTATTTGTTCATTAGGTTACTGCGGCACCATCCACTTTGTCGGACACCCTCTGACCATTTGGTTATTTATATTTGTCGAGATAATATTCTTCTTCTGTCGCCCTGAAACTCCTGCAGATTAGCAGGCAGGATGTGTCGTGAGAACGGAATGAGCTATGTCATGGTTTACAAATTTGCTGCGATATATGCGCTCTTCGTCATGACACATTCGACTTCAGTGTAACTTTGACCTTATTTGGGATGGGACAGCCAAATGCGCCCCAAAATCTCTTTTAGTCGTATCTCACTACTTTCATGGAAGGTAAACAGTGTTGCTATTCTTTACTCCCATTTTAAGCGCCGCAAACCCGGCCGAAGGTACGTTAATTCCTAGATCAGAGGCCTTAATTCCGGATGGCATATGACTTTTAACAGACCCAGACTATACATAAACGTAAAGGTAAGCTGGTTTATGAATGAGCATTATAGCATACATGTTTCCCATATGTGCTCAACTGCATGGCCAGTTATTGTCCAGAATCAGCTTGACAAGTGTCGTCTACTGCATTTACTCAGTAAGTAGCATTGCTGCCATTCCTCGATCTCCCCAGAGCATAAGCCCTGTTACCTTACTTCCTTGTGGCTTTGTGAACCACGAGAGTAGTTTCTATCTCCAACCACGAATAACGAGTCAACTCGAAACCCGTGTCTGTTGGTCGGCGGATGAGTGACTCAGCCCTAAACTACCGAGGCTCCCTGATATATTCAGGTGATGTATGATTTCCTGAACGAAATATCCTTTATGGATGCCTTTACAATTCTGGGCATGTTGATCTGTTGTAGCTAATGACATGATGAAACACCACGACCTCTCTTGTTCATCACTGTCTTAATTGACTCTTTGTCCTGCCACTAGCAACTATGCTTCCCACTACCAATTTGTATGTGCTGTTGCATCTCTTTAATGTTACTCAGTTTTCTCATTGTTATGTTATTTAGAAACCAACAACTTTTCACTTCTAGTGTTGTGTTAATGAATCTTAGTTATACTTCAGACTGAGAAGTCACATGTTCCGAAAATTGAAGATTAGTGAGACAGACCTGTGCAACTGTGGACTGAGCCCAGAGACTGCAGAACACATTCTTCATGCCTGTCAACTCTACCAAGAAGAGAGGAAGAAAATATGACCTACTGAAACAGCACTGATTCCAGACTTGAGGGGTTTCATGGATGACCTGAAGCGAATCACACAATTCATTGAAGCTATTGGTGCTGTAACCTGATATCTGACTGAAGAACGATGAAGTTCTACTATAACTCAACACACTAGATTTGAAGGAATCACAATCTAACGATGAACGATCATATTCTTCTTCTTCTTCTGCGTTCGTTCTCAAACTCCTGCAGATTAGCAGGATGTAGTCCGGAGAACGTAATGCGTTGTGTCATGGTTTACAGCATTGCTGCGATATCTGCGCATTTCGGCCTGACACATCCGACTTCAGCATGGCTTTGGGTCACTGGCCCTATATGGGATGGGACAGCCAACACTATCCCATAACCTCCTTAGTCGCCTTTTACGACATGCGTGGAAGGTAAACAGTGTTGCTATTCTTTGATCCCCTGTCGGGCCCCTGCAACACACGGGCGAACGATCATATAATAGATAATAAGGTGATCAAGCAGACGTAGAAGTCATAACGCAATCCAGAAAAGATTGGGTTTATGATTGATCAAGATTTTCTCTCCTAGAAAGAGATTAAAGTATTATGTCTATATTAATATTCATTCATTTTCCTATTGCGCTAAGTTAGCGCATAGGGAAGAGGTCAGATCTCTCCAATTCTGTCTGTTCAAAGCTATTCTGTGCAGTTCTTGAATAGTATGTAATGATGTTTTACTTTCTCTAAGTTTGGTTCTTCTGAGTGTTTCTTTTGGTCTACCCCTGGCTCTTTTGCCTGTAGCTATCCATTCAAGAGATTGGTGGTGTATTCTGTTGATGTCTGCGCGTAGGACATGCCCAATGTAGGACCAACGGATATTAATATTATGATGCAATATTTCTGTCAAAATATCATCTAGTGTTATCAATAGAAATAAATACTATACAACAGCCAGTGTTATCAATAGAAATAAATAATATACAACCGGCAGTGTTATCAACAGAAATTATATTATATATATACGCATGCAGGTCTATGGGTCTCACCGTGTGACCCACTAGGCAAACCACCCATGAAACAGATAGCCCTAGTGTATGCCATGCCGTTATATTGAGGTTCCCTTACGGAAGCTTTGTAGCATGTCATCTATACAATTATAGACCATCTCAGAGTAGAAAGCTCCTTCAATAGGCATTACACTAAGCCGAAAGATGAAGTCTCCTGGGTATGAAAGAAAGCTCAGAAAAATCACCTCACTTGCCACAGGAAGTAAGAGTTAATCGAATCAGTCGCAATTCATGGAGTTCTCAAACAAACAACACTATATATATATACCAGACAGAGAATGAAATGGTGGAAAACATGTGGAAAGTAAGATGAGGACAAACAGAGAGTACTAGAGTAAAACAGATATTCTATATAAACCTTTCGATATACAAAATTGTGAAAGTTAATTTCATACCGGATATGCCTTCAAGGGAACTCCCGCAAATATGTACGTACAACCAACCCTTTCTATGACGTCACAGATGTCGCAGCATGACACTGTGTTTATAGAATCTTGGTCAAACCCTGTAAAACCGCGACCGTCAATTGTATAGAAACCGGTCAACTAAAACGTACCGTGAACTAGTTTCCAATTTGCGTGAAATATATTGGTTGGTCTTGTCTACTTTTGGAATGTGACTCCAAGTATGTTAATAGCGACCAATTAACGACCAATAATAATCAATGGTCCATAGGCCTGGCAGTCATATCTATATGGCAATGATGAAACAATATTCCGACAAATGATTCAATGACGTTTTTGTGAAAAGTCGCAGAGAGGGGTGGGGAAAAAAGAAGGAATGGTGGACTTTTGGCACACCTTTCGGCTAATTCCTAGTACTAAAAATCAAGTTCTGATTTGGAAAATTGGATTTTAACCCCTTACCCCCCCCCCTCCCTTACGGGATTAGTAGTAGATACTTTTCTGTCTTTCCCGACGATACTGTTAGTATTGAGCTATAAGAAATACAAACGATGATCCATGAGTGTGTTTTACCACATGATTTTTAAAAGCAAGACTGTTACACTTGGTGAAGATGGATGTGTTGGAAACTGGTACACTTGGTGAAGATGGATGTGTTGGAAACTGTTACACTTGGTGAAGATGGTTGTGATGGAAACTATTACACTTGGTGAAGATGGATGTGATGGAAAAAGTAACGTACAAACTGATAAGAACATAAAATCATTCGACATTACATTTTTTTAAATAGAATATTAACAGAAAACCTGGAGATAAACATAGCCAGACAGAGAGAGAGAGAGAGAGAGAGAGAGACTAACAAACAGACAAGCACACACCAAGACACAAACACTCACCTACAATGGATATCATTCTAAACCTGAACATTGAATAAATTGCACCAACAACAATAAATCCCGAGCACTGAACTATTTTCACGACATTTAGCGTTATGTGTATAGTGGTGAGTAGTAATTGAAGCAATCATTTCAGGAAAGTGTGATATGGGTATAGTGGTGAGTAGTAATTGAAGCAATCATTTCAGGAGAGGGTGATATGGGTATAGTGGTGACTAGTAATTGAAGCAATCATTTCAGGAGAGGGTGATATGGGTATAGTGGTGACTAGTAATTGAAGCAATCATTTCAGGAAAGTGTGATATGGGTACAGCAACACAGAAATATATGGGCACGAGATAAAGATACAAAAAAAATTGTATTGAAAGCTACATTTTCTGTAGAATATGCTATATGAAGATGATAGTCTTCTTGATTAAAAACTGGCCTCATAGCACGTGGGGCATTCCCATAAGTACTACGACCTCTGTTCCAGAGTCATTCGACTCAATGGTGTTTCGAGTCTAATGCTGCCTAAACAGACGTCGACATCAGGGCACAACTCTGGCCCTTGCGACATGTTTATTTGTTGTTCCGCCCACCCACGACGCGCCCATAACTTTTCAAGCACAACGTCGGCCTGTCAGAACAACATGGTAACTTATCGAAGGTTACAATTACGGGATTGTATAGATGACGTGCCATGAAGCTTCTATAAGAAGATAACCTCAATATAAAGGCATGTCATCTACTAAGGTTTTCTGTTGCATGGTTGGTTTGTCTAGTGAACAATTTATGAGACCCACAGAAGCAACCGCATACGCAAATGAAGATGAAAGTTCTAGTAGTAAGAAGTGTATTAATTTATACATTAACATGTAATTATATTAATTTAGTGAATACAAGTGGTAAGAAATAGCTGTTGTCTGATGTAATACAACCAGAGATAAATCTTCAGTGACATGAAACAACAACCCGAAGCAATGGAAATGTTCTGGTGCAACACAAGGTAAATAAAGTTACAAACGGGAAGAGGTATAAGTGTTACCAATAATAGAACTTACACATATTTCTGTTTATAAATAAAGGTTTTCTAGTCGAAACGTCGTCTGTCCTTGTTGATAGTAGGACGTGTTAACAATTGTTAACACTGATAAATATTTACGTTTATAACTATAATACAATCAGAAGGCGTACATTGATAATATTAACTTGGAGACAAGACATGCTTCTTATTCTTCATCTGCGTGAGTTCTCAAACATCTGTTGGTGTAGCAGGATATTGTCCGAATAACGTAATGAAATGCGCTGTGGATTACCGCTTTGGGGCCGTCCTGAAAAAGTCCTGACAGTAACTGACAAGAAAATCTGACCAAACTTAACATCAACCGTTCTGGTTTTTTTAATACACTAATTGAATTGCTTAACATTTTTATTCTGTGTTTAAATGTGCGGAACAAAACATATTTTTACCATAACTTCTCCATTTAAACAATATAGGGGAGGGGTCTGCATGTTTGTAGAATACAATTTTTTTAGGGTAGAATACAATAAGAACTACATTACAATTTAAAAATATATTTCTCGCAGTTCCATTCCAACTTTGGTATAGTACGCGCAGCTTTCGTGATGTCACTGTAATCATGTCACTAGTGACCACCCTGTTGTCGAAATGGATTAATCGGAGATTAAAAGGTCGTTAGGAGTTCCTCGGGATGAATCGATCTGCGCTACGTATTGAGATCCACCTACCCCAGGGTCATAAAAGGAGGACAGGGGGGTTCTCTGTACGTAGCGCGAGATCAATGCACCCGGCATAAGATCGATGCATCTAACGATTGCAAAATGCGTCTTTATCGATATTTCGGTTCGTGAAAATGTCGGCACGTTTCTTGTACTGTACCTTTTTTTTTTACATAATTAAGCGGGACGGGGGTTCTCTGAATTCTTGAGATTTGTTGACAAGGGAAACAGATATTTATTTACACACACATGTTTACGTCAAGGGGGTAAAAATTGTTGATGTAATTTATGGCATCCTCTGTGATATCTACATTTTTCGGTTCTACACATACACACGTTAACATGCTATTTTGTTTGGTCTAGTTGTCACAAATGGAATAGTCAACGCTACAAGTTTTGCTCTACGGACAAAATAGGAAAAAAAACCCAGAGGCTACAATGCGAAAGATTGACTACAGAAATAAAATAGTCAACGTAAACAAAATTATATAAAACACACAAATAGACCATCTCCCCAAAATTCTTCTACCATTGACACTGCAAGGTATAAAGGGGTATAACGCGAAAAGAAAGAAAGATAGAACGCTACAATGTTACTATTACTTGTTCTTTTTCAGTTCTCGGGTAACGACGGACATGAAAAGAACAATTTTCTAAAAAAAACATGAAATGTAAGCACACGATTCACCATACATTTTCCCACCCGATGACTATTAAAGTTCATATCTCACCAGCTCTAGACAAGACAGCCAATGAACACGGCAGACTAAACATTCTGGTATCGCCTGGAAGCGCTCTTATTGATTCATTCTCTAGGCAGGAATAGAAATCTCATGGTTTACAATAATGAACTGAAGACACAAGCGCTTATCCTACTGTATATTTCCAATTATTCTAAACTATTGTTTACCGTTTTTAAAACTTGTATTTACTACTAAACGAATCCGTACATAAAGTAAATGTAGACTAGACTATAGGAAAATCGTATTTGAATGAAAACCACACGATTAACTGACATGGTTGCCATAACATGTGGTCACTTCTTTTTACACAACAGACAATGCATACAATGTTCAAAATGTTCAATACAACCACGTGTACATGCAGCTCAGACAAGAGAACAAATACTTCAAGAATGTACGAAATATGAAATGCCAAGGTAAACACACTGCCGCCCCCCCAAAAAAAACAAAACAAATAACAAAAAAAAAAAAACACAACAAACAACATATTTCCACTTTTTCTGTGACTTACCACTTTCATCTTCCTCTTACACTCCCTCTTTTTTTCCCTGACATATCGTCCTATCTTTGCGTCCTCCGTCGTCTCTTCACTACTATCTTCCCTCTTTTTTCCTTCCTATCACCACCATGTGGTTCTCTATGTAAGATATGTTTACTGTTGTCCTTTGCTTGTTCTATTGAAGGATTTTTAGTCGAAACGTCGTCTGTCACCGTGTCTAGTTGTTAGGTTGTTTTATGACTCATTTTGTTAACACGTATACCTATTTTTGTCCATTTTCATATTACTGGTCATATTATTGTCTATTTGTGATTTTCAACCGTAACCGCGATAGTTCCCTAGTTCCCAAACTCTTGCTAGTTGGCAGGACGTAGTACAGAGAAAGGAATGAGGTGTTAAGTTTACAATATGATTGGGAAATCTGCGCACTTCTGCCCCACACATCTGACATAAACGCATTTTTGGGATCAGTTTGGCTGTTCACTGGATGAGGTAGCAACCCTATGCTAAAAACCTCCTCAGCAGTTCACGACATGTCACAGTTGCTACTATTCTTCGCTCCGTTTTCGGACCCTCTGAAACACAGAACCAAGAAACACCCCTCCACCATATAGGAAGTCAGAAAATGACATATAGTACTACGAAAGCCAATATTTTACTGGGGTCCCTAAATGGTAGCAAAGAATAGCAAACACTGTTACCTGCCATGCATGTCGTAAAATAAGGAGGCTAAGGAAGGTTGGGTATGGAGATGGCTGTGCAATGCCGAAAGGCATATATATTACAACCAAGCTGTAAACATTGACAACTTATTTCAATCTCCAGACATAATCCTGCATCTTTCTGCAGACGTTTGAAAACGAATGTTTAAAAAAAAATATTATAAAGCAAACAAATAAGCGGGTTAATACCCCCCCCCCCCACCACCACAAGTTTTTCCCACCCAAAAGTTCAACAAAAATCCATCGGAAACGATAAAATGCCCATTTTATTAGGTGACCTCTATCCTTAACTAAAGACAATCTACGGCCGTGCACAAGACAAAAGCCTTTCATGAAATGCACGTTGTCCTATCATTTCACTACTCCAGGTCTTCTTGCATGTTTACACCACAAACGTGTACTATCTCATGCTATATTTTGCCCACTAATCTTCTTTCATTCTGTTGTGGCCAAATCACCGAAATTGCCACTACATTAGTATATTCTAGATCAGGGGTGGGCAAACTACGGCCCGCGGGCCGCATGTTGGATAGTTTGCGGCCCTCAAACACATTTTTAAATACACGAACATTGTTAAAATAGCGCGTCTGTGACGCCAACGGTACCGAGTTCGTTCCTCACCACAGGCAATTGTGCATCCGGACCGTTCAGAAAGCAATGGCAACCTACTGAACGTATTTATATTGCCTAGAAAATCCCCACAGCCAACAAATGCTGGGTTGATAGCTACGTCCTGGATAGGATATGCTACCAATTTTTTAAATTTTTATCCATATTAGAAAATATACTGTTATAGTTTAAGTCTGTTAGAAATGTAATTTATTTCAGAAGTTATCTACATTATGTAAAATTACCTTTCTTTACAATACAATTATTTAATTGATTACTTACCGAGAATTTTAAACAAAAACATACATATTATATGCGGCCCTCCAATAGCTTTACAATTTTTCAATGCGGCCCTCTGCACAAAAAGTTTGCCCACCCCTGTTCTAGATGTCAAACTTGGGAGATCTCAATACATTGTTTTTATGTAATCTCGTCTCTTCTTATTACTAGAGGATCTTTCCTCAAATGTTGTCATTTCTGAACTTTGCAGCTGATCGCCTCCTGGCTATTGTCATAGGTCAACATTCTTAGCTTTGGAATTGGCCTCCATGAATTACTGTCACAACGTATCATTCGCATTCACTTGTCAAGGCTGGCAGGTCTGTGGATATGTACACAATCATCTTTGTCTTTCTAAGAATTTATTTATGCATAATACAACATCGGCTCTTCTTCAGATAGATTTTACGAGGAAGGTTTTTAATGACTCGTATCTAATAATTCATTTACAGTTCAGTCTATTTTCAAGATATTTCAACTGATTCGCCCGTATGGCAACCGGGTCTATCCTTCTAGTTCAGTGTATAGTATAAGGCTACTGTCTTCTTTACAGTCATGTCGTAGGAGGCGACTAAGGAACGTTTGGGGATAGGGTCAAAAATTATCGTCACTTGATGTCTTGTGTTTTCTGTTGGATGGTTCCCATGGAAAGCGAAGGTATGTCAGGAAGCGAAAATTAAATTGCACTTTTGTGACAGATAACTAAGTGACTGGCAATGCTAATTGTGCCATTACTGAATATGGACCAAGAAATGAGGAACTAGTTGGCTCAGAGGTGTATGCTGCGCACCTGGCAGGAAGTGATGATCTGCCGTCCTCTGGGACTAGACATGAATCCATATCTCCCGATACACAACCATGCCTTTGAGATCAACCTTCTGTGAGTCAAGTTGTGACTTAAGTTGTTCAGCTGATGAGGACATGTGCTTTTTGTCACAAGGGAAATGAGGTGTCAAGAGAAATCTGCTGACAGCTAAAGCTATAATCATCATTTCAACCGAATTGTTGCGCAGCTACTTTTCTCAATAAAACCAGAAGCGTATTCTTCTTCTTCTTTAACATCCTCGTGAGCTTTAACTATAATCACATCTCTCTTTCAACTGTCTAGGTAGAATTAATGTTCCTCGAAAATTGAAAAGAATAAACACATCATTGACAGCAAAATCTGATTTCATTTCTCAGTGCACCACTAAAGCAAGCTCTTCTTCCGAGTAGTACTGCGCGCTGAACCTAAAAGAAGTCACTTATTTTTTCTGTGGCCATTGGTCCGTTTGTGTACACTTTTGGGTCACCAGCAAATGAAACACACAGAAAAAGTATGATTAGCCAAGATAAGTGACACTGTTGTTAGCGAGAAAAGGATATTCTAGAGAAGGACTTGAATAAAAATATGTCTATTCACATTGTTGAATCATATGGAGAAGATGGCGTTATACGCCCGTTGTTTTTGGAAACAAATGACACGTTAGAAGTGGTGACACGTTAGAAGTGGTGACACGTTAGAAGTGGTCAACTTCACCAAATCGGTATTTACGTTCTGAGAAATATTATATATGGTTGATATTTCCTAAGGATGGGTCGACTTGGGGTCAAAGATATTACAATTAAACTGGGAAATATATATGAACCATATGGGAATGAAATCAGTACACTAATTACAGCGCTGACTCATTAGACCCGCCTCTCCCCTTTTTTACACAGAATATAGAAAGTCTATATACTCAAGATTAAAATCAACAGGCATAAATGCACAAGACCTGCAATCCTTAGCAACTGACCGACAGGCATGGAGAACTATGAAATTCGCCCTATGTGCCAAACTTGGCAAAAGAGGAACTGACTGACTGATATACTCAAGAGAGTGTGAGTGAAAACAAAAGAGTACAGATTAATGATGTGCACTTTTGTGTATACTTTTACACTCCAGCCAATGAAACGTACAGAAAAAAAATAGTATTAGCCAATATAATATGACGCCGAAACGGCACGTGATGATCCCCGTAAATGACAGATTAATTTAACTGATAACAAGATTATCCATCAAATTACACGCACACTCATACATATAACCATTCTTCTTGTTTGTTTAGTTGAGGTGAACATAATACAATCCCCAGTCGGTCAATACTAGTCGGACAAACTGTATTGACGGACTAGTTTAATTACTATATGCAGCGGCCACTGGGCTCAGAAAATGTCACATCACAATCTGTCTCAGTCAAACTGTAAAATGCAATGCTAAATAATGAAGTAGAGGAAATTTGACGACAAACCTGGATTTTGCTTGTTAAAAGCAGTGGCCACAATAAACTAGATTTTTGCAGGGAAATACAAACAACACTTACCTCTGTTTAGCGGACTCCGTTGGGGGTAAGATGCCAGCATAGATGACGGAGGCGGTGGAAAATTTGAAGAAGGTGTCGAGGGAAAGCTGTGAGAGGTCAGTGGCTGGCTGTCATCTGTACTTGAGCTTTCTAACGATCCTCTATCGCTGCCTGTGTAATTGTAATTCGTAGTGCCAATGTTAGCACCATAACTAGGTCCTCTGTTGAGTAAGTCTGGTACCTGGCCGTACATCTGGATTGGTTTCTGCTGTTGTTGTCGCGCAACCACTGAAGGAAAATATAAAACATGAATTGAGTATAAATAATGAAGGCAAACAACAAGCTGAATATAAAGAACGGCTAAAAAGAGATGCGTAGATGGCAAAAGTTAGGAAACCATGCTGGTAAGACAAGTGAAAAGTTTTATATATATAAGACACTTGTTAATCAGCAGGAGTATCAGGAAGAATCGTTGATATGACTTTAGCAAGGATGTCTGACGTGTTTTACCTAAAAAGAAACTAATCGCTTTACTATTTGAAAGATTTTACATGATTTCCCCGCCGACAACGGATGTGTAGGGTCATTGTCGCTAATAAATAGGCGACACAACGCATTTCCATTATATGGACTACATCCTGCGGGAAATCTTGTAGTGTTATTCTTCTGCTACAAGAGAGATCAAACGGGACTATGAGAATGAACGCATAAGAAGACGAATATGGTTTTGAACAAACCGTTATAGGGGAGATGGGTTGCACGCTGTCTTATTTGTTACTTAGAACTGAATATTATATTTGTCTCTTGTCTTTGTTTCCTAGTACTGATTGTCATGTTTGTCCTCTGTCTTGTGTGTTTCCTAGTACTGAATGTCATGTTTGTCCTCTGTCTTGTGTGTTTCCTAGTACTGAATGTCATGTTTGTCCTCTGTCTTGTGTGTTTCCTAGTACTGAATGTCATGTTTGTCCTCTGTCTTGTGTGTTTCCTAGTACTGAATGTCATGTTTGTCCTCTGTTTTGTGTGTTTCCTAGTACTGAATGTCATGTGTGCCCTCTGTCGTATTTCCTAGTATTGAATGTCATGTCATATTTCCCTAAAAGGAAAAGGGTTGGGTGGGATGGGGAGGTTGTGAGTACTAAACATGATGATGTGTGAGATCAGCCCGCAAAACCTATATTCTAGTGAAGGACTTGGACAAACATACCATTTTCACAATACAATTGACCATCATCACAGAAATACACACAAATGTCATCTGGAAGTACAAAAAGGCAGACTAGGATGCCTAACTTCTTCAGCGTTCGTTCTCAAGTTCCTGAAGATTAGCAGGATGTAGTCTGGATAACGGAATGCGTTGTGTCATGGTTTACAGCATTGCTGCGATATCTGCGCATTTCGGCCTGATACATCCAACTTCAGCATGGCTTTGTGTCACTAACCCTATATGGGATGGCCAACTCCATCCTATAACCTCCTTAGTCGCCTTTTACGACATGCGTGGAAAGTAAACAGTGTTGCTCTTCTTTGCTCCCCTTTCGGGCCCCGGCAACACGCGGTTGGTGATGCCTAACAATTATTTATAAAACAGAAACTGCAAACAACTTGAAACAACAAATGTGAGAGAAATGCACAAACTACTATATTCTATACAGGAAGTTGTCAGCAAAAACATACTAAGAGACGATAAATGGTTGGTTGCTGATTCAGCAGGACATGGGATCATGTCCTTTGACCTAATCCCATTAAAATTGCATTATATTGCAGGCAAGAAGAGACGGTAGATAAAACTACAAACTTCTGAAACAGAAGCCGCTAAAATTACATGCAATTTGGCATCTGCTGGAAAATTCTAGATGGAAAACCAATACAACGGAAACTAAAATCATTTAACAAAACAGGCAACAGAGGTAGGCTGAGACATTATCATGAAAATAATGTGTTGTGATATTCCTTATCATAAGCCTTATTGCTGACCTATTTTACATCACTGGGTAAGACCAATTGTTGTGATTTTCATTGGCTGGCGAAAGAAAAGGATAAATAAATATCCAATATTTAAATATAGCATGGAAATAGTGTGAGTGGCCTAACAGTGACGCTGCATACAGACATGTTATAAAGAATGCCGCGGCTGTGCCATATAACGTAAACCGTGGCCATCAGCCGATATATAAGATATGTTGGCTCATCGGGAATCAACCTTCTTAAGTGAAGCATTTGACTTTCCCGTGATTTTCATTGGTCACTTTGTGTATACTTTGTCGACACATAATGAAAATTACGGGAAAAGTCTAATGGTTACTTCAGAAGTATGATTCCCAAATGAGAAAGAAGATCGTATATGTGTTGCTGGACACGCTTAAACTGTTACTCACCTTTGCTGTCGACAAGTACAACATTATTTGCGGGAAACATTCCTGTCTTGGCCATCCTTCCCTCGTGATAGACATAACCTCTCCATATGCCGTCTGTCCGCTGCTCCAATACCTGTTGGCAAAAGAAATTGGTACCATCAATATTTATATAATAGGGACCAAACCCGAAATAAAGGAATGACGAAAACGGATGTGCTGGACCTCGGAAGTCCAGATCACAGAGTGGCCAACCGAGGTGCAAATAACACAGTTTTACTGTGGAACCTGCATCACAACGTACTTCACGCTCCCCGGCTGAAATAACACGATATATTCGTTGTGGTTATATGAGAGCGAACGCTGAAGAAGAAGAATATATTTATATAATGTTTTATGTTTTTAAGAAATAAAAACATAAGTACTTGGAGGTTGTAGTGAGAAGATTGCCTGAACCTCGGCTTCCATTATTTCTGATGGTCAAAGTTCTAGTATCACTAAACTGGGCTAAAGTTCGAAGTTTAAAGGGGCGTACCATAAGAAATACTTTTCATTAAAAAAATAATAATATTATTCTTCTTCTTCTGCGATCAGTTTCCTATGCTCATAAGTCTATACATGAAGACAAGCCGCCTCCAATAATTCATTCGTCAGCAGCAGGTCCTCACAGTTGCCCCACAGCTTTACCTTCAGATCTGTCTTATGAGGCCTAATTTTAGTTCTCACGTCATCGTAGAGTCTGCAGCATCTGTTCTGGAGTCTGGAGGCCTTTTAGACATGGGCATTGGTCAGTGTGGACTTCATTTTGTGGAGATGTGCTTGTAGTCTGTAGTGTCCTCTGCGGAGTCTAAAAATTGTGTTTTACTGTGATCTGCGTAGCTTTAGAGTGGGGACCTGTGGAAATTTGCTGCATGTTCTCTGACTTCATGTATGTTTATATTTTCTTTTGATGAGTTTTTGCTTTAGTCAATGATATTCTGTGCTCGAGTTGTTCCTTTTTTGCCAGTCTGTCAGCTGCTTTATTTCCTGCAACTCCACAGTGTGCAGGGATTCACTGCAGCACAACTTTATTGTTAGCAGACAGTTGATTAAAAAATTCTACAGTTGTTTTTGTTAGGAGATCTTTAGGTTCATTTTGGATGGTTTGGAGTACTGACATGCAGTCACACAAGAAGACTATGTTAGCTCCTTTGAGCCTCTGTTCTTCTAGGGCCTTTGATGTCTTTAAGATTACTTGTAGCTCTGTCCTGTAGTTTGTTGATAACTTGCCAGTATCGATTGAGTTCTAGTTTTGGGGTGTTTGGTGGTATGAATGTTAGTATCCCAGCTTCTAATTTCTTTACTGCATATTCTGATGATCCATCTGTGAAGACATGAATCCACTGCGAGCTGGGGTATTGGGTGTCTAGATGGTCAAGTGTTTATGCCTTGAGAGCAGTAGGGGTTTCTACAGTTTTGCTCTCAATGCCTGGGATTGTAAGTTTTGCAGTATATATGGGTGAGGTATTTGCCATTTTGTATTATGCTTCTAGCTGTTCCCAGTCATCCGGATTGTTTCTGGTTACTTCTTCATTGGCTTCCATAAGTTTTTTTTATAGGTGATTGAAGCTTGGTCTTTTCAATCGGTTTTTTGTTAGTTCATTTGTTTTCTCGTGCATAGGGGATGTTTCAGACATATCAATTTTTCAGTAATTATTGTGATTGATTTTGTAATCCTGCTGTTGCGTTCATTGACGTTATAGGTGTGTTCCTTAATCCTGCTCTTGTAAATCGGAGACCTGCATTTTGAATTTTGTCCAGCTTCTGAAGATTGGTATTTTCTGCTGTTGCATATGTGCTCAATCCATATTCCAGAGTAGGATGAACATGACATACATAGACTTGTTTTATGTCAGCTCTCTAATCTGTCCCAGATAGTTATTTCATTATTTGTAGCCTGCGTGTTTTTTTTTCAATTTGTATCTTTCAATGTGTGATCCCCATAAGTCTTGTCAAATTTTAGTCCCAGGTAGTCTGGGTTATTTTCTTTTGGGAGTGGTATATTGTCTAGTGTGAGAGTATAATTTTCAGGGTTTGTGGAGAGCGTGGCGAATATGGTGACGGTTTTGCTTTTGTTTATTTGAATATCACAGGTTTTTGCCCAATCTTCAACTTTGTTTACTGCATCCTGCATTCTAACTTTTGCAACTCCAATGTATTCTGATAGGGTCCAGATAGCAAGATCGTCTGCATGGAGAGCTCTATGTACATATGGTGTGAATAGTTTTGGCGCGTCATCTATATAACTTATGAAGAGTGTAGGGGAGAGAACTCATACTTGTGGGGCGCCTTATGTTATGTTCACCATTTTACTATTCATTCCTTGGAGTTTGACTCTTGTATGTGTTTCGCGTTGAAAGCTTTTTATCCACTGTAATATTTTGCCTCCGATTCCTTTCTGTACGTTTTTTTTAGCAATAGCAAATCTTTCCAGTCTTTGTCAAATGCCTTTGTGAGGTCAAAGAAGGTTGCTAGAAGTTTTGATTTTTTTTCTGGAAAGCATCTCTATTTCCTATGTGCTTCTGTGTTTTCTGAAGCCTGATTGGCCGTCGTCTAGAAGATTGTTTTCCTCCAGGTAGTTTAAGAGCCTGTTATTCACCATTTTTTCCTTGACTTTTCCTTGGAAGCTAATGTACACTGATAGGGCGGTAGTTTGCTTTGTAGGTTTTTGGTTTTCCTTTCTTGGCAATTGGAATTATTTCTGCATCTTTCCATTCTTCTGGGAAGATTTGTTATGCCCATGATTCATTAAAGAGGTCTATGACCCTGTTTCTACCCACAAGACCTGGCGTTGGATCATTTCGTTTGTGATCCATCAGATCCAGGGATTTTCTTCTTTTTGAGATTTTGAATTGCCATGTTAAGTTCTGATTTGTGAAAGGGTGAAGTCATTTTGCCTGGACATGATTGCTGTTTTTTTGTCTTGAAGGTTTCTGTCTCTGTCTTACTTCGGAAGTTCTTGTTCTTGTTATTTTAATGTTTCTTTCTTCAGCATATGAGTCTGCTATAACATTTGCAGCTTGTGTGCCAATGTAGGATTTTCTCTTGTCTTCTATGATGATACTGCTTTGGGGGTTGTTCTCTTCACTGAAATACTTTTGATAAGATGCCATTTTATATTGAGTACTTTTCCATGTTGAGTGTTGTTGTTTTTTTCTTTCCAGCGGGTCCAAATGGTGTATAAGCCCGAAAAGGGAGCAGAGATGATCAATATTGCTTACCTTCCATGCATGTCCTAAGAGAAACGTAAGGAGGTTTTCAGTTGGAGGCTATACCATATAGGTTCAAAGTGATCCAGAAACCATGCTGAAGTTGGTTGTGTCATGCCGAAAGGCAAAGACATCACAGCTAAACTGTAAACTATGACAATGCATTCTGTTCTCCGGACTACATCCTGCTACTCTACAGGAGTTTGAAAATGAATGCAGAAAATAAGAATACAACAATTATTCAATGAAATAGCTTGAACTGAACTACACAGTTGAAAAAGATTATGTATTAATAATAGACAATAATAATAGATAATAGACAATAATAATAATAGATAATAGACAATAATAATAGATAATACACAATAATAATAGATAATAGACACTGGCAATGTGACCATAATTCACATTGGAATCAGACTAGTACGAAATCCGAACAGTCAACTTCTTGACGTCTAACTTCTATAAAGAAAACACATACAAAGATGTAAACAATATAAAAACGCTAGACAACTTCCCCCCAAAATGTACTAGAAATATAAACTGAATTGTATGACCTTGTTTAAAACGACAAGAACACATGGGGGGGGGGGATTATTATAAAATACAATACTATGCTTAACACCGCTCTAGGTAATCTATTACAGATCGATTGCGGCAAACTGTTACAGGAGCTATTTAATAAGTTCCAGGAGTGATTTTTCTCTCCAGAAAACCGTAGTACGTATAGCATTGCTATTTACCAGGTAAATGTGATGATGATATGCCAATGTTTGTACGAAATCTGAATTATATGACTTAATGTGTGCAATGTGTGGAAATCATATAAGTGAAGGTGGATTAGTTTGTTTAGTCGCATTTCAAAAATAGACGACTTGAATCTTCAACGTGTGTGCATGGATTTCTGCTTTCGGTTTATAAACAGATCTTTCGATACTCACGAAATGTTGCAGATTTCTGAGAATCATAATTAGATCAACATTTGAGTGGGTATTCCCGCTGTAAAACTTGGCAAATATTTTGTCATGATTATTCCCGCCAAGTACAATAAGTTAAGTCCAATGTCAAGACCATGTTGATTGGGTTCTGGGAAAGTTATTTGGTGGTTCACCATAAATATATCACTAAATTTATTTGGTAGCATATCCTATTCAGGACGTAGCTATCAACCAAGCATTTGTTATCTGTGGTAATTTCCTTGCAATATAAATACGTTCAGTAGTTTGCCATTGATTTCCGAACGGTTCGGATGCACGTTGATCTAACGTAGCCGTCACAGACATGCTCTGTACCACTTCGCCGGACATCACAAAAGTACTGATTCAGAAATCAATTAAAGTCATGCAGTGCCCACGTAACACTGCGAGGAAACATTACTCTGAAGTTTCACACAGGCAATTAAATTGTGTTTTACTGTAATGTCCCTGCATACAGACCTGCCACCACAAACACACTTTTGATGAAACATATTATTCCATTGCTGTAACAACCTGCATACTTTCCTGAAGTTCCTTCATCGACTTTTCATTATTTCCACAACTTAAGAGAACAATGAATTATGAAAGGTTGTCGATTCGATAAAAGTGAGATGATCCGAGAAATGTTTACCATAGATTCAGAGTCAGGAGAGCTGGGATAAGCGAACGTATACAATGACAAGGGGACTACTTTTAACCAAATAAGTCTATAAATATAAATGATTTTCAAGAACACTAAAAGATGACTGGGAACTTATTGAACAGCCTTCGTAATTCTAGCGCCTCTACTTCGTTTGTTACTTTCATGCACTTAGGGAGTGCATTCACCGTTAAGTATGCCTTTTAATTGATTTTTGTTTATATTTCAGTCATACTTGGCTGATTATGGAGACGCAAATGTCTGCTTCCCCAACGATATTATCTCATCTCTTATTCCAAGCTTTAATGTTATTCTTCGTTTGTGAAATATCTAGTTCGCTGGTGTGTTGCCGGGACCAGTATTTTATTTGCTGACATGCTTACTTGGGATGGTGGCATGTCGAAGGTGACATCAAACGTTCACATTCCAACGGAAAGTACAAATGTTCCAGACCATTTTTTTTTTAAACTAGAGGAGTAGTAGGACTAGAAAAAATGGGGAAGAGGGGGCCTAAAAGATAACAAAAATTTCCCTGACCACTACTGAAAAAGGTCAAAGACACGCAAAAGAAAGATATATCTGCCCGAAAGAGAAAATATCGCAGCTAAACTGTAAACCATGATACAGCGTATTATGTTATCCGAACTACATGCTGCTAATCTACAGGAGTTTGAGAACCAGTGAAGAAGAAACACCTAAGTGAATAAAGCAAGAAACGGATCACATACTTGATGGGAACAGTGGCAGTGCACACAAAGTAAACCTGCCAGACTAATAACGTCTTATTCTTCTATGATCATAATTGTTTTTCATCCACTCAACCACTTCACTAACATCTAGTGCCACATAAGGCATATTAACATTGAACTGAATTCTTCTGCGCCGTATCGAGATGCAAGCCCACTTGCTTTAATTATTCTACATATACTCTGATATGTGTGGATTCGACACCTACCATACATGAATAAATTCCAGTTTCAAACATTAATTGCAGCAAGTTCTGGATATAATATAATACTTGTAAATTATGGCTGCATGGTATCAATGTCTTCGTACATCTAGTCTATTTATATGTGCTAGCTATTCCGCTCCTTACACCAATCTCTGGCAGTCTTGGCAGCGTCCATAATTCACACTTTTGACAATCTTCTGAGCGGGCAAGGTCACTTGACTTATTAAATATGTCAGATTGATCGGATCCATTGATGTACTATTGAAAATGTGGCCATGCTCGCCAGTGTATCGACTCGCTCATTACCCTCAACATCCGCATGTCCTGGCACGAACACAAAGATAACATTATCTGGTCATAGATTGTGCCAGTAACGCTACCCATTGACAGCGGACGACTCCTGCTTAACTTGGCGGGACATGTTGATTGAACCACAAAGTACGTGTGCATAAGAATAGTCATGTGACATTAGACATACCATTGCGGCCCCTCCCCACCCAAGAACAACCATAGTATGTGACTAATTCGATTTCAATTTTTTCACTAGTGTCAATCATATCCTGAGATACATATGTTTATAATTCCATTCTTTTGTGTTTGTCATTAACACTTTTTGTTGGGATGTTGGTAGGTTGGCTTATCTGGAAGTTAGTCAGTCTGGACGATTCTGTTGGGAAGTTGGTAGGTTGGCTTATCTGGAAGTTAGTCAGTCTGGACGATTCTGTTGGGAAGTTGGTAGGTTGGCGTATCTGGAAGTTAGTCAGTCTGGACGATTCTGTTGGGAAGTTGGTAGGTTGGCGTATCTGGAAGTTAGTCAGTCTGGACGATTCTGTTGGGAAGTTGGTAGGTTGGCTTATCTGGAAGTTAGTCAGTCTGGACGATTCTGTTGGGAAGTTGGTAGGTTGGCTTATCTGGAAGTTAGTCAGTCTGGACGTTTCTGTTGGGAAGTTGGTAGGTTGGCTTATCTGGAAGTTAGTCAGTCTGGACGATTCTGTTGGGAAGTTGGTAGGTTGGCTTATCTGGAAGTTAGTCAGTCTGGACGATTCTGTTGGGAAGTTTGGTAGGTTGGCTTATCTGGAAGTTAGTCAGTCTGGACGATTCTGTTGGGAAGTTGGTAGGTTGGCTTATCTGGAAGTTAGTCAGTCTGGACGATTCTGTTGGGAAGTTGGTAGGTTGGCTTATCTGGAAGTTAGTCAGTTTGGACGATTCTGTTGGGAAGTTGGTCCGTTGGCTTATCTGGAAGTTAGTCAGTCTGGACGATTCTGTTGGGATGTTGGTCCGTTGGCGTATCTGGAAGTTAGTCAGTCTGGACGATTCTGTTAGGAAGTTGGTAGGTTGGCCTATCTGGAAGTTAGTCAGTCTGGACGATTCTGTTGGGAAGTTGGTCCGTTGGCGTATCTGGAAGTTAGTCAGTCTGGACGGTTCTGTTGGGACATTGACTGACGGAATTATGACTAAGGCCCTATTGAATCGTAGGTTATTGCAAACAAAGTATCGCAATGAACACAACCCTTCTAAAAACAGGAACATAATTTAAGGACACCTCTTTATTGTTTTGGGGTGTACATTGCTCTCGTATGAATTTCAGAAGTAAATATAATAATCAAGAATCCGAAATCATCTTCACATGGCGCATCCAACAAACACGCACGAGCGTGTTCATGGTGAACGCTGCATTTATAGAACTTAAGCTGCTGCGATTGCAGATGGAATGCAAATTTATTGTATCTCTGATCGCTATTTTATTGTTCTCACTAACACTTCCGCTACATATGCCAGCTGCGATCGAACTTCGTGAACTTCTTTTTTTTTGGTCAGTAATCAAACGTAATGACGCTCTGTGTCTGGGTTGGAGTGCTGGTGCGGTTGTTATTAGCGGTTTAAATAACAACAAAAATAGCCACATGTTTAAAATATGTGGCCAACCTTACGCGGGGAGGGGGGGGGGGAGACTTAGCACCTAATAGTCTTTCCGGAGTATTACGATGTCTGCTCACAAACCGCTCACAAATCAATACAGGCAATCTTGCTGTTGTGTCACATGACCACAATTTTCCGGCACGACGATTGTATAACGAGAGCAAGGACAATAGTTGTGTGCTGGCAGATTTATACCTGGACCACACAACAGAGATAAGTCTGTAACTGGGAAAGAATGTTGCCAGAACAAACCTATGTTGGGAGATAATTCATAATAGATATCTTAGGTAGTCCGAGTCCCTCTACAATACAGGCATGTGGAGACATCGGGTATCATCCTTCTAAAGTTACGATATTTGATCATCACTCCTTGTGGTTTTCATTGGTAAGTGTGTATATTTCGTGTAGAAACTCACGGATAGAAGGCATATAATCAAATGAGATCAGGGTAAAAAAACCAGAGGAAGACCACGGAAAAGATGGATAGATAGCGTCAGGGACATCCTGAACAAACACGTCCATAGCACAGCCAAGGCCACACATCTGGCCTTGGAACATAAGCTCGAGCTCCAATCACCCTTACGCTTAACGGAAAGAGTGGATAACAAACCACATGGGGAAAGACAATGGTTGCTGATCCAGCGGTCCATGTGCTCATGCCATTTGACGCAAGGGAAAGACAATAGAGCCAAAGAAAATCGTGGAGAAAGTCAAATATCGTCGGTTTGTAAGGATGATTCGCGATGAGTAGGACTGTAGATAACTCTTCAGTGAAAAGACAGCATTTGTGTGTCATGTGACGTATTCTTTCCAGAACGTTGTCTTCCCAATGAACTGTCTGAACTCTGTCTTTGGCGATACGGCTTGCACAGTTTCCAACGATGTATTCATGTTATCTTTAATGTTGTCAGTCCATCGTCTTCTTGGTCTGCCCTTTCTCCTCAATCCAGGTACTCTGTCCTCCCATTATTTGTCTTTCTAAACAGTTGTGTCTCTTTATATGACCAAACATTTGTAGTTTTCTTTTTGCTATTGTGTTTAGAAATCAACACTCTGGAATCTTCAATGTGTTTATAATATCTGGTTTCTCTTTTTTTTCCTTCCATTATATTCGAAGTATCTTTCTGTAACATTTCATCTTCTTTCCATTGATCTTCTTTGCCATTGTTTTTACTTAGGGTCCATGTTTCGCAGCCGTATGTTGCAAACGGAAAAACAAAAGTTCGTAGAAGGCATTTACCAGAATAAATATTTAAAAAAAAAAACGCTCTTCGTATTACAATTATCTCTTTTCAATTACATTTTTATAACCTTTTGTTTTGCAGAAAATAGTTTGGAAGAAGTGTAAAATGGAAGGAGCAATATTTTTACCCACATTTCTGATAAATAACTCGTACTTATTATCGGGTTCTAATATTCTAACTATGTAGCTATGGTGACAGAACTATTGACGAGTGTTGAATAAGTTACAAATTACAATTCTGTAGCCGTGTAATCGCGAACACAGAAATTCTACAATGCATACATGTTCATATTCCAGTAGTAACGTGCATAATCCAAGTCAGACTGATCTTATAAATGTCCCCTCTGGGTTTTTATATATTTATATATCAAACATTATGTGATTACGTCCGTGAATTTAGATGAGCGGGACGAGAAAGATAATTCGTTCTTAAGATTCTTCTACAATCTTAACATAGTTCCGATGCCAAGTCTTGTTTATATATCTCAGATAGTTGCACGCTGTATGGAAAGTCAAATCGGGATTTCATTAATGCAGATACATACAGTGTATATACTTGTGTATATAGTGTATACACTAATGTGTATATTATTTATACAGTGTATATACACTATATTAGATAGCCATTACCATCAACAGCAAGCCTACCGATACTAAGTAGGTGCACGGCAAAATCAATACGAACTGGACAGTGTAAGGGATAGCTAGATAGATAGATAGATAAATAGATAGATAGATACGTATATATATATATATATATATATATATATATATATATATATATATATATATAGATACAGAGGATGATGGGGACATATAGCATCATGTTACTTTTTCCTACAGGAAAATATTAACTAGAAAGAATGTTTCTCTTTTTCGTTTGACAGTTGGAGTCAGACGCTGATATGGATCAAAGAATTGTACTGTAGTCACAAGCCCCGTGACAGGGTCGCAGAACCTGTCCGTCAGAGTTGTTTCAGTTGGTCATAGTTTTCTTCTTGTGGTGTGGTAGAGTAGGCAGTTCTGTAAAAATGTTCTGCATTTTCTGCAGACTGTCCACAGGGGCACGTATCGGCGTCACCGATTCTAAGTCTCCTATACATGTATTGAATTTTTTGTGACCTGTTCGCAGTCCATTAATATTTTTTTCAAAAACAATAATGAATAGGTACGGATCTGATGACACTGCGTATGCACACAAAAAAAACCGGTACTATGATCGCAACCTCCGTTGCGCAAATAAGTGCCTTTTGTGTGATTATTTCCCTTGCCTATGTTTATCAGTTTCTGTTTATAATTTATTAATTTAAATATAATTACATTTAGAGTTAGGATTAGTTATGTAAAACAAACTATGAGGGATGTGTTATTGGAATATCACATGAATAAATATTAGCAGAAGTATTTCAGCCAAGATAATCATGTACAGGTAGGTAGGGACGTGTGATAATATGAATACATTATATATATATATAAGAAGTTCCATGACGTTTCGGTCACAAGATGTTCCATAGAAAACAAAAGTAAAGTAATAACTAACAACAGACACTCATATATGGAAATATAAGTAAATATAATGAAAGTAAAATATACATATTTGTTTTTTCTACGAAACTGGACTACATCTTGTTGAAAATGGAGTTCATTGTTCTAATATAAGAGAGATCTCGCGGGAGGGTAATAATGAACGCGACTTTATATATATCTATGCAAGTTATTGCTACCCACTTTAATGAATGTGTCGAATTTTCTGACATTCTGTTAACTATATACAGAATAATTATAGTCTAACAAACGGTGATCGACCTACAATAGAAATCAACGTTGATGGTTACCGTAGGTAAATTGAATAAATGGTTATTATATTTTGTCCATCTTCTGTAATTTGGTAATATTCTATTTAACAGAAGTCTGCACGTTACTCTCCAATACACCAATCTCACAAAAAATATCACTGACTATAATTATTGTCTGAGCACTCAAGGAGTCGCCATTGATCTGCACGAGGAAGCCAAAAGTGTACCATTGGAAGATAATTTAAATATTAGTTCTGGCGCCGAGTCACAATTGTTTCCTACTCAGGAAATCCGGGACCATTTTGTAGTTATTGACCTAAGAATGTGGACGTAACATAAATTAAATGACAACATCGAAATAGAACTATAAACAGACAGCGAATGTGAATTATAAACAGGCAGCGAATGTGAATTATAAACAGACAGCGAATGTGAATTATAAAGAGACAGCGAATGTGAATTATAAACAGACAGCGAATGTGAATTATAAACAGACAGTGAATGTGAATTATAAACAGACAGCGAATGTGAATTATAAACAGACAGCGAATGTGAATTATAAACAGACAGCGAATGTGAATTATAAACAGACAGCGAATGTGAATTATAAATAGACAGCGAATGTGAATAGTAAACAGAGAACGAATGTGAATTGTAAACAGAAGAGATCACATTATAAACGGAGAAAAATCACACAGCAAATAGGCAGACCGTTGTCCGCTGAAATTAAAGATCAAACAAAACATAAAAGACCACCACAAGGTATCCAAAGGGCAGAAAATAATATTAGTAGAAGGAGAGAAAAGAAGTGGAGAAGGGAAAGGTGTAGACAGCGCCGTAAGAAGGTAAAAGCGACTCAGAGAGTAGGATCGGACAGGAAGAGTACATGCGTATCGAAAGGCGCATATATATCGCTATTCAAGAAACCAACAATGACGCAACATAGGTACATAAAAGAACGGATGTAATGGTGAACGGGCACGAAGACACCATATAGAGAATTTAAGGAAAGGGTATTTAGCGAACTACACCGACAAAAAACTATGAAGAAAGATGCTGTCAGGAAACCACTGCAGCGAATCGGTCAGCACCAACGAAATATAACAGAGAGATTACAAAGGGTGGTGGACAGGCGGAGAGGGAAGAAGAGAAGGACCCGGATAGACACTACTAAATAAGAGACACTACTAAATACATCTGAAGCGCGTTTTAACCGTTTCTGACACTAATTGTTGATCTCTGTTGAATAAGACGTTGAGACAACTATAGTGATCAGACTTGATACAAATCTGGTATTCAGTAAAACCTTGAGACAACTATAGTGATCAGACTTGATACAAATCTGGTGTTCAGTAAAACCTTGAGACAACTATAGTGGTCAAACTTGATACAAATCTGGTATTCAGTAAAACATTGAGACGACTATAGTGGTCAAACTTGATACAAATCTGGTGTTCAGTAAAACCTTGAGACAACTAGAGTGGTCAAACTTGATACAAATCTGGTATTCAGTAAAACCTTGAGACGACTATAGTGGTCAAACTTGATACAAATCTGGTATTCAGTAAAACCTTTTGACGACTATAATCATCAGATTTCATAACAAATAAAATGGCACGTGTTCAGTGAGACTCGATATTAGCGGGAGCTGTAATACGGACATGGATTGACACTTATAAAATCTAATAAGAACTACTATTTATCTTATCAGGAATACATGTAGCATTTCTGTTGTTTGTTATTTCAACATCTACTATTTATACAATCTACTTACATACTCTGTGAACACCTCCACACATACTACGATAATCACACATCCATTGACGACACATAACACCTCTACACACAATAAGATACATATCTATTTAAGACATATAACACCCCCACACATACTACGATAATCACACATCCATTGAAGACACATAACACCCCCACACATACTACGATAATCACACATCCATTGACGACACATAACACCTCCACACATACTACGATAATCACACATCCATTGAAGACATATAACACCCCCACACATACTACGATAATCACACATCCATTGAAGACACATAACACCCCCACACATACTACGATAATCACACATCCATTGAAGACACATAACACCCCCACACATACTACGATAATCACACATCTATTGAAGACACATAACACCTCTACACACAATAAGATACATATCTATTTAAGACATATAACATTGTATAGGACACCGGGTACTTTTCAGTTTTAAACTGATGACATAGATCACACAACAAACACAAGATCACCCAACAAACACAAGATCACACAACAAACACAAGATACTGCCCTCGACGTCAGACACAATACATCTCCTACAACAATAGTTAACTACTTACCTCGATCTCAGCTTGAGCTCTTTTAAGAAACGAAGGAGACTGTTGAGGGGGGGGGGGGGGCGCACACACACGCACGATGGCATGGAAAGAGTGTTGGAGGGGGCGATAGTAGGGTGTAAAGGCAGATGCCGACCAAGACGTTGTTGGACAAGAGATGTTCGGGAATGCATGCACATGTCTCTAGAGGAAGCGGGACAACTTGCCAGAGATTGGAGGGATTTCAGGAGATTCATAAGGAAGACTATGTTCTGGAAAGAATACATCACCATACATCACACACACACAGCACACACGTACAGCACACACGCACGCACACACACGCACACACACACATACAGCACACACATACATCACACACGCACGCACACACATACAGCACACACGCACGCACATACATCACACACATACAGCACACACGCACATCACACACGCACGCACACACATACAGAGATTGGTGTGTTAAGTCACTCTCCCTTTACCTGAATTTTGAGTTCAATTGTTATTTTTTTAAATTTGAAATATAAATTACTCTTGAGTTTACCCAGTTCCAGACAAGAATTCTTCTTCTTCTTCCGCGTTCATTCTCAAACTCCCGCTGGATCTCTCTTGTAGCAGGACTATGGTCCTATTAGATTTCAAGCAGGATGTAGTCCAGAGAATGGAAATGCGTTGCATCTCCGTTTTATTTGCGCCAATAGCCCGACACATCCGTATTATGCGTGAGACAAGAATTAAGAAGCCAACTAGATAAATTATAAAACAAATCTATCCCGATGGAAACTACAAAGCAAATCAAATTATATCTTTATACTAATAGTGTGTTATCAATATCAGACATGAATTTAAAAAAAAAAAAAAAATAACTTACCAAGTGTGAAATGAGATGTCTAAGAAAATCATGTCTCAGAACAAGAGATCACATGAGGAATGAAGTGATTACAAGAACTGTTGGAACAACGTCTGTGGTCAAATATATTGAAAAGCAGAGCCTTAAGTTATTCGACCAATGAGAATGAAGTCTAATTGGCCGGTGACAAGAGAATACAGCATGAAAATGGACACATCAAGATGTAGAGTAATTCAAAGAAGAAGATGGATTGAAGAATTTATTGACTTCTGAGACACACTATTACTGTATATCAAGCGACCAAACGTGGCATAGACAGAAAACCGTTCCTTGTAGAATACTGCAACGCCTTACGAATAAATAATGGTTTTACTTTTGTTCGTAGATAGCGACTGTTCATCATCAACATCATCAATAAACCCGTAACCCTTCTGGGTCGTAGCGGTACCACATTGGATGCTTCAGCACACAGAGTCCTCCAGAGATTTCTATCCTCAGCGATGCGGATGAGTGTGGAAATATCTTGTCCTGTCCATTCCTTGATGTTGTCCGTCCATGCCTTTATTTGTCCTCCTCTGCTTCTTCCCCCTTCGACAGTTCCCTGCAGTACTGTTTTTGACAAGGAATCATGTCTGCATACATGTCCGAACCATGCTAGTTTTGGATGATGATACCCCACGACTGAAGACAAATGCCAGTAAAGGGAAGTAACCGATACATAACATCTAGTTAAGAGTGAAATGATAATCTCCCTTCTATTGTATAAAAATTAACATTAACCTTGTCACCAGGATTGCCATCAGCTTTTATTATTTTTTTAAAAATCCTGATCAAATACGAAGTGTTCCTTATTTTTCATAAAAGAAATTATTATTATACGTGGTAAGGACATGAGTGATCATTCGAGTTTTATGTTTGAGTGTTACGTTATAAACTAGAAGGTTTCTTGTATTCGCTAGTTAATTTAGAGCATGCACATATTGCATTCGCTATTTAGAGCATACACAGAAATGTTGCATTCGCTATTTAGACATGTTGTATTCGCTAGTTATTTGAGCATACACCTATTATTTATATTCACTATTAGTTTAGATCACGCAACTGTTGTATTTGCTAGTATTTAGAGCATACACATGTTTTTATTCAATAGTAACTGATGACATACACCTGTTGTATTCGCCAGTAACTGATTGCATACGTCTGTTGTATTCGCTAGTAACTTCAGCATAACTAGCATGCTAGCACTATTATAGTAAACTGAAATGTCACAACTTCGACATAACTAGCATGCTAGCACTATTATAGTAAACTGAAATGTCACAACTTCGACATAACTAGCATGCTAGCACTATCATAGTAAAATGAAATGTCACAACTTCAGCATAACTAGCATGCTAGCACTATCATAGTAAAATGAAATGTCACAACTTCAGCATAACTAGCATGCTAGCACTATCATAGTAAAATGAAATGTCACAACTTCAGCATAACTAGCATGCTAGCACTATCATAGTAAACTGAAATGTCACAACTTTGACATAACTAGCATGCTAGCACTATCATAGTAAAATGAAATGTCACAAATTCGACATTACTAGCATGCTAGCACTATCATAGTAAACTGAAATGTCACAACTTCGAAATAACTAGCATGCTAGCACTATCATAGTAAACTGAAATGTCACAACTTCGACATTACTAGCATGCTAGCACTATCATAGTAAACTGAAATGTCACAACTTCGACATTACTAGCATGCTAGCACTATCATAGTAAACTGAAATGTCACAACTTCAACATAACTAGCATGCTAGCACTATCATAGTAAACTGAAATGTCACAACTTCAACATAACTAGCATGCTAGCACTATCATAGTAAACTGAAATTTCACAACTTTGACATTACTAGCATGCTAGCACTATCATAGTAAACTGAAATGTCACAACTTCAACATAACTAGCATGCTAGCACTATCATAGTAAGCTGAAATGTCACAACTTCGACATTACTAGCATGCTAGCACTATCATAGTAAACTGAAATGTCACAACTTCGACATAACTAGCATGCTAGCACTATCATAGTAAAATGAAATGTCACAACTTCAGCATAACTAGCATGCTAGCACTATCATAGTACAATGAAATGTCACAACTTCAGCATAACTAGCATGCTAGCACTATCATAGTAAAATGAAATGTCACAACTTCAGCATAACTAGCATGCTAGCACTATCATAGTAAACTGAAATGTCACAACTTCAGCATAACTAGCATGCTAGCACTATCATAGTAAACTGAAATGTCACAACTTCGACATTACTAGCATGCTAGCACTATCATAGTAAACTGAAATGTCACAACTTCAACATAACTAGCATGCTAGCACTATCATAGTAAACTGAAATGTCACAACTTCGACATTACTAGCATGCTAGCACTATCATAGTAAACTGAAATGTCACAACTTCGACATAACTAGCATGCTAGCACTATCATAGTAAAATGAAATGTCACAACTTCAGCATAACTAGCATGCTAGCACTATCATAGTAAACTGAAATGTCACAACTTCGACATAACTAGCATGCTAGCACTATCATAGTAAAATGAAATGTCACAACCTCGACATAACTAGCATGCTAGCACTATCATAGTAAAATGAAATGTCACAACTTCAGCATAACTAGCATGCTAGCACTATCATAGTAAACTGAAATGTCACAACTTCGACATAATTAGCATGCTAGCACTATCATAGTAAACTGAAATGTCACAACTTCGACATTACTAGCATGCTAGCACTATCATAGTAAACTGAAATGTCACAACTTCAGCATAACTAGCATGCTAGCACTATCATAGTAAAATGAAATGTCACAACTTCAGCATAACTAGCATGCTAGCACTATCATAGTAAAATGAAATGTCACAACTTCAGCATAACTAGCATGCTAGCACTATCATAGTAAACTGAAATGTCACAACTTCGACATAACTAGCATGCTAGCACTATCACAGTAAACTGAAATGTCACAACTTCGACATTACTAGCATGCTAGCACTATCATAGTAAACTGAAATGTCACAACTTCAACATAACTAGCATGCTAGCACTATCATAGTAAACTGAAATGTCACAACTTCGACATTACTAGCATGCTAGCACTATCATAGTAAACTGAAATGTCACAACTTCAACATAACTAGCATGCTAGCACTATCATAGTAAACTGAAATGTCACAACTTCGACATAACTAGCATGCTAGCACTATCATAGTAAACTGAAATGTCACAACTTCGACATAACTAGCATGCTAGCACTATCATAGTAAACTGAAATGTCACAACTTCGACATTACTAGCATGCTAGCACTATCATAGTAAACTGAAATGTCACAACTTCGACATAACTAGCATGCTAGCACTATCATAGTAAACTGAAATGTCACAACTTCGACATAACTAGCATGCTAGCACTATCATAGTAAACTGAAATGTCACAACTTCGACATAACTAGCATGCTAGCACTATCATAGTAAACTGAAATGTCACAACTTCGACATAACTAGCATGCTAGCACTATCATAGTAAACTGAAATGTCACAACTTCGACATAACTAGCATGCTAGCACTATCATAGTAAACTGAAATGTCACAACTTCGACATAACTAGCATGCTAGCACTATCATAGTAAAGACGATACAATACTAACTTATTGCAGATACCAACGGTGACGCGCTGACTCATACCGACAGTTCGTGTGACATGCTAATTTTTCCAAATCTGGTGCAGGTGCTACGGATAATAGCGAACTGAGACAGACTATCACGATAAAAAAAGTCTCTTACTATATTGTTATTCATGAGATAGGCAAAGATTAATAACTACACAGTTTCCACCTAAGCATTATTTAGTTTCATCTACTTAATATAACTACGCCACAATCAGCTCTCACGCTATAATCAGCTCCCACGCCAAAATCAGCTTCCACGCCATAATCAGCTCCCAAGCCACAATCAGCTCCCACGCCATAATCAGCTCCCACGCCATAATCAGCTCCTACGCCATAATCAGCTTCCACGCCACAATCATATCCCACGCCATAATCAGCTCCCACGCCATAATCAGCTTCCACGCCACAATCATATCCCACGCCATAATCAGCTCCCACGCCATAATCAGCTCCTACGCCATAATCAGCTTCCACGCCATAATCAGCTCCCACGCCATAATCATATCCCACGCCACAATCAGCTCCCACGTCATAATCAGCTTCCACGCCATAATCAGCTCCCACCTAAGCATTGATTTGGTTTCATCTACTTAATATATCACCTTATAATAATAAGGTTTGGAGAACATAGTCACAACAGGCAAGATTGAAGGCAACAGAGACAGAGGGCGACAACGTGAGAAAATATTAGACAGTTTGAAAACCTGGAGCGGCAGGGATACATAATACTGGATACAGAGAGCTGTGGAGAGCTATGATTGCCTACGCCAGCCGGCATGGCACCTGGTGATGAATATAACACTAGTTATCGCGTATCACAAATAACTACAGACATATATAATAATACCTATATTATGATTCGCATACGCCCGCATATGTGAACTGTCCATAAATTACGTCAAAAATTGTTGCCAATTTTTTTACCCCTTCCTTCCCCCCCCTTGGTCAAGAATTCAGGGACCTCCCTCGCTTAATTACGTCAAATTTTAACCCTCACCCACTAAAATCTTTTTAACAGAAAAAGTGAAAACATTTTGTTTTAAAGAAATATGTTTCACTCTAATTGATGTATAAAACAGCATTGTTTATGTTGGCTTGTATAAATCTCTCTCCCCCCCTTCCCATGTAAATAACTAAAACTTTTCAGACCCCCCCCTCCTTTGCACATGCGGTTGCGTCTGTGGGTCTCATAAATTGTTCACTAGACAAACCAACCATGCAACAGAAAACCTTAGTAGATGACATGCCTTTATATTGAGGTTATCTTCTTATAGAAGCTTCATGGCACGTCATCTATACAATCCCGTAGTTGTAACCTTCGATAACAGTTACCATGTTGTTCCGACAGGCCGACGTTGTTCTTCAACTAGATACGGGCACGGCGTGGGTGGACGGAACAAAGAAACCTGTCGCAAAGGCCAGAGTTGTGCCCTGATGTCGACGTCTGTTTCGGCGGCGTTAGACTCGAAACACCATCGAGTCGGATGGCTGCTGGAACAGAGGGCGGAGAACTTATGGGAATGCCCCACATGCTGTGAGGTCAGTTTCTAATCAAGACCCCCCCTCCCCCCAACAATTGTTGATGTTATTCAGCGGAAACACAAATATTTACATGTTTTCTAAAAAACAAACAAACAAACAAACAATTTAAACATAAAAATACATTGTGCTAAAATCCACAGATAATCACAGAAATTTGGTTGAAGCTCAAGTAATTAGAGATAATTTTTGAAACCTGCACATAATTACATGCTTATGTAGAGCGGAGACATTGAGGGATTAATACTTTTTTTTGGTCGAGTAAGGATCGATCGAATCTGCCAACAATGGACGAGATGTAAAACTTGATTATATCAGACGTAATGCGTGACACTAGATAATGATTGATTGATTGAAAACCCCAGGAATTGAGAGCGATTAGCTCTTACTTCCTGTGTGCAGTGAGATGTTTTTTTTTTGTTAGCTTTTTTTTTTATATCCAGGAGACTTCAGCTTTGGGGTTAGTGCAATGCTTATGAAGGAACCTTCTACTCAGAGGGGGTCTATAATTGTATAGATGACATGCTACAAAGCCTCCACAAGAGACCCTGAATATAACATGTCATCTACTGTTTTCTGTTGCTTGGGTCCACTGGGTCATTGGTGAGACCCACAGACGCAACCACATGAGTGACCCTTGGTAATATAAGACCAACAATCAGAATCACAACAAGCTTTTGTTTTTTTATATCAGGTATTTTATTATGTTTTGTTACTGAGTTTCGTTTTTTATATCAGGTATTTTATTATGTTTTGTTACTGAGTTTCGTTTTTTATATCAGGTATTTTATTATGTTTTGTTACTGAGTTTCGTTTTGTATATCAGGTATTTTTTATGTTTTGTTACCGAGTTCCGTTTTTATATCAGGTATTTTATTATGTTTTGTTACCGAGTTCCGTTTTTATATCAGGTATTTTATTATGTTTTGTTACTGAGTTTCGTTTTTTTATATCAGGTATTTTATTATGTTTTATTACTGCGTTTCGTTGGTAGGCGGCAGCACTAAGTATACACGTAGTAACCAACAAAAATCACGCAATAATCAAAATTCAGAAGTATTCCACAACAGGCCAGCAATTTGGAATGAAAATTAACATAGACAAAACAGAAATAATGAATATTGCAAGAGAAAAGGAGAACATCAACATCCAGATAAACAAAACGACTAAAAAAGTAGATGAATTCAAATATCTTGGCAGCACATTGAGATATGACAACAAACAAGAAGCAGAAATAGATGCCAGATGTAATAAGGCTTGTAATGTCATCGATCAATTAACACATTTACTACAAAACAAAGATATTACACTAGAAACAAATAAATGCGCTATTCAGCACCATTTGCCCACCAATGTTGTGTTATCATTGTCAAAATTGGACATTAGATTCTAGAACAATTCATAAGATTAACACCAATGCAATGAAATGGAGTTAGCTTGAGAGACAAAATCAGAAATGAAGAACTAATAAAACAATTAGGGATCACGTCAATATTAGAATATATTCAGAAACAACAAGTTAAATGGCTCGGCCACATAACCAGACATAAAGAGCAAAGTATTATCCAAGAAACCCTTAACAAAGGATACGAAAACAGTCGACCTATTGGACGCCCTCATAAAAAGTGGATAGATACTATATTAGAGAAACTCGGAAATATAACAGCAGAAGAGGCAAATAGAAGGACACATTACTCTCCTCTCAACACCTAAAGGTAGATGAGGACAGAAAGAAAAAGATAAATATGAAGGCTTGTTTTGATTCTGCTGGTTGTCTTCTTTTCACGGAATGGTCACGCGCAATGACAAGAAATGTGGACCATAGCAGTCAGCTGGTATAACTAATACCGGGGAAAAAATTTGACTATTTTTTGACAAGGGGGAAGGTATGACAAAAGTTGACGTCAATAATATCTTTCTATACACATATTAAATAGAATTTGAAACATTTAACATGTCTCGTATATCGGGCATTTTTGTGAAAACGAGTTTTAACTGTATGACTTTAAATTCAATGTAATGTACATACCGTGGACAAGTATCTGTGAACAGATGTTATTTGACATTAACAAAGCCGTAGGTACTGGGGTGTGGGTGGTTGAAACACTTCCCGTAGGAAATCAAAACATGACTTTAGAACAAGGACTTTGGGCCAAACCGCGGATACCCCCGCTCCCAATATTTTTTCATAAAATCAAATATTAAAAAAGTTATTAAATTTGAAAATGAGCAAATGACATTTTTATAACAGTAACACCCCCCCCCCCCAACTGCAGATGTATCTACAGTCTACAGCATTGGGCATTAACCTTGCAAATGTGTCTGAAATGTTCAATAACAATGGTGAGTCACATTCAGTTCTTCATTCAACACACACAAACACACAAACACAGTTTTATTACTGAAAGGCAAAATGAAATCACTGAAGATACAGTGAAAACGATTTTACAGTGCGATCATGTGTCATGTGACGTATTCTTTCCAGAACGTTGTCTTCCCAATGAACTCTCTGAACCTCTCTCTGTCTTGGGCGATGTGGCTTGCATTTTCTAGCGATGTATTCATGTTATCTTTAATGTCGTCAGTCCATCGTCTTCTTGGTCTGCCCTTCCTCCTCATCCCAGGTACTCTTCCTTCCATTATAATGCCACAACTTCAGCATAACTAGCATGCTAGCACTATCATAGTAAACTGAAATGTCACAACGTCGACATAACTACCATGCTAGCACTATCTTTTTGTCTTTCTTTTATTTGTCTAATTTGCACTAATTATTTGTCTTTCTAAACAGTTATGTCTCTTTATATGACCAAACAGGTGTGGTTTTCTTTTTTTTAAAATATTATTGTGTTTAGTATCCAACACTCTGGAATCTTCAATGTGTTTATAATATCTGAGTTTCTCTTTTTTCATTCCATGATATTCTAAGTATCTTTCTGTAGCAATTCATCTCAAAGGCGTTGATCTTCTTTGCCGCTGTTTTACTTAGGGTCCATGTTTCACAGCCGTATGTTGCAACCGGAAAAATAAAAGTTCGTAACATTATCAATTTTATTTCTATTTTGTTGTTTTCCATATATTTTTCAACCGTGTTATTTTACAATATGCCATTGCCAATCTCTTCCTTATTTCTGCTATGCAGTCTCCTGCACCGTTGATGTTTTCTCCAAATTATTCAAATTTATCCACACATTCTATCTCGGAGGAGGAAAGATTAGCAACATTATCACTTGCCAGGCATGTCATAAGATTCGACTAAGGGTGCACATTTAGGGTGCACTTGGCTGGGCTGTTCCATCCCATATAGGGTCGGTCAATGCAATTCAGAAGCCATGCTGAGATCAGATGTATCAGAACGTAGGGAGCAGATATAAGTTAAGCTGTAAACCATGACACAACACACCCCGTTCCACAAACTACATCCTGCGGATCTGCAGGAGTTTGAGAACGAACGTAAATGAGGATAAATTATTACAGATGTTATTACACAAGATAAAAAAGAGGCAACAGATCGGTCAGTATATACTTGATTGTACTTGTTCGTTGGACTTACACCGGCCATGTTCTCAGAATGAACAGCCTACGAACTCCCCATCAGTCACTAAATTGGGTGCCACCCGGAGTAAGAAGAAGAGGGAGACCTAGAGAAACTCTACGAAGAACCATTAATAGAGAAGGCATGTCAATGAACCTAAACAACACGCAAGAATTGAAAGACCTGGCAACACAAAGACATAAATGGAAAGCTATGGTTTCTGCCATATGGCCCTGGAGGAACATAACATAACATAACTTGTTCATATAAATGTGCACGTCGATATGTTTGAACTATTTAAAAACACACTATTGTATTCTGACTGCCTACGAAGCTCGTCAATAAATTACATTAATAATTTGTTGGCAACTTTTGACCCCATCCCTTCGTCAACAACTTCAAGTAATATGGGACCACCCTTCGTCAACAACTTCAAGTAATATGGGACCACCCTTCGTCAACAACTTCAAGTAATATGGGACCACCCTTCGTCAACAACTGTCAAGTAATCTGGGACCACCCTTTGTCAACAACTTCAAGTAATATGGGACCACCCTTCGTCAACAACTGTCAAGTAATCTGGGACCACCCTTCGTCAACAACTTCAAGTAATATGGGACCACCCTTCGTCAACAACTTCAAGTAATATGGGACCACCATGCTTAATTATGTAGAAAACGTTTAAAAACAATTTCCCATAAAACAATTTTGTGCAGAAAAATTACAAAAAAAAACTACATGATTTATTTTACATCTTAGACAAATGTTTGGAATTCTAAAAATTTAACAGGTTTTAAAGAAAAAGGTATTAATGATGTAATTTTGCTAAAAAACCACCCCCTTCCCCCTATCAACAATTGTCTAACTTTATCAGACCCCCACATAATTCTTGACTTATTTATGGACAGCCAACTACAAGAATGCGATGGTCATAATCGCGTGAAATTGTATTCACATATTTCTATATATTCAAATAATAGTTAAATACTTTTTCTTCTGCATTCGTTCTTAAACTCCTGCAGATTAGCAGGATGTAGTCCGGAGAACGGAATGAGCTGTATCATGGTTTACATCATTGCTGCGATATCTGCGCCTTTCAGCATGACACATCCGACTTCAGCATGGCTGTGGGCAACAGACCCTATATGGGATGGGACAGCCATCCATCCTATAACCTCCTTAGTCGCCTTTTACGACATGCGTGGAAGGTAAACAGTGTTGCTATTCTTTACTCCCCTTTCGGGCTCGGCAACACACGGGCGATTCAAATACTTATTTGTCATTCTGTGATTTAAAACAAACTATACTATTCTGACGTCCTAACCTGAACTCGATGACAGGATCTTGCGGACAGAAATCAGATAATTGTATAACTTGTTTTGGGACTGTTTAACTGTATAATAATGATGAGATCATGTTTGTTTATTTAACAATAAATCTTTTTCTGCTGCGCTTCTTTTCAAACTCCTGCAGATTAGCAGGGTGTACCTCGGAGACCAGAATGCACCGTGCCATGGTTTACAGCATTTCTGCGATTTTTGCGCCTTTCGGCCGGACACATGCGACTTTAGCATGACTTTGGGTCACTGACCCTATATAGGATGGGACAGCCATCTCCTTATTCGTCTCCTACGACATGCATGGAGGGTAAACAATGATGATATTCTTTGCTCCCCTCTCACGGCAACGCACGGGCGTTAACAAAAGAGTCGTATATGGACATTTTAAATACTACATAAGTGATGTTTTGTTTAACCGTATAATAGTGATGTTTTGTTTAACCGTATAATAAGTGATGTTTTGTTTAACCGTATAATAGTGATGGAGTCATGTTTTGTTTAATCGTATAATAGTGATGATCATGTTTTGTTTAACCGTATAATTGTGATGTTTTGTTTAACCGTATAATTGTGATGTTTTGTTTAACCATATAATAGTGATGTTTTGTTTAACCGTATAATTGTGATGTTTTGTTTAACTGTATAATAGTGATGGAATCATGTTTTGTTTATTTAACAACAAATGAGTTTTAAATTTATATGGCCATTCTAAATACTGCTAGTATTTGGTGTGTCATGTGACGTATTCCTTCCAGAACGTTGTCTTCCCAATGAACTCTCTGAACCTCTCTCTGTCTTGGGCGATGTGGCTTGCATTTTCTAGCGATGTATTCATGTTATCTTTAATGTCGTCAGTCCATCGTCTTCTTGGTCTGCCCTTCCTCCTCATCCCAGGTACTCTTCCCTCCATTATTTGTCTATCTAAACAGTTATGTCTCTTTATATGACCAAACAGGCGTAGTTTTCTTTTTGTTATTGTGTTTAGTAACCAACACTCTGGAATATTCAGTGTGTTTATAATATATGGGTTTCTTATTTTATCCTTCCATGATATTCTAAGTATCTTCCTGTAGCATTTCAACTCGAAGGCGCTGATCCTCTTTGCCGGTTGCAATATACGGATGTTTCACATCCGTATATTGCAACCGGAAAAATAAAAGTTCGTAACATTAGCACTTTCGTTTCTATTTTGTTGTTTTTCCATATGTTTTTCAACCGTGTTATTTTACAATATGCCATTGCCAATCTCTTCCTTATTTCTGCCATGCAGTCTACCGCACCGTTACTAGTATTTACGTGCTAAAATATGATCCATGTCCGAAATGAATGCTGTAGGGTAGACCGAAGGGAAAACTAATGATCTACTACTAGAAAAACATAGGCAAAAACAATGCACAAAGTAAGAAAGTTTTAGGAAATGAATTTCCCTTCAAGGCTAAGTAAATGCAACACACTACATGGAACAAAAACAGTTCATAAATATATGAATATAACACGATAACAGAGTAAAAAAAAACATAACACACGGACCGCTGATCATCACGTAACCACCCTATAAAATGAAGGTACTGGATACTGTACCATCAAAATTACTACCAACAAATTCTAATCAAAGTAGTCTTAAAAGTACATTAAAATTCAGTCCAACGAATCTTAGTGTAGTTGAATGTTAGATTTAAAAAAATAATTGCTACTGAATGGTTTCCTGTTACGAGAATACAGATGATTCATTACCGTCAACCAAAGAAAACCTATGCACAGAATTAATTAGGCCTTAATTAGTTCCTTTAAAAAAAAATAATTGTCGTCATTCCGTTGGTCACTATTTATATTCTTGGAATCGCATGCTAAAAATAGCCATGCTGACTCCAAGTATATAAATAGATGACAACGGAAATCCCGATAATAATTTAAAAAAACAACGAATGTAAATCTAATTAATTCTGCGCACATGTCTCCTATACCGTCAAAACTCACGGTTGATTTTATAGGATCTATAAATAATATATGATTTGATGATTAAGCTTGCAACTAAATCAGAAAAATTACCCTGAATTGAACCCGAGTCTTTGCGATAGTTAGACTGACTTCCTAAACATTCGGTCACTTGCTCCGTAAATAATGCAGTTCTCAAATAAATCAAGACAAATAGGAGTGTCTATACAATATCCAAGCTTAATTTCCTAAGTAATTACACGGTTCCCAATGTAATATAGCACAATATAGTAGGAACAATTTCCGAAGTAATCACAATGTCCCCAATGTAATATAGCACAATATAGTAGGAACAATTTCCTAAGTAATCACAATGTCCCCAATGTAATATAGCACAAAATCATTATTTTAAGTAAGAATTATTCCCAATTTCAACAAACTATACACCGATATATACTGGCACAACTTCTTGAAGACATGTAATGTTGTTTCAGAACACATTTTCAGTCTACACGGAGACACTAATGCACAACTGAATACAGTGAAACCTGCAGGTCAGAAATGCAATGTCTGCTGGTTCCATCAGAAACTATTTTACACAATGTGGGCTGTGTAAGATAGCAAATACACCACCCACATCTGGACACGTTATCAAAACTCCGACAGAGAGAAACTTCCAGTTAAACCAAGACGTTTATACTTACTGGTTCTGTAATAAAAGACACATTGGCTAATGAGAAATCCAGCCTTCTAGAATGGCTCATTTCACTTGCAATGATTTTTATTGGTTGCTTACATAAAGTGTAATAATGTATGTGTGTTCGTCCATCACAAGTGATGATGACCATTTGTTACATGCAGTTTTGAAAATTCAGTTAGAATTGTGTAATAATAGTGTGTGTATGTGTATGTGTGTATGTATGTATGTATATATATATATATATATATAAAGTGACATATTCCTTTCAGAACGTTGTCTACATCGTGGATACTCTGAATACCTCTCTATCCCGGACAAGCAGGCCTGCACTGGCCATCGACATGTTCATGCATTCTTCGATGTTGCTTGTCCATCGTTTTCTTAGTCTTCCTATTTTTTTCTCTCGTCAGGCCCTCTGCCCTCCAGAATCAACCTTTCAGTACCATCATGTCGCTCTAAGTGTCCAAAATACTGTAGCTTCCTTCTATGATAATATTTAGAAGCCACACTTTATTTAATTTCAGTAATTTCAAAATTTTCTCTGTCCCATGATATTCATAGGATCTTTATAGTGACCAATGAAAATCATGGGAATAGTCAAATTAGTCAGTAAGAAGGCTACATTTCCTAATAGCTAACATGTCTTATATTGTAGATGGTCATAGATAAACTAACCAATCTATGATGAATTAAATGTGCGTCTATAATAAAGTCTGTATGTACGCTTTCTTAGCAAACTAATTGCTTACTGAGCTCACGGATGTGTTAGCGGCTAATCCCGCTGTCCAATGGGTTCATGTCATTTGAATGTGTAGACTTCACTAAATATGAATCAAGTCGTGTAGCATTAAGCAAATGTCATTCACAGAAGATACTAAGTCCGACGCTGTGAGGTTGGGACAACATATTGCAATTATTAGAAATGACTTCATACTAGGGCACTACAACTTCCAATTATTAGAGATTATTTCATATCACTACAACTACAACGTCCAATTTGCCAGTCACGTTGTTTCAACCAACGACGCCAGTCCATTTTTAGTTATGAATCTTTTTTTTAAAAATGGAGGTAGAAGTTCAGATAATTTGGTCTCCCATCCACCTAGATATTGAGATCAAAATCAGCCTCAGACAACTGGTCAGTTGGATCGCTTAGAAAGCAATGAAATCTACTAATCATAAATATTACCTACATAATATGTTATGTTATGTTCCTCCAGGTCCATAGGCGGCGCATAGGGCAGAAACCATAGCTTTCCATTTCTGTCTTTGTGTTGCCAGGTCTTTCAGTTCTTCAGTATTGTTTAGGTTCATTGACATGCCTTCTCTATTAATGGTTCTTCGTATTGTTTCTCTAGGTCTCCCTCTTCTTCTTACTCCCGGTGGCACCCAATTTAGTGACTGCTGGGGAATTCTTAGGCTGTTCATTCTGAGAACATGGCAGATGTAAGTTCATCACCTTTGTCTAATGAAGGAAGATATATCTACATAATAACAATAGACTAAATATGTCTCGAATATGCGATGTCATCGCCACGTCTCGAATATGCGATGACATCGCCACGTCTCGAATATGCGATGTCATCGTCACGTCTCGAATATGCAATTAATTCAAACTTGTAAAGAAATGTTCTTCTGGGTCATTAGTCCACAGGTCTGTACAGGTACCCAGTCATGATTGTGGTCACTTGCTGTTTCCACAAAAACTCAGCGGTCAACCCAAAATATAGTCTATTATATTCTGAATAGAAAATATGTACTCACTACGAAAAACTGAAATCCAACAACAGGTAAAGCATGAAACGGTGTAATGAAGTTTTGCTAATAAAATGAAACACACATAGGCACACACACACACAAATCGACGTTTCGACAGAAAAGCCGTAATCAAGGATAACATACACGTATACATAAAAAAAAGACGACACAATTACATAGCGAGATGGCCGGAAGGATAGAAATTAGGTCAGAGGTGACACAAACAGGAAATGTACCTAATTTCAGGCCATTCTTTTTTACTGCAAACTTGTTTTCGTTATTATCATCGCTCGGTGTCCTATATTTTCGTGCTCAGTTTCTTGGTTCATTCTCAGTTTTCTTCTTCTTGATTTCGTCTTTATCTCATCGCTTCATCATCTTTCTGTATTCATGTTATTCTCTTCTTCTTCCATCATGTCGTCCTTGCAACAATTTAACAACTTCATTCGGTACTACGCCATCGTCTCGTTCAGCCATTTGCCGACTGACGTTCGCCTTACGGCTACTACCTATGCCCTTACTACTTTACAAAAAACTAAATATTTTTCTCACAGGCGTTTCATCACTACATGCCAACGGTTTTATCTTATTCCCAAGGGCTTCACCTCCAACTTTCGCCATACTGCGGGTAGGATACATCTTCGCGAGTAACGTATGCTGTAGAGAGTGGATACTAAATGTACCTCTCGTCGTATGAATGTTGTCGCCTCTACTACTCCCGTCTTATATCTGAGCTCGACACTTCAAATCGGAACTTTTCAATCGTTTACAGTACCTTACCACGGATAACCCTCTTTTCTCCTTCATCCGACTGATCATTCATACTCACAACTGTTTGACTTCATGTGCGCCCAGCACGGCCATATGCTCAACCTTCTCCGCATGACTCTGTACCCCCACTTCTCAGGTTGTCTGCTGACCTGGAAATTTCTGACGGTGATCTCTATCCTCAGCAAGGAGCTTCAGTTTATACCCCTCCGTCCCGCGTATGACTGCTACACTCTTATGCGGAACGTTCATCAGTTCCCTCGTTGCTTGCACCTACGGTTCCATTTCTCGGGTAGTGAACCGTGTGGACAGTCCTCTGATTCGGATGATATATTCCCCCGGTATGCTTCCCGTAAGCATGACTGGACACCCAGGGAGGGTGAATCCCAGACCCTGGACAGCTACATCGAGGACACCCAGCTTGATATTGAACGCCTCCAATTCGCCGGCCTTGGGCGGACCAACATCTCCCCGGTCGAGCCTAGCGCTCTCGGGAAACTTCGCAGCAGGGACGACATCGTCATTAAGCCTGCAGACAAAGGTAGCGTAGTTGTCGCCTGGCGTAAGGACCTATACCGACAAGAGGGCCAGACAAAGCTGTCCAATCCCATATCTACAGGACCAATACATTCAAGAAAAAGAAAGGCCCTATTGTTGACCACAATGACACAGCCTCCACCACTATCAAGCGGTTGACCGCCGACAACCCTCTCACTGTCACAGCAGCCGCTCTTTGTCTCGAGGAGAGCAGCGTTTGTAGGCCTGCATTCTATATGCTACTTAAATCTACAAGTCTTCTAACCTTGGCAGACATATTGTCTATGCGTGTTCCTGCCCCATGGTACACATCTCGGACTTCCTGGACAGTGTCTTTCACCAATTAGTGGAACAACTTTCAACATTTCTTAAAGACACTAGTCATGCACTGTCTATCTTGGTCTGCATTTCATTGTCCCTTGCTCACACCTATCGTCTCTTTGTTCTATATGTTTGCTCTCTTTAAATGTCCATACCTCACTCTAATGGCCCCAAGGTTGTTCCTCGTCAAGTACCCTCATCCCTCTGTGTCTACCTCCAATCACATCCGTCTTTCTGAGCTTGTACTCACTCTTAACTCTTCTGAGTTTGATGTGCTTTTCTTCGTTCAAATCAGTGTGGTCGCAATGGGCAGTAAGATGGGACCCAGTTTTGCCTGCTTGTTGAACTTCCTGGACATATCCATCACTATTTCTCGATTTGTGTTCCTGAGGATACTTTAATGCTTGTACGGGATGTTCGTTGATGTAATAGTCCTATTTTTGATTGGTCCGTTCTCAGTGGCTTGAGTACACAGGTTGAATGTCTTGACGAGATCACATCGTTTTTTTTTGAGGATGTGGTTGGTCAAGTACGGGAAACTCGTTTACTTGTGTTGCAAAGCAATTCGGTGCTACTAGAACTGACCTGGTTCAGTTCCCGTCAGCTGTGAGAATTATTTTCATTTTATCCTCACGCTTCCTACTTGTATTTATTTGTGTTTACATTTATATAATGTAGTGTGGAGCGAGGTTAGAAAGTTGGTCTCACACCTGTGAGGTCCAGTTCAACTCCCAGCACGGACTGAGCTTTTTTCTGTCCGTGGGTATTAAAAAACTCAAACTGTACATGACGTACGGCAGGAATGGTATGCGGCCTTTTTTTTTTTTAACACAAGCCACTCGTAAATTTCCTGACGGGAAAAATACAGTATTGACAGTTCTTTAAACATCTAGTTTTAAAATTTAATTGTTGTGTAACTTCTCTTGAACCCCGTAAATTCAAAAATTTAATTGTGTAACTTCTCCTAAACCCCGCAAATGCAAAAATTTAATTGTGTAACTTCTCCTAAACCCCGTAAATACAAAAAATTTAATTGTGTAACTTCTCCTAAATCCCGTAAATTCCACAATTTAATTGTTGTGTAACTTCTCCTGAACCCCGTACATTCAAAAATTAAAAACAAATCCTTGATGAAATGTATGGACATTCTTTTACTTTTAATTCTGTATGCGCATTACCAATCATCTGTTACACATCTATGATACTTACTTCTTGCTTGTTTAACTTGGTTTTTTATTGATACGAATATCCATTTATACTTCTAACACCTATTACGCACCTGTAGGTGATCATGTTATAAAGCATTCAGGCGGTAAAGGAAGCAACAATTTAAACCCCCCAAAAATCCGCTATTTTGTCCTTGATTATTTTCTTGATTATGTTCAAGCTGTGATTAATTGCTTGAGGCTTTTCACTAATTTCAGTCACAAATGTTCATAACTCTATGTATTCTATTATGCCCATGAATTTAACATTTCTTGTTGTGCTGTTTTTTTGTAACGTGTTTAAAAAAAATATACAACACAGGATATGGTTGGTATAACCGTGACCAACGACGAATATAAGACCTGTTTGAGAGTTGGCTGATTAGGAATCATCCTTCTAAAGTGAAGCAGTTAACGTTTCCTGTGATTTTCATTTGATGTAGAACAACAGCATGCGACGCAAAACGACCAATGAAAATAACGGGATAAGACAAATGCGACACATTAGAAGAATGATGCCCAAATTAACCAGAAGGTACTATATTTATTTGAGGTTATTTACTATCACCAGCCAAAATCACTCTCATAGGACAAGAGAGTGGGTAAGTTTAGTCTGGTCTCTCTCCATGGTGATCTATCAGCAATGTAAGACACGATGGCTAAATTGCAAATCATCCTTCTAAAGTGAAGTATTTGATTTTTCGCTTGCTTTTCGTTTGATCTCACCACAGTTACACAAAGATACAAAGTATACGCATTGATCAAAGACTCATCGCATCAGCCAATACGAGTGACGCTGTTCGATAGCAGCGTAGATGACTTATATCCGGAGAAGTAATTTGTTCAAACAACTCTGTCATGAACATACATCCCAGCCGATTGTTCTCAATGGGTCATCCAAACAATCATCTCCATCACAAAACGGTAAAAATCTCATGGGATGTATACGCACGTCAATTACATTACTACAACACACGTATCTATTCCCGCTCAATGATTATACACACCCACTACACACAACACAACTGGTTACAACAAAACACGGATCATAATTTATTGACACAAATAGAATGTTTATGATTCTATCAGAGCTAATTCAGCAGTCATAAATATTGATAAAAAATACTACCACTGAGTTCTAACAGCCTTCACAGCTTGCGAGTACTCCAAATGTGGATTTTAGCAGCAATGTAATGGGAACTAGCTGCTCCCCATGTGGGCATTATTCACTTCACATTACAGGCACGCGAAATGAGGGGGGAAATAAATCGAGGTTTTATGATCATAAGGTATTTGGAACAGCCACTAGCACGTGAATTGTCAACATCTACAGGGAGCAACAGATGATTGTAAATATAACTAACCTGCTAATAATTCACTGCGAATACATAGAAAATACATCAGCTTGTAATACACTTACCCCAAGGCCATCGGTTAATGACACAGTCAATAACAGCTACATCGGCTAGTAATGCTGTCAATGAAAGCCCTATACTGATTTATTTATATCCCCTTAGCTGCCACCCACCCCCTGTGTAGGTAACAACTGCAGCAAAACTTTAATCCGACAGACGAAAAAGAGAAACTCGTATGAAGCTTTGCTAATCACTGGAAACATGCAAGAAGAAATCACTGGAAAAATGCAAGAAGAAATCACTGGAAAAATGCAAGAAATCACACACATCATTTTCCCCACAAGACCTTTACCAAGAACCATCTATATATACTGATTGTATGTTCTTTTCCTGATAAGACTTTCTTTACGAAACGACAGATATGTATATTTGTATCATTCGTAAAACTATATTCATATAAGGCAGGCGGAGAGTGAGAGAGAGAGAGAGAGAGAGAGAGGAATCATGCTGCAGAGGCAATATCAGGTCTCTACATTTCTGCGGGGGCATTGTGTTATATAGAAATAAAAATTCCAGTGTCGGAAAACACCTCGATACTGGAAATGCGAGGGTTGGGGTATCACAAGGCAAATGTAAAAATGAACGGAAATAGGTGCAAGTGTTATCAATTTTTAAAAATATTTTATTTAAAATAAACAACTGTCAAATATGGCATGTTTCTGTTAGGGAGGTGGTATTTTTATCTGTGTGTTAAGGCTGCATGTTTCAGCTGTCGGCACATCATATACAGGGTGAGTTTTTAAATTGGCCTGGCGATGGATTGTAAAGCCATCACAAGCGGACTAGGCGAGTGCGTGAGAAATGCACAGGTCAAATCCCAGACCACTGACATGTTTGGCGAAGCAGCTCCTAGCCTAGGAAGGTGTACCAATTCTGAGTCTAATTCGACTGTCGCCGTTGCCCAACACGGCTCATACAGAAGAAATTAGGCCAGTAACCCAGTGACACAAAGGGTGGTAATGGAATTGTCTTCCTACACGAGGAATAGTTCGTTGCCTGCGTAGCTCCTGCAGCATTCGGGAGCCTTCGTGCCTGTCTGGATGAGGCGTGGTCTCAGTCTGACAACTAAGTTGGACGTGTACCGCGCAGTGGTACTACCAACACTACTTTATGCTGCGTCATCCAGGACTGTCTGCGAGACACATTCGACAGCGTAACTCTTTTCATCTTAGGTGCCTACGAAACCTCATGGGAGTACGTTGGCAGGATCGTGTACCAGGTACGGAAATACTTCAGAAGTCCCGTATGCAAAGCATCCATGCAATGCTGACTAGGGCCCAACTCCGCTGGACTGGCCACATCGTCCGTACGCCAGACAAGCGCCTTCAAAAAGAGATTATTCTATGGGGAGCTGTGCGAAGGTAAACGATAAAGTGGACGGCAGAAAAAGCGCTTCAAGGGTCACCTAAAAAGCTCTCTCACGCACTGCAGCATCGATCCAAGCTCCTGGGATACTACATCACTTGATCGCTCAGCCTGGCACACTCAGATCACTGCTAGCATCACAAAATTTTAAAAAGAAAGAACACTGCAGGCAATCCACAAGCGCAAGAAGCGGAAGGACAAATCCGAAAATTCTTCTACCTCGAACCTTCAGCACTCCTGCATGCATTGCAATATAACTTTCCGTGCACAAATCGGACTCATCGGGCATCTACGAACTCACAAACCAAATTACTTAATTACCAATTGTAATTTTTTTTAAATCGCATTTAATGTTTTTCATGCCATGCTCATCTTCGCTTGCGAAGGAGGAACATCATCATCATAATCATCAGCTCCCCGTCACAGGAAATAAGCAAAAATAGGTGACCTAGGCAAACTATCAGCTAGTCCCATCACACATACTCCCTCAAAGCAGAAGGCTTCTTCAATATGAATTGCATTAAGCCGAAGCCTCCTGGGCATGAAAGAAAACTCAGAAACAACCTACTGCACATAGGAAGTAATAGCAACTGTTCGCAATTCCTAGCGTCATTAACAACAACAACAACAACTGGAAAGGGGCTCAAAACAATTTATTTAGTCTCTTGATAATTCAATCGAGTAACAACGACAATAACCACAAGCAGAAGAAAATTAAAAGACTTGGATATGTAAAGAGGAATAGACACAGTTATGGCAACAGCTATAGTAGATATTTACTCACCAGAAGTTGACATAGAAAGAGCATATAAAAAATTGAAATACACCCTGCTGAAATGAATATTAATACACTGCGGCAATAGATACAAGGATTACTTAAGAAAAGAACAGCATGGTGTGATAAAGTAGTTAAATAAGCCGTGAAAGCTAAAAATAAACAGTATAAGACCTGGTTGAGACCGAACGGAAGAATAGAAAAACGTCAGGTCACAAGAGTTATCAAATAAGAAACCGAAAATATTAGATCATGTATGGAGACATTCTTAGCAGACTTTCTGTAGAATCCAGCAGAGAATTTTTTTAAGGAATGGCAAAAATGAGAATACGGGATGAACATTCCTAACAGAAAACATAAACCACAGACACGGCATATGCATACATAAAGCACAGACACGGCATATGCATACATAAAGCACAGACAGGGTATATGCATACATAAAGCACAGACAGGGTATATGCATACATAAAGCACAGACAGGGTATATGCATACATAAACCACATAAGGGCATATGCATATATAAAGAACAGACAGGGAATACGCATACATGAATCATAGGCAGGTCATATTCATACATAAGCCACAGACAGGGCATGCATGAGGAAGAAAAGTGAAAGGTAGGAACAACATTTTAAAGACCCCATGTATACAATGTGGTACCCCTACGGACCCTGAAGGGTTACGGGCTTATTGATTGCATCTCTGTCCATCATTTCAAGTACTTCCTTAGTATATCTTGGTTTGAACAGTGTTATCTGTCTAATTTTATGTACGTTCATGGGGTCTTTAAAAAGCCCATATACGTTGTTAATAGTAATACGAGATGCCATATACGTTATTAAAAACCAGCCCAAAGAATAAAACAGCACAACTTGACGGAATAACTTCTGCAATAGACATATGAGGAGACAAGAGCAGCCTTGGTAACCAGGTTGTCAGATTAGCCAGAGTAACCAGGTTGTCAGCCTGTCATCCACCTTTCCTTGTTTGCCTCCTATGACATGCTTGGAAATAAGACAGTGTCCATATTCTTTGCAATCTGAACTGTAAATTCAGGGTCTGGTTGCCACGGCAGCATTGTATATGTAAATACAAGTACATTCAAGTAGGAAACAAGAGGATAAATTAAACTTTAGAGACCAACAGGAATTGAACCAGTCCGTTTTAACGGCACCGAATAGCCTGGCAACTAGAGTAAACGGGGTTTTCCGTACTTGACTAAACGCATCTCCATAAAAAGATTCGATTTTATCAAGACATTCAAACTGTGCACTTAAGTCACTGAGAACGAACCAATCGAGACAATGACTATTACAACAACAACGAACATCCCGTACAAGTATTGAACTATCCTCAGTAACAACATACATATAACATCCGTATTCGTTCTACAAGGACCAATAGGCCTCCTTGTGAACATAAATAACATAATAGACAGTAAAAATAAATAACATATAGCCGAATAATAACAGCCAGTACACTTTTTGCTTCAAATAATTTGCTTATACAAGTAAATTCAAGTAGGAAGCAAGGGAATACATTTAAAAAAAATTGTAAATAGGAAGGTATATAGACAAACAGAATAAAGTAAGTACATATGATAGACATACAAATACTAACTGAAAGACAAGACAATTAGAGACAGATGAAAGACATAAACCACAAATTTGCACAAAATATAATACGTATATAATATACATATATGGAGAGAGCGAGAGAGGAGGAGAGAGCAGTACGATAAGTGGATAGAAAAACTGACATATAAATAAGTGTATAGTATCTACAAAAATAAACGAAGAATATACACAAATAGGCTGAACCTACCGTTATGATATCCCCTTCTCTAAATGCCAGACTCCCAGGGTCGTACACGTTCGAATAATCCTTTACCGCTCTGGCGTATACAGCACAACTGGCCTCTGAAACACACAGCGTACAGAATGACATAAGACATTAACAGATAACTGACAGACACAGTGCACTAACCAACTCTTAATTAGTAAATAACATGTGATTTAGACCGCCTGAAGACAAGAACAATAAGCATTTATGAAGATGATGTTATTTTATGCACGTCATACATATTGTCTTAGGGATGTATTCCTTTCTGTCTGTCCGCCTGCCTGCCTACCTACCTACCCATCCATCCATCCATTTACGTAAGTTAAGTTCAATGAAAAAATTGTGCGAGCGCGTATGTGTAATGTATGTATATATGTATGCAATTATGTATATACGCACCTATAAGTGTATGTGTGTACAACTTCCACGCTTTAAACACAATTCTCGAAGACGGATATGTCGGACCATTGGCGCAAATAAAACGGTGACACAACGAATTTCCATTCTCTGGATTACAACCCGCTGGAAACCTAGTAGGACAATGATCCTGCTAAAAGTGAAATCCAGCGGGAGTTTGAGAATGAACGATGAAGAAGAATAAAACACAATTCAGCGCTAGTCATTACTCATCTACTATCATCATTATCCCAGTTGAGCTGAATCTACGTTTGTGTGTGCTTGTGTGTATTATGTGTGTATGTATGTATGTATGTATGTATGTGCCACTAGGGATGAGAGCGTAATGGTAACAGGAGGTATCACTGCAGTCTACGTGTATGTGTGGTGATCACAGCGGGAAGACGAAATTGATAAACTCATATAAAGGACATGCATAAATGAACGTTTCAGGTCAGGAGCAATGTATCACAGCCTCGCTGTAAACTGCGAAATAACGTAATAGCCTGTACATAAAGAATAAATATGTTAAAGTGTTCATTCACATAGTACACTGGTTCCCATCATTTTGTAAGATGAGACCCCATTTTATATAAGCAAAGTGACCTGCGACCATTGCATAAAAAAGCTCTTTAATAGGGTAAAAGAAAACGCATTAGAAATAGTTGTTTCAGTATAATATGACCGAATAGAATTGTAACTAACGACATATGTAATGCGATGATTCATACATGACCGGGCTCCCGTATACATTTACTGACGACGGTCTCGATTAATACTTAACTAGCTTCTAAATCCGCGGTTGAGTTTTCGTCAACGTCAACCTCATGAAATACTCCAAATTTACTATTTCTTGTTTTGGCGTACACATTAAATAGCGTAGAAATTCAACCTCACAGAGATGTAGAAGCAAACAGGAGAAAAGCGAAGCAAATGAAACGTGTTGTAAAACGAATATTTTTTTTTTAGATTTTAGGTGGGGGAAAAGGGGGGGGGGGTTTCTTGATGTAATTTCAAGAGGAGTGGGGAATGATTTGGGAATTTGATGCATTACATGATTGATTTTTTTTCTCGGCTAAACATATTTCCAAAAAATATATTTAAGAAAGAAGTAAAAGAAATAATGACTATTGCTTCAAATACACAACATTTTTATAACCACAGTTAATATGACTATGGCCGTATGAAAATCTCATACAGTATTGAAAAAAAAGGTTCGAAACAATTCTGTAACAAGGAGCATGTTCAATTTCATATTTAGTTTCCCGGAATTATATTCAAAGATATATCATAAATTTAAAAGCAAGGGTTTTGGAGGTAAATTCAGGTATACAAATAGAAGGGGTGAAGATTACGGTCATTTAAAAATTCCAAGGGAGAGGGGAGTTACCGGGACACGTTTGGGAACCACTAAATTAGAGAATGGTAAACCAAGACCATTTGCAATATAAAACCTGTTGGATAGTTGGAAAATATGCTTCTAAAATTACGAATTTTTCCATGATTGTCATTGATCACATTGTGTCGGCAGCCAATGCAATGACTGTAAGAAGAACTACATAAACAGATCGTAGGAAATGAAAATCATGGGGAACGTCAAATAAATCAATTTGGAAGGCAGTTTGCCAACAGCCAATAGGTTTTATAATGGCGATGATCGTGGGTAAATATATACCAATATAATGGAAAAATCAGATTATAAATATCATTTTTATAGCAACATTTGTCTCCTGAGTATGAAAGAAAGTTATGGGGTGCAAAGGGAACGCATTGCTCTAGGCGGACCCAGGGTTAGCAGATAACCAAGATCCCAAATGTACCTCCACGAGGTGCACCCTGGTAACAGAAAACAGCAGCTCGAGCTGATTCTGGCCAAATCATTTGGGGATCGTGTCCGAGAATGTGGAGGTAGCTGATGGAAAGAGATTTGACTGCACAAGAGACAGACAATATCTCCGACACCACCAGCAACACCACATACAGCGACACTGTCGACATACAGTGAAGCTAGTTAGTCCAGTCCAAACATTGGAGGGGCGGCCAATGAAAAAAGCAGGAAAAGGTGGATGCACGGTGAAAGACAGACAGATTACATACTGAGTACAATGAAAAAATAAAAGGGCAGAACAGCGCTAGTGGGCAGCGCAAAATGAAAATATATAGTTAAAACGATTACGGAAATGGGAACTACAAGCTCTGTTAGCTCGTGACGAGCTTCTAGTTACTTGATTTCGTTATAGGATGGGACCTATACCCAATAATGGGCGTCTAGCAAAGCAAAAAGACCTGGTCTAACTCTAATGTCGAGTCTTCTTATACCGGAAACATGCTTACAAAGAGAAAGGGTGCCGTAACCGATAGGCTCAGGCAAGAAAGGGACAAAGACGGCAATCCTGACCCAACTCTACTGTCAAGCTTTCCTACACCGGAAATACACTTGCAGAGAGAAAGGGTTCCGTACCAGATGGGCTCAGGCACAAAAGAGACGACGAGTTTAGCCCTGGCCCAACTCTACTGTCAGATTTTCCTATACCGGAAATATACCTGCAGAGAGAAAGGGTTCAGTACCTGATGGGTTCAGGCGCTATTGGGACAAGGTCGCTCAGCTCGAGAACGCCTTGCTCTCAAACGCGTGGTGTGAGACTCGAACTTGGGCAAGGGGTTCACGATGTCGGTGAATGACACCTCGGCTAAGAGGGCGAAAGAGCCAGGGTCCAACTCTTCTGTTGCGTTCTTCATCTTAAGGAACCAGGCTCACGGATGAGAAACGGTTCAGTACCCGATGGGCACAGGCACAGTACGTCTAATTACACGAGGCAAGTTCATAGACAGTGGAACACCTTGTGCGAGACAGACGTGAGCAAAAATCGTCTGGACGAAGAGTCACCACACACACGCTTGCCTGGCGACAGATGGGGAGGCTGTCACAGGCTAGGGTAGCCCACCCGAATTGTCAAGGCATGCCGAAATCGGATTTGCTAGGCCTACACGGCGCATAACGGTGGCACAACGTAATCACGTTCCCGGCTGAAATCACACGGATATCCGTGCTGGTTACAATGGAGCGAACGAAAAAAAAGAAAAGAAAAAAAAGCTATGAGAAACTACCCCACTGCACATAGGAAGAAAGAGAAAATCTCTTGCAATTCCTGGGGTATCATAGAAGATGAGAACAACTACAACATAGTAACACTATGCTACACGTTCACTGAGGAACATGAGAGAAAGCTGGACACTCATAGAAATAGATACATAAGAAACAGTAAATAAACAAGAAATCTTCATATGAAAGCCATTGGTATCAGGTTCCGTGTCGACTGGCGTAGACGATCATGGATCTCCACAACTCTCTATGTTTCGGTATCTTTTATCAGGATTGTTACTGAATCTTCACCACTGTATCAGACTAATTTTTTTTTTTTTTAAATCTCTGTCGTCCTGGATCTATCTTGTCCGTTGTAACTTTGTTATCCAGACCTCGCTGTCTCATAACATGTCCAAGCAAAAATAAATAAATTATGATAGATCTCCTCCTGATATTATTAAGTAATACACAACCCCGACTATTTCAGCACCTCCTTGTTCGTTTCTTTAGCTGTCAATGATACTCTCAGATACTTCTATAGAATTAAAAAAACATATGCCAAGACACTAAAAAGACGTTTCACCCAATAGCCCTTAATGTTCTCTTTGCGGTTCTTGATGTTCGTCTTGAGTTCTTGAAAATGGCCTTTGGTAGAAACGTCGATTTGTGTGTGTTATATTGTGACAACAGGGTATTTAGAAAAATAGATATAGTGCACACACTGACAACCCATAGGCTTTGCTCTTAGAAGAAATTTAGTTTCCTTCTCTCTTGTATGTTATTCTGCTTTCGTTTAGTCGTACCCTTTACACTTGGATTCACTATCGGAAAACACTATTCTTAACTAATCCTCACACTTAGAATCCGAGACGTGATTTTAAAGTTGTTGAACTAAACCTCACACTTAAAATCCGAGATGTAATTTTAAAGTTTCTAAGCTAATCCTCACACTTGGAACCCGAGACGTAATTTTAAAGTTTGTAAACTAATCCTCACACTTCGAACCCGAGACGTAATTTTAAAGTTTGTAAACTAATCCTCACACTTAGAACCCGAGACGTAATTTTAAAGTTTGTAAACTAATCCTCACACTTAGAACCCGAGACGTAATTTTAAAGTTTCTAAACTAATCCTCACAGTTAGAACTCGAGATGTTTTCTCGATGTTTCAAATCTATCTATTTGACCTTAGTAATTCGGCAGCTGTCCTATACACTGCCTGACTGTCGACCTTCACAGTCGCTAGCCGAATCCCGACTGATCCTGAGTCCGACCTGACCAATTACACTAGTTCCTAATCTAATGCACGTGATCGCATTAAATTTCAGACCACATACTTTATACAATTACATTTACAATATTTTCATTTCCATACTTTCACAAGTCTGACATTCAACTTTCTCCAACTCTAAATAATAACTACAATATAATAGTAGGACATGCAATAAAATGATATTTTTATCTGTGATAGTGACATAAGAGTAAATGAGCAAATAATAATAAATGCCATTGGTCATTTCTAATCTACCTCAATGGATCAACACCTCAATGTAACAATCCGTAAGTAGATGTGAGTTAATATGGTAATAACAGATCAAATCGCTCCACACTTAATGGCGATATACCACCATACGATCGGCCATAGTCACAGACTACAGATGGTTCCTAGAAGTCTCGACATGTAATCACCTTGTTGTTCGTCTGTCATAACACCGACCTCAAAACAAAAGCTACCTGTGCTTTTTCTGTAGGTGCTAAGTGCCTGCCAATTACAATGACCAAACAAAAGCACTATACCGTATTTCGCAACGAAATATTTGTGTCGCTATTTCATTAGTGTAATGGCTTTGTGTCTGTCCTCACTAACTTTGCAGTGAGGGTCTTCTCTTTGCTGCTAGCGTCTTCAACGGCCGCTGGAGGTTATCATGTCCTTGAGTCCCCTCCCCCCCAATCATCTGCCTGGCACGATATATGTTTTCTGTGATTATCCACTTTATGTCCATCTTCCAAGTATCGACTGTTAAATACCGTTCGCATCATCATCATCATCATCAAGTGCCGTCTCCACAACGAAGGTTGGCTGCAACGTATCTCCAACATCTCCTTCTCTTGTCTTGGTGGTGCACTCTGGTAGACGTTCGCACCATGAGTTGTCAAATATTCATGTTAATTTTTCTTAATAAAACAATTTCTTAGGTTCGTAATTATTTGATTATTACCTGTGTGTCTTACACTTGGAAATAAAGAACGCTTACAATAATAAATGTTGCCTATTGAAAGATAAGGAAAACTAAGTGTGGTAAGTGGGAGTTAAACTAATATAGATTGCTGATAAGGGGAAACGTTTTAGCCATTGAAGATATATGGAACTAAGTTTTAAACAATTATCAAACGTGAATTATACGTTGCTGTATGGGTATATATGACTTCCGGTGTCAACATGGCGCAAGTTTGAACGTTATTCGCTCAGTCGTCACTTGAGGATTATTTTGATTGTATTATGTTATTTTAAGTGAATGGATAATAACTGTAATGTGCAGAAAATTCCTTGTGTGTTTTCTAATGTGGATAGTTGAATTTTCCTGGAGGGATGCCTGGAGTTTAGTCGTTGATCGTGCCGTCATGATGTTCGCTAGGCGCGAACAAGGAAGCGACCGATAGCCACCGGTATAAGTGGTAGCTCTGCAACTGGGCAGGGCGGGGCACCCATTTGTCCCGACATAAAATATTGTCAAAGGGAGCGGATACAAATGGATATCCCCCATATGGATGTGGAAAGCAACGGGAAACTACCACATTATTCTTCCAAGATGAAAGTCATGGCGACACACAGAAGTAGGCCTACAGTTAGTGTTAATAAACAGGCAAGATTGAAGGCACCAGAGACAGAGGGCGACAACGTGAGAAAATATTAGACAGTTTGACAACCTGGCACGGCAAAGAAACAACAACGACTTTGATACATAATACTGTGGACAGAGAGCTGTGGAGAGCCATGACCGCCTACGCCACCCGGCATGGCACCTGATGATGATGATGATGATGTATGGGTTATATATATGAGAATAGACAAAAGGGACAACAACAAAATTACATTCTTTCAGAAATAAAGAAAGGAGGGTTTGAAAAGGCAAGTTATGACTATCAATGAAGAATGCAGGGGCTTAATTAAACATACACGAGTAGATAGAACGAGGGTTTAAGAAGCATCACTGGAGATAGGTAACACACATTGAATACAAGAAGAAAGAATTTTAGACTGTATGAGACTAGCAGAGTAAGATGAAAAGGGATTTAAAAAAGCAAATATACAAATTAATGCTTTGAAGGATGAGCAAGACATAGAACGAGCTGGGAGAAATCAATAAATCAATCAAGTTTCATGCCGAATGGCGTTGGCGATCATGTTTCTCCACGACTCTGTCTTGTGTTGTCAATAAGCTCGGTTGATGAGCTTCTATCGTTCCACAATACTAGTCCATCTAGTAACTTTTCTCTTTGTCTTTCCCTATCTCTTCTCCCCATGACCGTTCCAGTGGTTATTACGTTTTCAAGCTGTATTCATATCAGCACATGCCCTAGAATTCTTGATTGTCTGCTCCTAATGTTTGATATGATTGATCTTTTTACGTGAGCATTAATGAGAACCTCTGCATTAGTTTTCTTGGCTGTTCATGGTATTTTCATCATTCTTCCCAGAAACCACATTTCTGTAGCCTCCAATTCACTTTGAATTTTCTTGTGTATAGTCCATGCTTCACATCCATAAAAAAGAATTGTTTCGATATAACATCTCAGCATCCGAATTCGGGTCTGCATTGATAGACTTCCATTGCAAAAAATGGTTCTCATTTTTTGGAATGATGATTTGGCTTGTGCTGTTCGGCTCTTTATCTCAATTGAGCATCTACCTTCTGATGTTAACACGGTGCCAAGATATTTCACTTTTTCAACTTGTGCTAATTTTGTGCCATTAATTATTATGTTGCATCTTGATTGTGTATGTCTCTTCGATACAACCATTATTTCTGTTTTCATCTAGTTTAAACTGAGATCTTTGTTTTCACTTTCTTTAACTACTTTTTCTAATAGGGCTTGTAGTTCCTGTTCGCTTCCTACAATCAGTACTTTGTCGTCAGCATATCTCATGTTATTTATATTGCATCCTCCCACTTTTATTCCTGACACATCTTCTATATTTCGCATAATGTATTCTGTATACAGGGAGAAAAGGTCCGGTGACATTACACAACCTTGCCTGACACCCATTTCTATCCTATGAAATCTACATATAGTGTTATTAACTCTCATCGCAGCCGTTTGTTTCCAATACATGTTTCTTACTATTCTTAGATAGTTCCCATCAACGCTAAGATTTTCTAGCAGTTTTATAATCTCTGAATGCTTTACCTTGTCAAATGCTTTGCTGTAATCTATGAAGCACAGATAATGGTCTTGCTGTACTTCTATGACTCTCTCCATTCATGTTCATACTATATATAGGGAATAACTTGTGCCTTTTCCTTCTACGAATCCGCATTGTTCGTCTGCTATCTCTGGTTTTATTTTTCCTTGTATACGCCTCATTATTATGCGAAATCTTGGTCAATTGACTCATACGGCTGATTGCACCAGGTTTCTTTGGTAGGGCTATGAAAATTGATTGTAGCAAATCAGATGGAATATAACCACTGTTGTAGATGTCATTAAAGATTTTGGTGATAAATTCAATGCCATAATCTCCCAGGGCTTCTAATTCTTCTTTTGTAATATTGTCCGGACCCGATGATTTGTTGTTTTTAAGTGTTGTATTGCTTTCTTCTAATTCTGCTTTAAATGTACTTGGACCCTAATTGTTATAATTTAAGTTAATATCATTTCTGTTATCTTCGTACAATTCTTTAATATATTCTTCCCATCTGTGCATGATTTCGTTTTCTCCTATTAATATGTGCCCCTGCTTAGATTTCAGACACACAGTCCTGTGAGCCTGCCCTCTGCCTGTTAATTCCTTTATTTGTAAATGTGTCTCACTTGTATTTCTATGATTATAATTTTATTTTTCATTGCACTTTACGTTTAACCAGTCCTCTTTAGCCTTGTATTTATGTTTAATTTCTTTGTTCATCTTGTATTCTTCAGTGTTATTCTTCATCTGTCTTCTTTGTTTCATCATATTCAAAATTTCTTCTGTCATCCAGTCTTTCCTATTGAGATGTTTCTTAGGTGGCAGAATCTCTTTAGATGTTTGCTGCAATGATTCTTTTAACATCGTTCACTGTTCTTCAATGTCGAATTGTACCTATTTTGTGAATTCTTATGTTATACTGTTCTTGTAATTCTGTGTTCTTTGTCAGCACATTCACATTAGGTGTGTTATCTGGAAGAATACGTAATACAGATAGCATGCCACAAATGGCCATGACACATAGACATAGCGGTTATAAAGCCAGAGGCAGACCATGTAAAAGATGGATACAGAAATCAAAGAAGCCACAGGAACACGTGTACAAACAGCGCACAAGAAGGCCATCTCCAGAGAACTCTTCCACGCATGACGCCGCAAGACAAACAATGGCCACAGCGTATATATAGATAGATAGATCTAGAAGAAATACCGGTAGTTAAAGGCATGAAGAAGGAGATTTGTTGAAAATATAGACTCTGGATGACAATCAAGGATATATATATACGTAACACACACACACACACATGTTGCACCAAGTCAAAAGGTGAAGTTTCCTGGGTATGAAAGAAAGCTCAGAAACTCCCCATTGCACGTAGTAAGTAAGAGTTTAATCGCTCGTAATTCCTAGGGTTCTCAAACAAACATAATATATATATATGCACACATTATTATATATATATAATATGTTTGTTTGAGAACCCTAGGAATTACACACGTGCGGAAAATGTAAAGATCTCACCTATATATATATATATATATATATATATATATATATATATATATATATATATATATATATATATACGCACACATTTTTAAACTCGACCCACAGGTTGAAAACCGCTGAATGGATTATTGGTGAGATCTTTACATTTTCCGCACGTGTGTGTGTGTGCGTTAGTGTATACATGGAAGAGTGATTAATCATTAAAACAGCTTAAAATTAAAAGACCTACATACGTTTCTCTCTGTTTCATCCTAGCATACCAGATAAGTACTTTGTCAAGTTCCTGTGAACTTCTAATTCTCGACAAAGTATAAATCTAGTAAATTTGTCAGGTTCCTATAAAGTATTCTCGTCAAATTATAAATCTAATAACTTTATCAAGTACCTGTGAACATCTAATTCTCGACAAATTATACATTTATTAGATCCAGTTATCCCGCTAAGTATTTTTATATAACATAATTTTACTGGTTTCATTTAATTTTCACTCCCTGTGGTGAGGTACTCTTCTTTCAACCAGGCGTGAGTCCAATTTGGTTATACTAGAGCTTTTTGACCATAAAATAATGGAGGTTGTTATTCAGCGAACCACAACCTCTGAGTATATTACTTGATTAACTACTGGTGTCTAAATTACTAGTTATTAAATATCCATGGGGCACTATTATCTGTCAAAGCAGTATTTTTATAACCACGCTGCATGTCAGTAACATCAGATAAGATTACATGGCTGTCAAGTCCCCGCACTGGCTTGAATTAACCATGACCATCTAACGACATAAGACCTGCTGGCAATCATCTTTTTAAAGTTTCGCATTTTCCTTTTCCTGCGATTTTCATTGTCCAATTTGTGTACAAGTTGTGTCGATAGCCAATTAAAATCACGGGAACAGTTTAAAAGCGTAATTTTAGACGGATGAGTACCAGGTAGCCAGCAGGTCTTATACTGTCAATGGTCACGAATCAGCAGGTATTAATATTCTACATCCAGCCACGTATTGGTAACATGTTGATGACATAATGAGAGCAGAAGCATACTATTTTTTACGTATTACAAATTGTACTACATTTTGACGAACTTTCAGTACAGATGAAGGACTGCTTCTTCTGCGTTCATGTATCTGACTATGCTATTTTTTTCACTATTCGACACAGCGACATCTATGATGTTTCCGCCTGTCGACACGGCAAAGACGATGATGTTTACCAAATCTGGAACCATTATTTCGAGAAGTAGTAAAGCATTCCTATCTTCCTTTGTTTTATGTAGATGTGTTTCTCTAACTCTTCGCTGCCGCCGTCCCCTACGTATAGATCTTTTAATACACCAACGCGCCGCAACCAGGGACGTAGAGATATCTTCGGTAGAGGAGAGAGGGTTATACTTACAAATAAGCAATTTCATTTAACTGGAAATTGTGGCCTTTTTCACAAATGGTCATCTTAGTCTAGGTGATTTTATAGCATCATTGAGTAACAATTTTCACATATCAAGCACAATGACAGTAGTTTTCTATGAGAAAAAGTAACGGATATGTATTTGAAGTATTCAACATTGTACTGATGACACGTCTGTATACAAAGATGAAGAAAATGTACAAAACCACATCAGTGCATTGTTATTAGCATGTAAGAAGTACAACATGAAAAATAACGTATGAAAAATAGAAGTAATGAAAATTAGCAAGTCTTCAACACCAATGGTGTTGAACAGATAGCGCCAAAGTGAAACACGCCAAAGAATTTAAATATCTAGGCAGAATTTTTTCCGAAAATGGAAGATTAGACAGAGAAATAGAAACAAGGTGCTAGAAAGCAAAGACAGTGACCTACTAACTGTCACCATTACTTCTTCACCCGAACATCAAGACGGAAATCAAAAGACAGATAATATCTTCACTTTTTATATTAACACTGTGCTACCAATTTCAAACATGGTCCTTAACAGCTTCGCATCAGAGGAAAATCGTTACATGTGAAATGAAGTGTCTGAGAAAAGCTGTAACGGTCACTAAACCAAATAAAATAAGAAATGAAGAAATTAGGAAAAGAGTTGGTATAATATCGTGTATCGAACATATTGAGAGACAGCAAGTAAAATAAGAAATGAAGAAATTAGGAAAATAGTTGGTATAATATCATGTATCGAACATATTGAGAGACAGCAAGTAAAATAAGAAATGAAGAAATTAGGAAAAGAGTTGGTATAATATCTTGTATCGGACATATTGAGAGACAGCAAGTAAAATAAGAAATGAAGAAATTAGGAAAAGAGTTGGTATAATATCTTGTATCGAACATATTGAGAGACAGCAAGTAAAATAAGAAATGAAGAAATTAGGAAAAGAGTTGGTATAATATCATGTATCGAACATATTGAGAGACAGCAAGTAAAATAAGAAATGAAGAAATTAGGAAAAGAGTTGGTATAATATCTTGTATCGAACATATTGAGAGACAGCAAATAAAATAAGAAATGAAGAAATGAGGAAAAGTGTTGGTATAATATCTTGTATCGAACATATTGAGAGACAGCAAGTAAAATAAGAAATGAAGAAATGAGGAAAAGAGTTGGTATAATATCTTGTATCGAACATATTGAGAGACAGCAAGTAAAATGGTTCGGTACGTCATCCTATGAGAATGAACCCAATCCAAACAACAATAAGAGCATATAACAAAAGAATATCCGGGCTTAAGGACAAAGGTAGAACAAGAAAACTGTGAATAGAAAACATTGAAATAGCCGTGAACAAACATGGACTTAATGCAACCAAGGCGACGCATCTGGCCTTGAAACGACAGCTGAAGCTTCAACCCCTACGCTTATCCGCAAGTGTGAATACGAACAGCCATCGTTTACATGGGGACAACAACAGACACGTCTTTTTAAAGAGTTTCTACTGTCACGGTTAAGGATAGAAATTAGACAAAAAATAGTATACTTGACTAAAACTCCCTGCCAGACTTCAAGACTCGTTAAAAAGTGCTCAAACATACTTTTTCCCCCCTAAGAAAGCCAATAACACTCACGCACACATTACAAGATATATAACATTTGCTCCCGTTGAGAGCGTTACATTAAGTTTACTAAGTGAGTTTCCAGGTTTCACTGCAACTGTAAGATCACGTTTGGTGTTGAAATAATTAAGGTTATTTTCATTTTAATACATTTGAAAGGCTTCCCGCTTTCAACAGAAGCTTGTCACTGGTTCGAATAATGCTAGTATCAGAGTTAAAGTAATATCCACATAATTTCATTTCATGTATCACCACGAAGGCAATAAAGTCAACACCCATAGTAGAGATAGAAAAATAGGGAGGATGCAAACATCGAGCGTTTGCAGAGACACGAAGGTTCTAATACAGGCAGAAAAGTTTCCCTGTATGCCAAGTAATTCAATGAAAGACCGATTTCAAAACTTAGGAATGGGGCGACTGAAAAGAAGTAGCTCTATACATTAGGACAAACAATTCCGTAGAAAAATTTAAGACTTGGCTGAAGCTGACAGCCCCTAAAGCCTGTACCAGAACAAACTTCCCGGAGAGAGGGTAGTGGATTATCTATTCATATCTATACTGAGGTGAAAGGAGTTTTCAATGAACATACTAATGTAAGACAGTTACCCATAGTCAGAGGCTGAACATAAATTTCGTCAATAATATTTGACCACCCCCTTGTCAACAACTGTCAAGAATTCTCGACAGAATCTCCCCCCCCCCCCCCCCGTGTGTGCTTAATATGCCCAACCTACGCAACAAATTAAATCAGAAAATTTACGATTAAAAAAAATTAAATTTTTGTTTTGTTTCTCATTTTCATATAAAAGAAATTCAAATTATCATTATTCAATTGGTGTATCAGAAACAGGATTGTTGACGTCAATTTTTGTATATATGCATACAGATTGGTCAGCAGGTAAAGGTAGATCCCATGGTAGTAACCTGCCGTCGGGGATGAAGGTAACTCTTCAAGTACTAAGTCGCAACAACTATTAGGTGGAGTGGCCAGTTTCCTTCCTCTCTCTCTCTCTCTCTCTCTCTCTCTCTCTCTCTCTCTCTCTCTCTATATATATATATATATATATATATATATATATATACTATATATATATATATATATATATATATATATATATATAAGTACCCAAATATATGAGTTTCCAGGTTTCACTATATATATATAGTACCCAAATAATGTTTGGGATACAAAGCACAAACAGGGAAAATCTGCTGTAATTACGATGCATAAATCCAGGCAATCAAGGCGGCAACTGAAAAACTGTTGAACGCCAATTCCGATTCACAACCTGTATTATTCCTGACAGATGCATGATCATCACTTCAAACGCTTCAGTCCAGAAAATCTACCAGACCTAAATACTACTGACCTAACCAATCAATCATCGCAAAGTAACTATGCAGTTTATATCATCGCATTGTGGAATACCTGGAAAATTGGAGGCAGGTCGTCTAGCTAAGAAGGGAGCTGATGATGATGATGATGATAAACCAAATGTGCCAATAACGTATCATTAAAAAAAACCCCCACAGATTATAAAAACTAGCGGAGACAAGGGAATGGATATTACAACTAGTGGAGACTTGAGAAAATTGGGTGTTACAACTAGTGGAGACTTGAGAAAATGTGGTGTTACAACTAGTGGAGACTTGAGAAAATGGGTGTTACGACTAGTGGAGACGAGAAAATGGGTGTTACAACTATGGAGACGAGAAAATGGGTGTTACAACTAGTGGAGACTTGAGAAAATGGGTGTTACAACTAGTGGAGACTTGAGAAAATGGGTGTTACAACTAGTGGAGACTTGAGAAATGACTGCTATAGCTTGTGCAGAATTTAGGAATTATATGTTACATCTGATGGAGACTTGATAAATTGACTGTTGCAACCAGTAGGGACTTGAGAAATTGACTGTTACAACTAGTGAAGCCGATCAATTTACTGTTACAACTAATAGAGACTTGAGGAATTGTTTGTTATAAAGAGTGGCGACTTTAGAAATTTACTACTACAACTAATGGATACTAGGAATTTACTTACAAATAATGGAGACTCGGGTAATTAACTGTAAGACAACAGGGACTTGAGAGAATTGACTGTTACAAGTAGGAGAATACAAAAGGACGCACATTGTTCTAGTAAAAATTTAAAGATTAGAGATAGCGAAGAACCGAAGACACCTCGACGTGGTGCAGTTTGATAACATGCAGATTAGATTATCGAGTGTATCACGTATTTAATACTTGTGAAAGCGATCACAGGCTGTGTATACTAACATAGATTGGGAATTGATTGCACACTAAGAACCAATATTTTCTATCGTTATCTCTTAATCTAAGACAGTCTACAAAACTATCAAAGCACGGTATTCCTAAACTGCACAGAGGGGCGTTTGTTAAGTCTTATATGACACGGTAGTGAAATTAATGTCATAATACATGTCGTGGAATAGAGTCTCAAAACTTAAACAGAGTACAATGTTAGAATAGCGCTAGAGAGCGATGTTTAGTGCAAGTGATAATACTATCCGGACACGGTAATAAGGAAGGCACGGCTAAGGCAGTGTTCATGATTGAGAACATGATTTTCTTAATATTCCAATGGCGACGAAGAGAAATAGTGGAACCAAGTCACATCGTTCAATTCCGAATACGAGTGAGCATTGAAACTCGCACTTGAATAAAATTTTGACATTGTTTGTAAACAGAACCATGTTTCACCATGTGACATATTCTTTCCAGAGTGTGTCATCTCTATGGATTCTCTGAACACTCCAAGATTCTTGGTGATTTGACCTGCCGCAACTAGAAACATGTGATATATCACGACACCATCGTCGTCTTGAGCGCCCCCTTCCCCTGTTTCAGTTAACTCTGCCTTTGGCTATCATCTTTCCATGCTGTTATGTCTCTTTACATGACACCAAAAAATAAAATAATTAAAAACTCATCTTTCTTGTTAAGATGTTAAGTAGCGGGTGCGTTAACTACACATGTTTATTGTAAATATATTCGTTATGAACATTTACAAGTTGATATCTGCTGAAAGTATTTAAGGAGCCAGTCTTCTTCCGCGTTTATAGATATTAACACTTCTTGATTTGCCCATGTAGCTGTCCATGGTATACGTAAAATTTCTCTGAAACACGTCTAGGAGGGTGAAACAATCCTATTCCAAGACTACTTTCGAGCGTGTGCTACACCGTTAACAGATTCTCCAGCAGAGAAAGGGATCGATACCTGCAGCACAGTGAGAAATATATCGTTCTCTTAAACGAAATTAATTCGCCAGCGTCTGAATACACACTCTGAGATAAACGTAGTTGACCCAAGTCCAACAATACCGTTTTCAGCTCCAAAACAACAGTTGACATATATTTTTCGGGGATCGTATTAAATGTCAATAGAAGAACTAACAGTATAACTAAAAACACGCCTTCATACGTGACAATTTTGATCACTAACGTTCTTTTCTGTATATACTATGTATATACTTTTTGACGTATGCCGACGTCGACCAACATTATACACGACAATAATCGAAAAGATGACGTAAAAACGCTTGCTGTGATTATGCTCGCAGGTCCTCTACTAACGACAGTTACGTGTTAAATATATACGTTACAGGTCCTCTACTAACGACAGTTACGTGTTAAATATATACGTTACAGGTCCTCTACTAACGACAGTTACGTGTTAAATATATACGTTACAGGTCCTCTACTAACGACAGTTACGTGTTAAATATATACGTTACAGGTCCTCTACTAACGACAGCAACGTGTTAAATATATAAATTACAGGTCTTTTAATAGCGACAGTTTCGTGTTAAATATAAACGTTACATGTCTTCTAATAGCGACAGCTAGGTGTTAGTTACAGGTCCTCCACTAACGACAGCTATGTGTTAAATATATACGTTACATGTCTTCTAATAGCGACAGCTACGTGTTAAATATACGTGAAATTGCCCGTCCTTATGCTAGCACAACACTATAAGCATACACTTCTTAAGTTAATAGCAATATGAACACAAAATATTACAAAATACTGATCGATGCAGTTGCTACCACATAATTAGCGATGTTGTTATGTATTCATGATCATACTTCCACCTGGTCTCCTTGTAATAAGAAAATAGTCCTACTAGATTTTCCATCTGTGCCAATCGCCCGACACATCTGATCTCAGCGGTTAAACGTTATTTCCATGTTATGGGTTTAATTATCGTTAACATTTGTTCAGGATGCCTTACTCAAATCTGAACTCCACTGAAGACGGATGTGTAGGGCCATTGGCGATGAAGAAATCTGAACGCCTTTACCTCGGCTTCACTGAAAAAAATTTATTCTGGACAGAATACGTTGCATGCTGAATATTTACGTGGTTCAAAACCCTTACCATAAAATTAAATCACAACATAGCATTACACCAGTTCATTGTCTGATCATCTGTCCCGAAGCGCCCACCAATCATTACAGTTTACGTTACCTTACGCAACCAGACATTATGCCGGGAAGAAATAAATAAGAGCATATCGTTCTGGACGTAAATATAACTATCGCGAAGTGTTAAGTTAGAATAGAAATGTAGTACCAGGAGACTTTTAATGAGACAGTTAATTACGAAGAATGAACACATATGATTGATAGATTCGAACTAAGAAGACAACAATAATGAGTAACACATTTATATAATTATATGACACTAAGCTGGAGAGGAGATGGGCACCACTGGCTAAACCTTTTGTCCACTGAAATATTACAATGGATAATCACACACAGATCAATTCCCAAGAAAAGAAATTTGAAAGTGTGTACGCATTACAGTACCATTAGCCTTATAACGCACCCCAGTAAAGTGATTCTCAAAATACTATGATAACAGTATAAAGCACAAGTCGGAAGAAATAATTGCAGAAGAACAAGGTGGCTTCAGAGCAAACAGAAGCACTTTTGAACAAATATTTAATATTCGAACATTGATTGAAAAACATATTCAGCACCAATGTGATCTATACCACAGTTTCATTGACTTTACACAGACCTTTAACCGTGTTTGGCTTGATGGTCTGTGGCACATACTGAGGCAATTTAATTTTGACACCACAATCATAGACAGTATTGAAACGCTGTAAAAAAATGCAAATAGTGCTATCTTGTCAAACAATACAATTGGAGAGTTCCTCAAAACAAATGTAGGAGTTCGACAAGGAGGAATAATGTCTCCAATACTTTTCAACATATACTTAGAGCACATCATGCAAGAGGCATTACATGATTGCAACACGTCTATATCGATAGGAGGTCGCCCTATTTGCAACTTATGTTTCGCTGATGATATTGATCTTATAGCTGGGTCAGAAGAAGCACTGCAAGAGTTAACATCAAAGTTGGAAAAAGTTACCAACAAGTACGCAATGCAAATCAATACAGAAAACAGCAAAATTTTGGTTAACAGCAGAGACACAGAAAGACAGACTAACATCATGATGAATGGACATAAGGTGAATACCTTCAAATACCTCAGATCCAGTATATGCAGCGATGAAAAATGCAAAGCAGAAATAAAAATAAGGCTGGGAATGGCGTAAGCGTCCTTGTCAAGACTAACGGTGATTAGGAAAAGCAACATCAGTGTTGGAGTGAAAATCGCTGGTGCTTTCTGTTGTGCTGTATGGTTGTGAGAGTTGGACACTCACTGCCGACATGGAGAGAAGATTACAGGCTTTTGTGTACAAATGCTACAGACAAATTCTACGAATTTCCTGTAGGGAACATAAGACCAATGTGTTCGTAAGAAATAAAGTAGAGATGTGCGCAGGTGTCCAGGAGCCATTGCTTTCAATAGTGAAAAGACGAAAACTAGCATGGTTTGGACATGTATGCAGGCATGATTCCTTGTCAAAAACAATACTGCAGGGAACTGTCGAAGGGAGAAGAAGCAGAGGAGGGAAAATAAAGGCACCGACAGACAACATCAAGGAATAGACAGGACAAGATATTTCCACACTCATACGCATCGCTGAGGACAGAATTCGCTGGAGGACTGTGTGCTGAAGTATCCAATGTGGTACCCTTACGACCCTGAAGGGCTATGGGTTTATTGATTGATTAATAAGACTAATATAGACAGTGTAGGCTCGGCGGTAGAATGAGAGTCAGGGAATGTACATAAATTTCGTCAACATTATTTGACCATCCCAACAACTGTCAAGAATTCTGGACAGAACACACATAAAAATTAAAACAGAAAATATTCGATAAAAAAATTATTTAAAAAAAATACATGTTTTGTTTCACATTTTCATGTAAAAGATATTCAAATTCGCACGATTTAATTTGCGAATCATAAACAGAACTGTTTCCAAAACATTTGCCAAAACACATTCCCGCTTGTCAACAACTTTAAACTTTTGAACCTCCTCCTCCTCAATTGTTGATTTATTTATGGACATGGGAGTCCGTCGGTGATAAAAGACCGATATCCAGAATTAATTCGGACTTCATTCTTGACGTTTTTGATTATTGTCGTGTTCGTTGTTCACTATTTATATGCTATATTCATGCCAAAAATAGCTAAGGCTGATCAACGACATTCACGGAAATAATCAAAATGGACCTTTCAGGTCATGTGTACGTATTATGTGCTATTTTATGCAGTTCATTGTTTAAAATTTTGTTATTATATGCAGTGTCTTGTTTAAATAATTGTTATTAAAGGCAGTGTCTAGTTTAAAATTATGTTATTATATGCAGTGTCTTGTTTAAAATTATGTTATTATATGCGGTTCCTTCTTTAAAATTATGTTATTATATGCAATGTCTTGTTTAAAATTATGTTATTATGGGATGTGCCTTGTTTAAAATTATGTTATTATAGGCAGTGTCTTGTTAAAATAATTGTTATTAAAGGCAGTGTTTATTTAAAATTATGTTATTATGGGATGTGCCTTGTTTAAAATGATGTTATTAAAGGCAGTGTCTAGTTTACAACTTGTGGAAATCAGTGGGAAACAGAAAACTCTCGTCCCTCCCCCTCCATTTCCATGTACAATACGGGACTGTTTTGGGAGTCCAGCTGGCTGTCAGAGCTAATAAGTTAAAGTGGCCAAGAAGTCATGCTGCCTACGTTCGTCGAGTGGTGTGCTATCAAACCTCAGCTATTAACCATGACACGTCACTTTATATTTTTCGGACTAGATCCTGCTAAACAGCTGGAGTTTGAGAAAGAATGCAAAACAATATTAGTGAATAAATATTAAAAATATATTGATCCGTTGTCGCTGAACATCCGAGAAGCGTAACGGCCATGAGACCATGACCTATTAGGCATATTGAGTACAATCTGCATGCGCATGTGGTTGTGTCTGTGGGTCTCACACCAATGGCTCACTAGACAAAACAACGATGCAACAGAAAACCTTAGTAGATGACATGCCTTTATATTGAGGTTATCTTCTTATAGAAGCTTCATGGCACGTCATCTATACATTCCCGTAGACGTAACCTTCGATAATAATTACTATGTTGTTCAGACAGGTCGACGTTGTGCTTGAACTAGTTACGGGCGTGGGTGGGCGGAACAACAAAGAAAACTGTCACAAGGGCCAGAGTTGTGCCCTGATGTCGACGTATGATTTTGCGGCATTGGACTCGAAACACCACTGAGTCGAATGGCTGATGGAACAGAGGGCGGAGCACTTATGGGAATGCCCCACGTGCCGTGAGGCCAGTTTTCTAATAAAGACTCAAGTATAATCGGCACTGATTATAAAGCAGATTTACCGTCAGCAATACAATTATGGATCAAGAACTTCATCCAAACAGCGTAACTTATCTTGGCTTATTGATCTTTTCCCATGCTTACCAGAGACTGTCCACATAAAGTATACGCAAAATGACCAATGATTGTCTTGATTCTTGATCAGGAACAAACGTCGCAGCACTGAGGGCATTCCCATATATGCTCTGCTTGCCGTTCCGTCAGCAATCTAAAAGTTCAAGCACAGTGTCCCAGTCAGTTGTTGATTATGCGTTCTTCTGATCTTTCCACAGAGGGAGCACTTTTTCCCATCGCCTCTAGTCCCTTCCATTTCTACCATTCTCTGAATATGTACTTTGTCACGTTCGACTTCCTCCTCGTCTTCCGTAGGGTATCCATGATGCTCTAATCAATTCAATCCTGTATCTTCTATCTCGGTGCTGTTCCCCAAGGCTTTACCAGCTAACACATAAGCTCGTTCGTTTCCCCTGACCACAGCATGACCTGGACAGTAGATCCATGTAATTCTCTGTCCGTTGCTGAGAAGAGTGACCCATTCAGTTCTGATCACACACTTTTCTATCTTTCCCAGCATACTTTATTAGTCAAGTATTAAAAAAAGGGTTTAAAAGCCGTAGAAGATTTGCTTCACTGTACTCGGCTTCCCATATGCACTCCGTCCCTCTCAGTACCACTCGAGAGTACAACAAGACGACACGTGCCGCATTCGAACCCGTGACCTCTTGAACATAAGGCGAACAGCTTAACCACTACGCCAGGGAGATCTCCGTGTCAAGTATTAATGATTACTCACATCATGGTCATTTCATTAAGTGATAATGTTTGAAATCTTGGCGCTGGACTAATCTGCAGAATGACTAGGATCGATATTACTTATCCTGGAAAAAAATACTGTTTATACAATCGATTTACATACTGGGTTATTCAGCTGATTTATAAATTGGTGGTAATTGCGAAAACATGATCAGGATTGAATGGGAAAGAATATATCACGTGCAATTGTTTTCACTAATACAAATCATCATCATCATCAGGTGCCATGCCGGTTACGTAGGCGGTCACGGCTCTCCACAGCTCTCTGTTCACTGCATTATGTATCAAAGTCGTTGTTGTTTCCTTGCCGTGCCAGGTTGTCAAAAATATTTTCTCATGTTGTCACCCTCTGTCTCTGTTGCCTCCAATTGTGCCTGCTGTGACGATGTTCTCTACACCTGCCTGTCTCATGAAGTGGCAAAAAAAAAAAAAAAAAAGAAGATTGCCTTTTTCTTATATTGTTGATTAAGGTCCGTTTCGCATTTCACTCTTTCAACACCTCTACATTAGTTTTTCTGGCAGTCCATGGTATTCTCAGCATTCTTCTGTAGAACCACATCTCTGTTGCCTCTAATTTCTCACTTTCCAGTTTGTTTATTGTCCAAGACTCGCACCCATATATTAGTATAGGGGTTATATAGCACTGCAGAACTCTCTGTATCACCTCTAATGACAAGGTCACATTACACAGTATATTTTTCATTTTTCTGAGGATTTTTTTTTACCTGTCCTATTCTGCATCTTATTTTTGTTGAACTACTTCCATCTGCTGTAATCATTGTACCTGAATATTTGAATTGGTGGACCTGTTTTAATACTATATCATTAATACAACTAATACAAATATATACATATATTAACATGATTTATAAACATATAAAGGTACAAACATTCTGAAAAATATTGTATCGAAAATAGTTGTACTTGGATGAAAGGCGTAAATACCGCAGTTAACCCAGTGGCAAAAATACATGTATTATAATAATGTTTCAATTCGTTGATAGTTAACGGTAGACATATTTAAAGAGACGCCGATGTAGCGGATTTAAAGAGACAAGTTTCTATTGTCAAGAATAGATAATCAAGTATGACATGTACGGCGAGAGTATGTAAGGCATTTAAGAATATGTACAATCGCGAGATCCGTTTCTCTTCACACGCACACACACACATAAGAAAAAGCCCAGAATACACATTTCTCTTCACAGACACACACACCACACATAAAAGCAGACATGAATACACGTTAAGCTTATATGTATTAAGAATGACACGCGATAAACCACTACAAGAAATAAAATGCTATGTTGAAACATTCTGAATAGGGGTTCTCACGGACACTAACACGCCAAACAGCGGAACAGAAATTTCAGTTCTCGGGGGCTGATTCGTGACCTTGCAACAGCAACATAATAGATTTCGTACTACCCCATTGTGCATTGCCGAGAGTAGATTTTCAGTGTATTGTATTCGCTAGGGAAACGTGAGTAGTGAGGAATATCACCACGCGATAGAGTAATCTGATAACACGTGACTATCTACACCATTAACATAAATAAAATGGCGACATAATGCATATCAATTCTCTGGACTACATCCTGCTGGAAATCTAGTAAGATCACTGTCCAGCTACAAGAGAAATCTAGTAGGATCGCTGTCCTGAAACAAGAGGGATGTAGTAGGATCATTGTCCTGGCACAAGAGATATCTAGTAGGATCATTATTGATTTACAAGAAAGATCTATTAGGATCATTGTCCTGCTACTAGACAGAAAGAGATAGAGATCTATTATGATCATGTCCTGCTACAAAAAAGATCTAGAAGTTTGAGATGGAACTCTTAAAAAGTCTATAATAATTTAAACATAATTTTCACAGGGTATGTCATTTAATGCAACTTGTTCACTATTTACTATTTTGTATCCTAATGAAGACTTTTTAGCTGAGGCGTCGTCTGTCCCTATGTTTGCTGTTAAAATATGCATAATATTGGCAATACATTATACTTATCTCAGCCTCCCCCCTCCCATAACATTACATTGCTGTTATTAAAGAAAGCTGGTGCAACACCGATACTAGAATACATTAATAGACAGCAGATCAAATGGTTTTCTCACGTCAGCAGACTACCAGCAGACAGTGTTCCCCAACAAGTGAATAAGGGAGGCAAAAAAGTACCTATATATATATATATATATAGTTATATAGACCTTGTATTGCACCAGTTAGCGTCCCTTGACACTGGGGATTTATCTTCTTTAACCATTGTTGAATTTGTAGGTTCCATTAATACAATAATTGTATTTCAGTATAATTTGAACGAAATGCATTCGAACCACCAGCGAATTCGAGAGTTTGTGTTTGTCAGACTAACCCCTCCAGCACAGAGCCGACAGATAATAAATATATTTGGAAAAAAAATCACACATCATATATAAATGTATTTGTATATTAAAAAAAAAACCAAAAAAAAACTGAACACATAAAAAACGAAGAAAAAAACCGCAAGTGTAGGAGCTGTGAACAGCTAACTATACCGAGACGTAAAAAAAAAGAAGCAATTTAAAGTGATTTGTACAAGCGTTGAACGAAAATGAATACCTCGCTAGACAATATACTTAATTTATTGCCCCCAAAAAGGCAAACGATAACAAGGCCGAAGATAACAGGAGAAACAAAACTTCTAAAGTTACCACAATAGGTAGAGAATAATTTTTCATTAAGAACGAGAAAACATGGCAGGAATGTGTGCTATGTTTGCGAGATTGAGTTCTGCTGTGAAAAAGCAAACGGTTCCACTAAAAAACCTGCACAGCTGTAGCGGAATATTTGATTAGCAACAGTTACACGGTGTTCCCTGTATACTTCCTATACTTTATTTTTTCCCCATACATACAGCAAACGCGCACGCGTATGTATGCATATACGAGTATAAATATCTAAAATGGCCATTCATTGCAGGCAATGATGACAACAGTTTCAGACTTGTTTTGTTGCATCTCTCTGGCATGTTCGGAGATGACTAAATGTTCAATTCTGACATAGAGTCCTTCATAAGTCCATGCCTCATGTTGAGCACACGTGACCAGGATTGGACATGTGTTTGATTGTTCTTCGGTGTTTTCGGGCAGCACGCTTTCTCTGTGCCTCTGAGACTTACTCCTGAGCGATGCAAGAACATTTGCTGGTGTTGAAGCATCACTGTGCGATTCTGAGCGAGACTCCCAGAATGTGGCGTCTGTGTTTGTTGAAGTTCCTTAGAGATACTCTGTGAGTCCTTGAATCATTTGTCCACTAACCAATTGTTTTCCCTTAAGAAGTTCGCCATATATCGGATGTTTCGGGATGCGTTGTCGGGAATACACACATGTTCCATCCATCTCAGTTTGACTTTCTTCAGCAGTGTATGAATGTTGCATATAGTGAGGACTTCCGCAGTGTATGAATGTTGCATCTAGTGAGGACTTCAGCAGTGTATGAATGTTGCATCTAGTGAGGACTTCAGCAGTGTATGAATGTTGCATCTAGTGAGGACTTCAGCAGTGTATGAATGTTACATCTAGTGAGGACTTCAGCAGTGTATGAATGCTGCATATAGTGAGGACTTCAGCAGTGTATCAATGTTGCATATAGTGAGGACTTCAGCAGTGTATTAATGTTGCATATAGTGAGGACTTCAGCAGTGTATGAATGTTGCATATAGTGAGGACTTCAGCAGTGTATGAATGTTACATCTAGTGAGGACTTCAGCAGTGTATGAATGCTGCATATAGTGAGGACTTCAGCAGTGTATGAATGCTGCATATAGTGAGGACTTCAGCAGTGTATGAATGTTGCATATAGTGAGGACTTCAGCAGTGTATGAATGTTGCATATAGTGAGGACTTCAGCAGTGTATGAATGTTGCATATAGTGAGGACTTCAGCAGTGTATGAATGTTGCATATAGTGAGGACTTCAGCAGTGTATGAATGTTGCATCTAGTGAGGACTTCAGCAGTGTATGAATGTTGCATATAGTGAGGACTTCAGCAGTGTATGAATGTTACATCTAGTGAGGACTTCAGCAGTGTATGAATGTGCATGTAGTGAGGACTTCAGCAGTGTATGAATGTTACATCTAGTGAGGACTTCAGCAGTGTATGAATGTTACATCTAGTGAGGACTTCAGCAGTGTATGAATGTGCATGTAGTGAGGACTTCAGCAGTGTATGAATGTTACATCTAGTGAGGACTTCAGCAGTGTATGAATGTTGCATATAGTGAGGACTTCAGCAGTGTATGAATGTTACATCTAGTGAGGACTTCAGCAGTGTATGAATGTGCATGTAGTGAGGACTTCAGCAGTGTATGAATGTTACATCTAGTGAGGACTTCAGCAGTGTATGAATGTTACATCTAGTGAGGACTTCAGCAGTGTATGAATGTGCATGTAGTGAGGACTTCAGCAGTGTATGAATGTTACATCTAGTGAGGACTTCAGCAGTGTATGAATGTTGCATATAGTGAGGACTTCAGCAGTGTATGAATGTTACATCTAGTGAGGACTTCAGCAGTGTATGAATGTTGCATCTAGTGAGGACTTCAGCAGTGTATGAATGTTGCATCTAGTGAGGACTTCAGCAGTGTATGAATGTTACATCTAGTGAGGACTTCAGCAGTGTATGAATGTTACATCTAGTGAGGACTTCAGCAGTGTATGAATGCTGCATATAGTGAGGACTTCAGCAGTGTATGAATGCTGCATATAGTGAGGACTTCAGCAGTGTATGAATGTTGCATATAGTGAGGACTTCAGCAGTGTATGAATGTTGCATATAGTGAGGACTTCAGCAGTGTATGAATGTTGCATCTAGTGAGGACTTCAGCAGTGTATGAATGTTACATATAGTGAGGACTTCAGCAGTGTATGAATGTTGCATATAGTGAGGACTTCAGCAGTGTATGAATGCTGCATATAGTGAGGACTTCAGTATCAGGTACTTTATCTTGCCACTTTATTCTAAGAAATTTGCGTATACAAACTGTGTGAACGTGTTTTATTAACACCATGGTGTGCCTGCCATAAGTAGTTTTGAAGCCGTTTTGAACGCGGCATAGAAAAATGTGGACATAGAGGTATGAATTATAATATGGACATATTTATCAATTTCTGCGTATTTCATCCAATGACAGGAGCAGACATATTTCAACATAATACACAAAGATACAAAGATATCATCAGACCACATGACTGAATAACAAATGTGAACACCACTAGATGTAGTGTAGGAAGAAGATGTGGCACAATATGAGGTGAATGTAGTGTAGGAAGCAGATGTGAACACAACTAGATTAGGTGAATGTAGTGTAGGAAGCAGATGTGAACACCACTAGATGAGGTGAATGTAGTGTAGGAAGAAGATGTGAACACTACTAGATGAGGTGAATGTAGTGTAGGAAGCAGATGTGAACACCACTAGATGAGGTGAATGTAGTGTAGGAAGAAGATGTGAACACTACTAGATGAGGTGAATGTAGTGTAGAAAGCAGATGTGAACACAACTAGATTAGGTGAATGTAGTGTAGGAAGCAGATGTGAACACCACTAGATGAGGTGAATGTAGTGTAGGAAGAAGATGTGAACACTACTAGATGAGGTGAATGTAGTGTAGGAAGCAGATGTGAACACCACTAGATGAGGTGAATGTAGTGTAGGAAGAAGATGTGAACACTACTAGATGAGGTGAATGTAGTGTAGGAAGCAGATGTGAACACTACTAGATGAGGTGAATGTAGTGTAGGAAGCAGATGTGAACACTACTAGATGAGGTGAATATAGTGTAGGAAGCAGATGTGAACACTACTAGATGAGGTGAATATAGTGTAGGAAGCAGATGTGAACACCACTAGATGAGGTGAATGTAGTGTAGGAAGCAGATGTGAACACCACTAGATGAGGTGAATGTAGTGTAGGAAGAAGATGTGAACACTACTAGATGAGGTGAATGTAGTGTAGGAAGCAGATGTGAACACTACTAGATGAGGTGAATATAGTGTAGGAAGCAGATGTGAACACCACTAGATGAGGTGAATGTAGTGTAGGAAGCAGATGTGAACACTACTAGATGAGGTGAATATAGTGTAGGAAGCAGATGTGAACACCACTAGATGAGGTGAATGTAGTGTAGGAAGCAGATGTGAACACTACTAGATGAGGTGAATATAGTGTAGGAAGCAGATGTGAACACCACTAGATGAGGTGAATGTAGTGTAGGAAGCAGATGTGAACACCACTAGATGAGGTGAATGTAGTGTAGGAAGCAGATGTGAACACAACTAGATTAGGTGAATGTAGTGTAGGAAGAAGATGTGAACACCACTAGATGAGATGAATGTAGTGTAGGAAGCAGATGTGAACACTACTAGATGAGGTGAATGTAGTGTAGGAAGCAGATGTGAACACCCCTAGATGAGGTGAATGTAGTGTAGGAAGCAGATGTGAACACAACTAGATGAGGTGAATGTAGTGTAGGAAGCAGATGTGAACACCACTAGATGAGGTGAATATAGTGTAGGAAGAAGATGTGAACACCACTAGATGAGGTGAATATAGTGTAGGAAGCAGATGTGAACACCACTAGATTAGGTGAATATAGTGTAGGAAGAAGATGTGAATACCATATCATCATCGTCTGATAAATATCATTAAAAAATATAAGAAAATCAATTCTGATACCAGATTACTGCACCAGAAATTAAAAACCAGAAAGCAAAGAAGAAATATGCAATTACACTATATATATATATATACACTAACACACACACACACACTATACTACTACTACTTCAAAATCCTGAAGTCGATCTGAACATATATAATGATTGAAATAATATCATAGAACGATCAATTAGAAACCCACAGGAAGAGTTAAGCATACCCTAATGCAGAAAGAGAAATGGACGAAGAAATAAAGAAAGAGGCAGCTAAAAGGAACGGTGCTGAGGTAAACAAAAGAATTATATATATATATTTAGAAGCAACAGAGATGTAGTTCTACAGAAGAATGCTGAGAATACCATCGACTGCCAGAAAAACTAATGTAGAGGTGTTGAAAGAGTCAAATGCGAAACGGACCTTAATCAACAATATAAGAAACAGGCAATCTTCTTTTTTTTGGCCACTTCATGAGACAGGCAGGTTTAGAGAACATAATCACAACAGACAAGATTGAAGGCAACAGAGACAGAGGGCGACAACGTGAGAAAATATTAGACAATTTGACAACCTGGCACGGCAAGGAAACACCAACGTCTTTGATACACACTACTGTCGACAGAGAGCTGTGGTGAGCCATGACCGCATACGCCAGCCTGCATGGCACCTGATGATATATATATATTACGGCAGATCAGTAAAACCCTAATGAAAATAAAGTATTAATAAAACCAGTCAACGACCTGGAGGAAAGAGCTAGGTGAGAAACATAGACAAGAGATGGATATAATTAACCAAATGAAGAAAAAGATTGGCAGGTGTGTCAAATACCTGCGCCCATCATGGAACTGGCAGGCGATATATATATATAAAATAATACATAATAGGTGCATACCCAATTACCGTTTTGACATTCAAACCCCCATTCCCCCCTCCATATTTAAGATATCAGAACAAGACTTTTAACACTATGAATTTAACCGAATGGTGGGTATAGACCCCCACCCCTTCTTATCTTAAAAACAACACCCCCTCCCAAAAAAGGCAGCAATATTTTCATGAAAAAATCGGGAATTACTTAGCCCCACCCCTTCCTTCCTCATGTACGAAAACGTAATTACGGCACTGTGGACATGAATAATTGAACTGTAACAGATCTATAACACTGTCTCGTGTACATTATCCCGTAACAGATCTATAGCATCTCTTGTACATTATCCCGTAACAGATCTATAACACTGTCTCTTGTACATTATCCCGTAACAGATCTATAACATTGTCTCTTGTACATTATCCCGTAACAGATCTATAGCATCTCTTGTACATTATCCCGTAACAGATCTATAACACTGTCTCTTGTACATTATCCCGTAACAGATCTATAACATTGTCTCTTGTACATTATCCCGTAACAGATCTATAGCATCTCTTGTACATTATCCCGTAACAGATCTATAACACTGTCTCTTGTACATTATCCCGTAACAGATCTATAACATTGTCTCTTGTACATTATCCCGTAACAGATCTATAGCATCTCTTGTACATTATCCCGTAACAGATCTATAACATTGTCTCTTGTACATTATCCCGTAACAGATCTATAACATTGTCTCTTGTACATTATCCCGTAACAGATCTATAGCATCTCTTGTACATTATCCCGTAACAGATCTATAGCATCTCTTGTACATTATCCCGTAACAGATCTATAACATCTCTTGTACATTATCCCGTAACAGATCTATAGCATCTCTTGTACATTATCCCGTACAGATCTATAACACTGTCTCTTGTACATTATCCCGTAATAGATCTATAGCATCTCTTGTACATTATCCCGTAATAGATCTATAGCATCTCTTGTACATTATCCCGTAATAGATCTATAGCATCTCTTGTACATTATCCCGTAACAGATCTATAACACTGTCTCGTGTACGTTATCCCGTAACAGATCTATAACATCTCTTGTACATTATCCCGTAATAGATCTATAGCATCTCTTGTACATTATCCCGTAACAGATCTATAACATCTCTTGCACATTATCCCGTAATAGATCTATAACATTGTCTCTTGTACATTATCCCGTAATAGATCTATAGCATCTCTTGTACATTATCCCGTAATAGATCTATAGCATCTCTTGTACATTATCCCGTACAGATCTATAACATTGTCTCTTGTACATTATCCCGTACAGATCTATAGCATCTCTTGTACATTATCCCGTAACAGATCTATAACACTGTCTCTTGTACATTATCCCGTAACAGATCTATAACATCTCTTGCACATTATCCCGTAATAGATCTATAACATTGTCTCTTGTACATTATCCCGTAACAGATCTATAACATCTCTTGCACATTATCCCGTAATAGATCTATAACACTGTCTCTTGTACATTATCCCGTAACAGATCTATAGCATCTCTTGTACATTATCCCGTAACAGATCTATAACACTGTCTCGTGTACATTATCCCGTAACAGATAACATCTCTTGTACATTATCCCGTAACAGATCTATTCTTCTTCTTCTGCTTTCGTTCTCAAACTCCTGCAGATTAGCAGGATGTAGTCCGGAGAACGGAATGCGTTGTGTCATGGTGTACAGAATTGCTGCGATATCTGCGCCTTTCGGCCTGACACATCTGACTTCAGCATGGCTTTGGGTCACTGACCCTATATGGGATGGAACAGCCAACTCCATCCCATAACCTCCTTAGTCGCCTTTTACGACATGCTTGGAAAGTAAACAGTGTTGCTATTCGTTGCTTCCCTTTCGGGCCCCGGCAACACACGGGCGAACAGATCTATAACATTGTCTCTTGTACATTGTCTCTTGTACATTGTCTCTTGTACATTGTCCTTTAACAGATCTATAACATTGTCTCTTGTACATTGTCTCTTGTACATTGTCCTGTAACATAGCTATAACACTGTCTCTTGTACATTGTCCTGTAACATAGCTATAACACTGTCTCTTGTACATTGCGTTCAACTGATATTTGTCCACATCCTGTTATATTTCTGTAATTACTGTGCTGTTGCCTTGAACTTGCAATATTGTCCCTTTCCTGTCTGTGTGTATACACACATTATCGTACTATCATGTCATGCCTTTCAACATACGTAACACACTTTCACGAGCAAGCTGGGATTATTCTACCTATACTGACGACACAGGTCTGGAATGTAATGTGAAAATTTGTGTCTGTCATCAGTCAAGCGTTTAAAATAACACAAATAAAATAACACTTGTACAAGATTCATTTCTTAACATTACTGCAATCTTTCTAAATTTGTCTTTCGACAGTAACGGTCTACGAGCAGAAATCTAAACAAGTCTTCGTAGGTGATGATTGTGATTATTTCTGTGTTTTTCATTGGTCAATATGTGTATACTTTGTGTTACCTGTCAGCACCGACAAACGAAATTCATGGAAATAATCGAAAACATGACATATAGAAGGCTGATTTTGATTGTGCTCGTAGATTTTTACTGTCGATAGCCACGATCTTCATCAAGTAAAAGTACACGTAATGAAGTTATGAATTAGCTTCGTAGCACACGGTTTTCTCATATCTGCTCAGCTGTCTAACCAGTACTTGATCAGAAATAGTCTGAGGATCGCTTCAGCACTTAAGAAAATATACTATATTCGCCAACCTTCCCAGATTATAAGTACTGGTACCTATTTATTGGTCGCTGTTCAAAATACAGGAGGTTTTATTTTCAACCACAGTGCCAAGTGAAAAACAAACCAAGGTATCCTGGTTAGCGGAAAGTGGCTTAAATCGTGCGCGACCTTCGGCTGTATAAGCCTCGTTGGCTGATTTAAAACAGACTTCTATAACGACTCACTTGCCTTTTTCCGTGATTTATATTGGCTGTAAACACAACATACACAAAGTGACCAATGAATATCAAGGGCTATTCGCTGCTGGGGTTATTGACAAACAAACAACAAACAGAAGGTTGTTTTAAAGGCAAACATGTCTTATATCGTCGATGATGACCCTCAAATACACTATCACGGTTCCCTAAATTATTTTTTAGTAATGTTAATATTGATGTAACTACCACTTTCGTACTAAGACAATACCACCATTACTATTTTCGCACTAAGACAATACCACCATTACTACTTTCGCACTAAGATAATACCACCATTACTACTTTCGTACTAAGATAATACCACCATTACTACTTTCGTACTAAGACAATACCACCATTACTACTTTCGCACTAAGACAATACCACCACTACTACTTTCGCACTAAGACAATACCACCATTACTACTTTCGCACTAAGACAATACCACCATTACTACTTTCGCACTAAGACAATACCACCATTACTACTTTCGCACTAAGACAATACCACCATCACTACTTTCGCACTACCACAACCACCAGAGACAAATGATAGATATACTCAGTAGGAAGAAGGTCTTGTGTTCTCTCAGTGACCCACCAGATCAACCACAATGCAACAGCAAACTGAAGTATATGACATGTACATATTTTGAGGTTTTTCTCTTTTGGAAACTGTACTGCAATTCGTCTTTATAATTACATCTGTACCTCCTCTGAGGTGGAGGCTTCGTTTAAAAGTGTTGCACATTGCTGAAATCTGGGAGTACTCTGGTATAAAATACATCTAAAAAAACACATTGAGCGCACAAAAAGATACATATAGTCTTAGGATCAAAACAATTCACTCTTAAGGATAAAAATAAACAAAACGAAGAACAAATATTGCAAATACTTCTGTTTTTTGTCAATACAAGAACTGGGATTTTTTTTTCTGTCGGAGTGTAAATTGTAAACAAACAAACTCACCCTGAACATGACGTGGCTACAGTAAGAGCATGCAGCCTTTATCGCGCAAGCAACTCGAACACTTCCTATAACTCCCTAACAGGAAAATACAGTATAACAGTTTTAAAAAATACAATTGTTACGGTTACTGGATTTACCATTACTAAAACTGTTCCATCAACAAAGAACCACTTTTGTAAATACTTCTGTTATTGTTAATACAATTGTTACGGCTATTGGAATTACCATAACTACAATAATAATATCTTTTGTTACTATGACAGTTTTTCTTCTTGTTAATGTTACTGTTACTATTATCGTTATTATTACAGATACAACTCCCATTTTTAAAGTTACCAAAATAATTATCATTGTTTCTGTTACAATTAAAATGGTTATTCTTCACATTGTTAATTCTACTGTTACAGTTAATATTATAAGTAAAATTGTTGCTATTATACTGATCCGCTTGCTACTACTTTTATTACCACGATTAGCTTTATTTTTCTTTATATTGGTGATACTGCTGTTTTCTTTTACAAGTGAAATTAAGATGTGTACTCTTCATATTGTTACTCCTGCTGCTACTGTAGCAACTTCAAATTTTTTTTTCCGAATATTATAGTTTTACTACAAGTAACATTGTTACCATTACTACTAAAATGTACTCTTTACTTTGTTATTTATGATGGTACTGTTACTACTACAAACAATATTGTTACTTTTAATATTGTTACTCCGTGTGCTACTACTACTAAAATATTGCTGCTTCTCTCATTGTTACTCCGTGTGCTACTACTACTACTACTGCACTACTACTACTACTACTACTACTACTGCACTACTACTACTACTACTACTACTACTGCACTACTACTACTACTACTACTACTACTACTACTACTGCTACTACTACTACTACTACTAAAATATTGTTGCTTCTCACATTATTACTCCAAGTGCTACTGCTACAACTAACATTAAAATAGCTGCTATCCATATCGCAGCTTCGGCTACTGCTACGTATAAAGCTGCAGATAAAAATGCTGACATTAGCTCTACTACAATTACTATTATCACGACTATTCTTGCAACAATTGCCTTACAAAATCATATACCGTTCTCCATAAATAAAATAAAATATGAAATATCACGCGACAAAAATCTTACTTTGATAATTGATAGTGAAATCGATATGCATATATTAGCAGTGGTTCCCAATCCACGAGTAGCGACCCCACCGTGGTCGCGAAGAACTTTCTATGAGGATCATAAGCTGAAATTGTAAACTAAAAAATATTGATTTTAAAGTGATTTTTGTTTGGATATTTTGCTTCTGCATATTTCTGTCTGAGTGGATTTTCAACGCATGCGCATTCGCACATCACAACAGGAAACCGATCAAATGTTGATAATGACATGAGGTTGACTTTAAAAAACAACAATAACCCAATTATGAATTCTGCTACTTGTTAAAAGAGTAACAATTTAAATCCAAGATGTCGTTAGTTTTAATTATACATAATTATATTATATTAAACTGTATATTTGGCATTTGTTTTCTTCGGCACGATTAGGGACTGTCCATACAAGATGTATACAACTTTTTGACACACTCCCCCTGTCAACGACTGTCAAGATAGCATGTGGCCCACCCTCCTTAATTACCTCAATTTTACCCCTCCCTTTCAATAAAAAAGTTGAAAACAGGATACACAAATTATTTCTCATCTTTTTTTTCCCCTTTCAAATTACAACATAAACCTACATGAGTGAATATATATTTTTTTATTTTGCTTGCAAGAAATAGTTTCAGAATGAAATAAAAATAGAACAAGCATATTTCGAAAATTCTTTAACTTTGCGTGGAGAAAGCTCAAATAAAATATGTTAACTCTGAAATTAAAACTGACAATGAAATAAAATGAGTTAGCTCTGAAATTAAAATTTACAATGAAATACAATTAGTTAGCTCTGAAATTAAAACTGACAATGAAATAAAATATGTTAACTCTGAAATTAAAACTGACAATTAAATAGAATGAGTTAGCTCTGAAATTAAAACTAACAATCTACTGACAAGTGTCAAGACTGAACAATATAAAATGAAAATGTGCATTCACTTAATGTATTTTAAAAATATTACTTTAATTGTGTAAAATATATCATTGCTGACGTCAACGTTTCAAGAATTCCACAGTCCTTTCGCTTATAAATAACTTGTTGATACCCCTTTATCCCTTATTTTGTTACATATTTCATGCTCTTTCACTTAAACAGCCTTTTTTTAAACAAATGTCAGGTTGTATTGCTTCTATGAAGTTGGGAACCACTGAATTAATACATGAAAATTTCTCCTTAACATTAACAGTAAAGCAAGAGACGAACACAACGATGTAATATATGTGTGCTTGCGTCAACCAAATTATACATGACACCCTGTTCATGTTATTATACTGCCTGTACCCTGAATTTAGCCTATTTAATTATTGAATGTTTTAACACTGTATTAGGAAATACCTGATCTCTATTTGTTGTGAGGTTACATCTATAACCTTTAGTGGATATCGAATGTAGGGCTTATGGGGGAAGGGATATCGAATGTAGGGCTTATGGAGAAGGGATATAGAATGTAGGGCTTATGGGGCAAGGGATATAGAATGTAGGGCTGATGGGGCAAGGGATATCGAATGTAGGGCTTATGGGGGAAGGGATATAGAATGTAGGGCTTATGGGGGAAGGGATATCAAATGTAGGGCTTATGGGGGAAGGGATATAGAATGTAAGGCTGATGGGGCAAGGGATATAGAATGTAGGGCTGATGGGGCAAGGGATATCGAATGTAGGGCTTATGGGGGAAGGGATATAGAATGTAGGGCTTATGGGGGAAGGGATATCAAATGTAGGGCTTATGGGGGAAGGGATATAGAATGTAGGGCTGATGGGGCAAGGGATATAGAATGTAGGGCTGATGGGGCAAGGGATATCGAATGTAGGGCTTATGGGGGAAGGGATATCGAATGTAGGGCTTATGGGGGAAGGGATATAGAATGTAGGGCTGACGGGGGAAGGGATATCGAATGTAGGGCTTATGGGGGAAGGGATATCGAATGTAGGGCTTATGGGGGAAGGGAGTGAAAATGTTAGGATTTTGATAATGATAGTAATGGGAATGCTGGAAAGAATAGGAAAGAAAATATGATAGACAAAAAGAGAGATTAACAATGTGTTGTTTATAAGAAGAACGACAGTGTGTGAGGAATAGAAAAAGGAAAGAGTTAACACAACTTCAGATGATAGAAAGCAGAGAGTAATATTCTGAGAAGGACACACAATCAGAAACGTAGTGTGAGGTGGAATGAACGATTGAATGACAAATGTGAGAGCTGTATAAATCGACAATGAAATAGTGAACGATAATAAGGGTCTTCTGACAGAGCGTTACAGAAAGAGATAACTGACACAGTGTAATAGAAAGAGAGAACTGACACAGTGTAATAGAAAGAGAGAACTGACACAGTGTAATAGAAAGAGAGAACTGACACAGTGTAATAGAAAGAGAGAACTGACACAGTGTGAGATATAGAAAGAGAGAACTGACACAGTGTAATAGAAAGAGAGAACTGACACAGTGTAATAGAAAGAGAGAACTGACACAGTGTAATAGAAAGAGAGAACTGACACAGTGTAATAGAAAGAGAGAACTGACACAGTGTAATAGAAAGAGAGAACTGACACAGTGTGAGATATAGAAAGAGAGAACTGACACAGTGTGAGATATAGAAAGAGAGAACTGACACAGTGTAATAGAAAGAGAGAACTGACACAGTGTAATAGAAAGAGAGAACTGACACAGTGTAATAGAAAGAGAGAACTGACACAGTGTGAGATATAGAAAGAGAGAACTGACACAGTGTAATAGAAAGAGAGAACTGACACAGTGTGAGATATAGAAAGAGAGAACTGACACAGTGTAATACGAGGCGTGTTCAAATGAAAACGGGACTTGTTACACCACGCGTGATAGAGCGCACTGATATTGATGACATTTTGCACTAGTAATGAGTATCCAATAATTTACATACGGTCACGTGTTCATCTTCCCAGCATGCATATGTGCTGCAGAAGACTGTTAACAATATGGCAGGTGTGATTCCGAACCCGTCCAAAGTGAATCAGCGTGCTGTGATCCAGTTTCTTTCATTTGAAGGATGTCAAGCAGTAGACATTCATCGGAGAATGAAGGCAGCATATGGTGACAAATGTTTGTCGAGGACCAGAGTGATGGAGTGGGTGCGTATGTTTAAAGACGGACGTGAGTTAACGGCAGATCTTGCACGGCCAGGTCAGGCGCATATTGTTGCAACAGAAGAAGCCATAGCCGTGCTTGATAAAGCAGTACTGACTGACCGTCGTCGGAGCATTCGTTCGCTTGCAGAAGAATTCCATATGTCCGCACGTCGCATAAATTGTGCAGGAAACATTGGCAAAGAAGAATTGGGAAGTTCTTCATCACCCAGCCTATAGTCCCGATTTATCCCCGTGTGATTTCCATTTGTTCGGACCGTTGAAGAAAGCACTAAAGGGACAGCGATTCAACAGCGACGCAGACGTGAAGACAGCGGTGACCACATGGTTCAGAGAACAGCCACGCAACTTTTTCTCGGACGGCATTCGACGTCTACCTAAACAGTGGGATGCTTGCCTAAATGCATACGGAGATTTTTTCTGATGAACCCAGGTGCATTCTTATTCACAAGTGGTTGCTTTGTTCAATTCCGTTGAAAATATTAAATTGCGTATGATACTTTTTAAATAAATCCACAAGTCCCGTTTTCATTTGAACACGCCTCGTAGAAAGAGAGAACTGACACAGTGTAATAGAAAGAGAGAACTGACACAGTGTGAGATATAGAAAGAGAGAACTGACACAGTGTAATAGAAAGAGAGAACTGACACAGTGTAATAGAAAGAGAGAACTGACACAGTGTAATAGAAAGAGAGAACTGACACAGTGTAATAGAAAGAGAGAACTGACACAGTGTAATAGAAAGAGAGAACTGACACAGTGTAATAGAAAGAGAGAACTGACACAGTGTAATAGAAAGAGAGAACAGACAAAGTGTAATAGAAAGAGAGAACTGACACAGTGTAATAGAAAGAGAGAACTGACACAGTGTAATAGAAAGAGAGAACAGACAAAGTGTAATAGAAAGAGAGAACTGACACAGTGTAATAGAAAGAGAGAACTGACACAGTGTAATATAAAGAGAGAACTGACAAAGTGTAATAGAAAGAGAGAACTGACAAAGTGTAATAGAAAGAGAGAACAGACAAAGTGTAATAGAAAGAGAGAACTGACACAGTGTAATAGAAAGAGAGAACAGACAAAGTGTAATAGAAAGAGAGAACTGACACAGTGTAATAGAAAGAGAGAACTGACACAGTGTAATAGAAAGAGAGAACTGACACAGTGTAATAGAAAGAGAGAACTGACACAGTGTAATAGAAAGAGAGAACTGACACAGTGTAATAGAAAGAGAGAACTGACACAGTGTGAGATACAGAAAGAGAGAACTGACACAGTGTAATAGAAAGAGAGAACTGACACAGTGTAATAGAAAGAGAGAACTGACACAGTGTAATAGAAAGAGAGAACTGACACAGTGTAATAGAAAGAGAGAACTGACACAGTGTAATAGAAAGAGAGAACTGACACAGTGTAATAGAAAGAGAGAACTGACACAGTGTGAGATATAGAAAGAGAGAACTGACACAGTGTAATAGAAAGAGAGAACTGACACAGTGTGAGATACAGAAAGAGAGAACTGACACAGTGTAATAGAAAGAGAGAACTGACACAGTGTAATAGAAAGAGAGAACAGACAAAGTGTAATAGAAAGAGAGAACTGACACAGTGTAATAGAAAGAGAGAACTGACACAGTGTAATAGAAAGAGAGAACTGACACAGTGTGAGATATAGAAAGAGAGAACTGACACAGTGTAATAGAAAGAGAGAACTGACACAGTGTGAGATATAGAAAGAGAGAACTGACACAGTGTAATAGAAAGAGAGAACTGACACAGTGTGAGATATAGAAAGAGAGAACTGACACAGTGTAATAGAAAGAGAGAACTGACACAGTGTGAGATATAGAAAGAGAGAACTGACACAGTGTAATAGAAAGAGAGAACTGACACAGTGTGAGATATAGAAAGAGAGAACTGACACAGTGTGAGATATAGAATGAGAGAACTGACACAGTGTGAGATATAGAATGAGAGAACTGACACAGTGTAATAGAAAAAGAGAACAGACAAAGTGTAATAGAAAGAGAGAACTGACACAGTGTAATAGAAAGAGAGAACTGACACAGTGTAATAGAAAGAGAGAACTGACACAGTGTAATAGAAAGAGAGAACTGACACAGTGTAATAGAAAGAGAGAACTGACACAGTGTAATAGAAAGAGAGAACTGACACAGTGTGATAGAAAGAGAGAACTGACACAGTGTAATAGAAAGAGAGAACTGACACAGTGTAATAGAAAGAGAGAACTGACACAGTGTGAGATACAGAAAGAGAGAACTGACACAGTGTGAGATATAGAAAGAGAGAACTGACACAGTGTAATAGAAAGAGAGAACTGACACAGTGTGAGATACAGAAAGAGAGAACTGACACAGTGTGAGATATAGAAAGAGAGAACTGACACAGTGTAATAGAAAGAGAGAACTGACACAGTGTAATAGAAAGAGAGAACTGACACAGTGTGAGATATAGAAAGAGAGAACTGACACAGTGTAATAGAAAGAGAGAACTGACACAGTGTGATAGAAAGAGAGAACTGACACAGTGTGAGATATAGAAAGAGAGAACTGACACAGTGTAATAGAAAGAGAGAACTGACACAGTGTAATAGAAAGAGAGAACAGACAAAGTGTAATAGAAAGAGAGAACTGACACAGTGTGAGATATAGAAAGAGAGAACTGACACAGTGTAATAGAAAGAGAGAACAGACAAAGTGTAATAGAAAGAGAGAACTGACACAGTGTGAGATATAGAAAGAGAGAACTGACACAGTGTAATAGAAAGAGAGAACAGACAAAGTGTAATAGAAAGAGAGAACTGACACAGTGTAATAGAAAGAGAGAACTGACACAGTGTAATAGAAAGAGAGAACTGACACAGTGTAATAGAAAGAGAGAACTGACACAGTGTAATAGAAAGAGAGAACTGACACAGTGTAATAGAAAGAGAGAACTGACACAGTGTGAGATACAGAAAGAGAGAACTGACACAGTGTAATGGAAAGAGAGAACTGACACAGTGTGAGATACAGAAAGAGAGAACTGACACAGTGTGAGATATAGAAAGAGAGAACTGACACAGTGTGAGATATAGAAAGAGAGAACTGACACAGTGTAATAGAAAGAGAGAACTGACACAGTGTAATAGAAAGAGAGAACTGACACAGTGTAATAGAAAGAGAGAACTGACACAGTGTAATAGAAAGAGAGAACTGACACAGTGTGAGATATAGAAAGAGAGAACTGACACAGTGTAATAGAAAGAGAGAACTGACACAGTGTAATAGAAAGAGAGAACTGACACAGTGTAATAGAAAGAGAGAACTGACACAGTGTGAGATATAGAAAGAGAGAACTGACACAGTGTAATAGAAAGAGAGAACTGACACAGTGTGAGATATAGAAAGAGAGAACTGACACAGTGTGAGATATAGAAAGAGAGAACTGACACAGTGTAATAGAAAGAGAGAACTGACACAGTGTAATAGAAAGAGAGAACTGACACAGTGTGATAGAAAGAGAGAACTGACACAGTGTGAGATATAGAAAGAGAGAACTGACACAGTGTGAGATATAGAAAGAGAGAACTGACACAGTGTAATAGAAAGAGAGAACTGACACAGTGTGATAGAAAGAGAGAACTGACACAGTGTGAGATATAGAAAGAGAGAACTGACACAGTGTGAGATATAGAAAGAGAGAACTGACACAGTGTAATAGAAAGAGAGAACTGACACAGTGTGAGATATAGAAAGAGAGAACTGACACAGTGTGAGATATAGAAAGAGAGAACTGACACAGTGTGATAGAAAGAGAGAACTGACACAGTGTAATAGAAAGAGAGAACTGACACAGTGTAATAGAAAGAGAGAACTGACACAGTGTAATAGAAAGAGAGAACTGACACAGTGTAATAGAAAGAGAGAACTGACACAGTGTAATAGAAAGAGAGAACTGACACAGTGTAATAGAAAGAGAGAACTGACACAGTGTGAGATATAGAAAGAGAGAACTGACACAGTGTGAGATATAGAAAGAGAGAACTGACACAGTGTGAGATATAGAAAGAGAGAACTGACACAGTGTGAGATATAGAAAGAGAGAACTGACACAGTGTAATAGAAAGAGAGAACTGACACAGTGTGATAGAAAGAGAGAACTGACACAGTGTGAGATATAGAAAGAGAGAACTGACACAGTGTGAGATATAGAAAGAGAGAACTGACACAGTGTAATAGAAAGAGAGAACTGACACAGTGTAATAGAAAGAGAGAACTGACACAGTGTGAGATATAGAAAGAGAGAACTGACACAGTGTAATAGAAAGAGAGAACTGACACAGTGTGAGATATAGAAAGAGAGAACTGACACAGTGTAATAGAAAGAGAGAACTGACACAGTGTAATAGAAAGAGAGAACTGACACAGTGTGAGATATAGAAAGAGAGAACTGACACAGTGTAATAGAAAGAGAGAACTGACACAGTGTAATAGAAAGAGAGAACTGACACAGTGTGATAGAAAGAGAGAACTGACACAGTGTGAGATATAGAAAGAGAGAACTGACACAGTGTAATAGAAAGAGAGAACTGACACAGTGTAATAGAAAGAGAGAACAGACACAGTGTGATAGAAAGAGAGAACTGACACAGTGTGAGATATAGAAAGAGAGAACTGACACAGTGTAATAGAAAGAGAGAACTGACACAGTGTAATAGAAAGAGAGAACTGACACAGTGTGAGATATAGAAAGAGAGAACTGACACAGTATAATAGAAAGAGAGAACTGACACAGTGTAATAGAAAGAGAGAACTGACACAGTGTGAGATATAGAAAGAGAGAACTGACACAGTGTAATAGAAAGAGAGAACTGACACAGTGTGAGATATAGAAAGAGAGAACTGACATAGTGTAATAGAAAGAGAGAACTGACACAGTGTGAGATACAGAAAGAGAGAACTGACATAGTGTAATAGAAAGAGAGAACTGACACAGTGTAATAGAAAGAGAGAACTGACACAAGGTAATAGAAAGAGAGAACTGACACAGTGTAATAGAAAGAGAGAACTGACACAGTGTAATAGAAAGAGAGAACTGACACAGTGTGAGATATAGAAAGAGAGAACTGACATAGTGTAATAGAAAGAGAGAACTGACACAGTGTAATAGAAAGAGAGAACTGACACAGTGTAATAGAAAGAGAGAACTGACACAGTGTGAGATATAGAAAGAGAGAACTGACACAAGGTAATAGAAAGAGAGAACTGACACAGTGTGAGATATAGAAAGAGAGAACTGACACAAGGTAATAGAAAGAGAGAACTGACACAGTATGAGATACAGAAATGAGCTGACAGAACGTATGAGAGAGAATGACCAAATGAGAGACGGAGTGTGAAAAATAGAGACAAAAAGAAAACTAAACAGATATGCGATTAACTACTCCATGAAACACTGATCAATATTTGGCTGCTCTCCACGGAGTTCTGTAATATAGAGCAGTTGTTCCAAGTGTCTTGTTCCCTTCGTAAGGCTAAGTTACTCTTGGCTGTGCTGCAGAAATTATCTGATCCAGCTCTAGCCTACAGTACCTGCATCCCACATCAATTTGAAGATAGCAAGAAGTGTGTGAAAAAGACCAAGGTAAGCAAGAACTGAAGAGAAAAGACATACTTAACGGTACACAGTCAGAGGTACAAATGAACGTCCACGCGTTACTTAGGAATCACCTGAGTAAAGTAACACGGGGAAAGATCACAGGTGAGGGAGTACTTTACACTTTCGATTGGTTTTATTTACACACCTGTTTGGTTGTGCCGTTCCCCTTTCTCGTTCCCTCCAACATATGCAGAGGTAAACATCCTCACATATAACAAAGAAATACTAGTTTACATGTATTCAGAGGACAACGATTGCACGCGTCTTTGGGTGAGCCCGGTGAGCTTTGGGTGAGTTTAAATAGAATCCGATCGAGATGGACAAGTGAGACAAACTAAGGACAATCATACGGATAAAATGTAGATGGACGAACATTTTGTACATCACTATCGGTGTGCGTGTGCGTATAATAATAAAAAGAATATATTAGGGATCAAACCCGAAATAAAGGAATGACGAAAACGGATGTGCTGGACCTTGGACGTCCAGACCACAGAGTGGCTAACCGAGGTGGAAATAAAACAGTTTTACTGTGGAACCTGCAGCACAACGTAATTCACGCTCCCTGGCGGAAATCACACGATATATTCGTTGTGGTTATATGAAAGCGAACGCTGAAGAAGAAGAAGCTGAAGAAGAAGAAGAAAAAAGAATATATATACATATAGTATATGTATGATATACGCACATTATGCATGAGATTCAATATTGAAGAATGGTTAAATCCTAGTTTAAGTCACCGTTGTGCTATAAATAGCACACTGTTTACATTTTAACTAGCTGACGTCACTAATTTCTGTGTAACACCAATGAAATTAATGGCTGCCATGACGTCACATCCCGACAATCACTGAGTTCAAATCTAGACACAGAGGAATGTTTCTTTTCAAATTTACATAATTTTTAAAATTTTCCTATGATTTGTACTGAGCGATCATTATTTCTGCCCGCTACACACGGATCGAATTGAGCGCACAGATTAGAAATATTATTTCGAATCCTAACCTTACTCTAAGTACTTAACCGTACACTTGCCAAATCACCCAACAAAGGTTAGCACATACCTCGAAAGTAGCACACATGTCACAGTGGAGAACTAAACTAGGATTGAGCCTTGAAGAATGTATTATTATTATTATTATTATTATTAAGTACACAACGAAGTTTATTTTGTAAAAAAAAAAACACAGTGTAAGGTTAACTGTCCTACACACTCTTTAGTCCACACAATTGGCCCACACACACTCTTTAGTCCACACAGCTGGACGACACACTCTCTTTAGTCTACACAACTGTCCGACATACTCTTTAGTCCACACAATTGGCCCACACACACTCTTTAGTCCACACAGCTGGACGACACATTATTTAGTCCACGCAACTGACACACACACACACACACTCTTTAGTCCACACAGCTGGACGACACACTCTCTTTAGTCTACACAACTGGACGACACACATCCTTTAGTCTACACAACTGGACGAAATATTCCCTTGGTAACGCAATGATTCCTATTCATCATACTCAAACTACTGCACCGAATAACCTCTACTGTTTCTGATAGAAATAGCACTACCACAAGCTACTATTATTTATGTTTACGTAAAGATCACAGAAGCAGTCTGGAATACTCCTTCCTGTTCCCTCATCTACTTCTTAATTCCTACCTTTCAAAACTGGATAGATGGACTCACACAGGACAAAATCTTCATATTCACTTTGTGCGTCTTTTCAACAAACCTGATTCGACAAGTAAGCAAGGATCAACAGGATCTTAGCAGCGATGAAGACCCATATCTTACAAGTTTAGAGGAAATCAACCATTGTAACTACAGAATGCATCCATGGTTAGGAGGCTAATTAACTACGGTACAACATGCGTCGATGTTGGGAGGGAATTAAGCTTTTTAACTACATCATAAGTCGTTGTTGGGAGATAATTAATCATTTTAACTACATCATAAGTCGTTGTTGGGAGGGAATTAATCATTTTAACTACATCATAAGTCGTTGTTGGGAGATAATTAATCATTTTAACTACATCATAAGTCGTTGTTGGGATGCTAACTAATTACGCCATGCGTCGATGTTGGGATGCTAACTAATTACGCCATGCGTCGATGTTGGGAGGGAATTAAGCTTTTTAACTACATCATAAGTCGTTGTTGGGAGATAATTAATCATTTTAACTACATCATAAGTCATTGTTTGGATGCTAACTAATTACGCCATACGTCGATGTTGGGATGGAATTAACTACTTTAACAACAATATGCATAGAAGTTGCAAGAAAGTCCCAACCCACATTAAAACCTGTCCATCTCATGGTGTTACAGCTCTCGATCACATTGAGTCGTCTTCTTCTTCTTCAGCGTTCATTCTCAAACTCCCGCTGGGTCTCTCTTGTAGCAGGACCATGGTCATATTAGATTTCCAGTAGGATGTTGTCTAGAGAATAGAAATGCGCTGTGCCGCCGGTTTACTTGCGATAATGGCCTGACACATCCGTCTTCGGCGGAGATAACATTGAGTCAAAAGTCATATATGACTTTCTCCGTAAATTATGCCAACAATTTCATTGTCAATTGTCTACCTCCCCCTCCCCACATATCAACATCAGTGAAGAATGCAAGAAACCAGCACTACAACCTACTTCACGCTCTCCAGGGAAAATCATGTGGAAGTTTATATTTGTTATCTTATCAGATATCCAACGCAGGAGACAAAAAAATCGCCCGTCCGTCAGGAAACGATGAACTGTACAGCCTATAACATGATAATAGTTGGAAATATGGCAGGATATCGGTTAATGTCATCTATGACGTAAAGAAACGATCATTTCAAAATCGTAGAAAAAAAAGTTGAGACTTGATACTTTATATTCCTCCAAATGTATTCTGCCCACCTCAACAGAGACAGCACAGCGTACCGCGTATAGCACATATCTCTGTAGCTCGTTTTATTATTTCGTTTCCTTAAAACATGTCTTATTTGTAGTTTAGTCTCCTCGGTAAACTTCGTCATCTTTTGTTCCCAGAGCTCCATAGATTTTGATTTTGTGTTCCATAGAGCTCTGGTGTTTTTATGGGTCAGTATGTTTGTCTTAGAATCTCATATTTCAGGATATTCTTCTATGTTCTGCAGTCTGTGGTGCCTGTCCACATGGCTGTATTGCCAATCCTGAATTTTGTGTACATGAAAATGTCTCTCTGCAGCTCAATCTTTATGAAGTAAGTTGTGCTGCTGGTTTACAGAGGATCTGCGTTACGTACGCTTTCCGGTTCAGCAAATCCGATTTCGGCATTGTTTTATTTCATGTGCGAAATCCCCAAACACGTGGCAGCTGTCGCCAGACACAATAAGTGACTGACTATCAGATACGAGGTGATCGTTTATAACCCACTGTGCCCTTGGTCTTTGCTGGCACACTGTGTCCCTTGATGGTAGTTTACAATAACATAAACTTCTTGACCAACTATCTCATTCCACTGTAAACTTTCTTGACCTATCAGCAAATCTAGTATTACTCACCAACGAGTAGTCTGCCATAAAATGACAAAGGTACAATGTTCACTGCCCTGCATCTGTTAGTCACTCGTGGGGCTTATACGCTAGACGACAAAAAAGTAACAAATTGACACAAAAAATATTTTAAAAAAAATATATATATATATATACACCCACGCAGACATTTGGTACGACTGAACCCTTTGAGATTAACTCCCGTCAGTTTTATGGATATCAAGCTGTTTCATAATTTCTCTGTTTATCTTTTTTCACGGAGATTTGAGTGTATTTTATCTTTGACCTCCACTTCCATTAATATGGATACAAATATATATATATGTGTGTGTGTGTGTGTGCGCGCGCGCGCGTGTGTGTAGTTCTGTCATGTGAACATCAATACTGCCGCTTTTAGTCGCCGTTGTGTGTGTGTTGTGAATGTATTTTTGTTAAAGGTCTTGTGGTTGAAACGTCGATTTGTGCGTTTTCACAGTGATTAACAAACCTACATTACCCTGTTCCAAGTTTTGCATGTAGAAAAATCAGCCATGTGTGGTATGCGTCCAGGTATAGTCATTGCTGTCCTTGTTCATACAGGTATTTTGCAGGTAAATATTGAGAGCTCAGAGTTTCGACTGTCAAACTGAGTTGCACAAAGTACCTATACGTGACAATTACAAGAGCAAATAACTGTAACATGTCGCTCCACCCTCCAGACATTCTTGTCGTGATTTGAATAGTGTGCTTACAAGAAACAACAAGGAATATATCCAAGAACTACAGTCCGTGTCTGCATTCAGAGCGAAGTTATCAATTCTGTTCCTTGCCTTAGATACAGAATAATGCCCACCCACCTCTAATCCACTAACTCGCACACGCAAGTCATGCACACTGTCACACAGATAGACACACGCACATCAATAGAACGCGTAATCCTCAACATCCGGTGATGTACAATTATTTTAAGGATATTGGTTAGTGAAAATTAAAGTGGGTTACGGATCATATTACCCTACCCCAGGATCATACTGCAGACGTGATATATTTGTCGTTTTTTTGGGGGTACTTTATGCCGTCAGCTAATGGAAAAATTAGACACACAAAGCTAACTAATGTTGCATGTGTCATTGACAACTATATATATTAACAGTGGACTGGATCAGTCATTGACAACTAGATATATTAACAGTGGACTGGATCAGTCATTGACAACTATATATATTAACAGTGGACTGGATCAGTCATTGACAACTATATATATTAACACTGGACTGGATCAGTCATTGACAACTAGATATATTAACAGTGGATCAGTCATTGACAACTAGATACATTAACACTGGACTGGATCAGTCATTGACAACTAGATATATTAACAGTGGATCAGTCATTGACAACTAGATATATTAACACTGGACTGGATCAATCATTGACAACTAGATATATTAACAGTGGATCAGTCATTGACAACTAGATACATTAACACTGGACTGGATCAGTCATTGACAACTAGATATAGTAACAAAAGACAGTGAGTTTTATTAAGGAGACAGAATTACAGATATAGACATGTTTCAAGTGAACGAAAGAAGAAGAATTGACAGCTAGATATATTAACAGTGTTACAGTCATTGACAACTAGATATATTAACAGTGTTACAGTCATTGACAACTAGATATATTAACAGTGTTACAGTCATTGACAACTAGATATATTAACAGTGTTACAGTCATTGACAACTAGATATATTAACAGTGTTACAGTCATTGACAACTAGATATATTAACAGTGTTACAGTCATTGACAACTAGATATATTAACAGTGGATCAGTCATTGACAACTAGATATATTAACAGTGGATCAGTCATTGACAACTAGATATATTAACAGTGTTACAGTCATTGACAACTAGATATAGTAACAGTGTTACAGTCATTGACAGCTAGATATATTAACAGTGGATCAGTCATTGACAACTAGATATATTAGGAATGGATCAGTCATTGACAGCTAGATATATTAACAGTGAAAGAGTACACAAAGCTATCATAGAGAACTACTTGTTTTCTAATTATACTAGTAGGAATCGGTGCCATATGGGAAATCCCGAAGTTATTCCCCTTACGTGCGACACGTGCTTGGCCCGTATTAATGTATCTAGATGTCCGTGACTGAACGGAGTGTGAAAGTATTACTGAACGCACTGCCAGAGAAACATTTGATCTCACTCAACTATCAGGGTGACCAATAAATTCAATGTCAGAAATCCTTTGAACTCACAGAAGTGCCAGGGTGACCACTGAATTTACTACCAGAAAACAACTGAACTCACTCAACTGCAATAGTGACCACTGAATTCACTGCCAGAGAAACATAAGAACTCAAAAAAACTGCCATATAATTCAATGCCATATAACATAAACATAACTGTTGGTTCACTTCTCTAACAATATATTTTCCATATAATATTTGGACTTGCAAGTAATCAATACTTTGGCCCACCATTACAGGAACAAAGGTGCGCATCTGAATTTCATAACAAAACAAATAATGCACTTATTGTATAAACATTTATAACGTATAGGACAATAGCATAATGATAGATCATTATGAGTTTTCACTTCACTATTATTAACGTATTTTAATACTATTATACTCATTTTTATTTCAAAGGCACATACACAGCGTGGACTTGATCAAACAAGTATTTTTAATATTTGAAAACAAAATAGGGCACGGCTTTCTGAACGGATTAGTGTAATCCGAGTCGGGGTGTGGAGGAAGAGGATAACGAGGGGTCTAAGAATGTGCTATCTGTTTGAAAATGAGACATTTAAACAACTTAAAAACAGAGAATATATATAGCAAATTAAGTGTTGAAAACTGATTATTAAGCAGTTTTAGTGCAGATACGTTTTCCCCTTCGCTTATATCTATAAATGGGAGCCGCGTTAGCGCACTGGCTTCGCATATGAGTGGTCCTGGGTTCATTCCCCAGTTGAGGCGGCAATGTTTTCAGATCGCAACGGCTCCCAGGTCGACCCAGCCTTAAATGGGTACCGGATTAATCCGGGAAGTAAAGACTGCGAGGGAGAGGAGATGGCTACCGCCCTCATTTGCAGAGCCTGTGAAATGTGAGATCGCTAACATCTCACACCCCTACGGCATTAATAAATGCTATGGGTTACTTTACTTTTTTATATCTATAAATATTTCTCTCATTCTGCATATATGACTTAATCATAAGGTAGCAAACAGGATTTGAACATGATCCGTTCAGCTGACACCAGATCTATTCTCAATTCGTCAATTTCTCAAGAAATATACAAATACGGTTTCCTTTTAAAAAACGATGCGATTTTAGTCCAGACAACCAACGTGTATATTCTCGTTACCATGAATGGGTCGGTTTAGACACACCAACAGTACATACATTACACTGTGACTTCTTTTTTTCTCGAGAATCACAAACATTTAACACAAGTAAGAAAACCCGTGTTTATTTAAGTTGTGAGGCGAATAGTTGTTAGATGAACGGAATTGGTTCAATGTCCATTTATTTTCTTTTTTCTATATTCATATATGTTTCTTAATTATATTATGAATATATGATTTACAATGAAAGTATTCAATTATTGTTATATTATATCGTTAAAACCGATACCTCCCTTTCCAAACATTGTTATATTATATCGTTAAAACCGATACCTCCCTTTCCAAACATTGTTATATTATATCGTTAAAACCGATACCTCCCTTTCCAAACATTGTTATATTATATCGTTAAAACCGATACCTCCCTTTCCAAACATTGTTATATTATATCGTTAAAACCGATACCTCCCTTTCCAAACATTGTTATATTATATCGTTAAAACCGATACCTCCCTTTCCAAACATTGTTTTCACCAAAAGTCTCACCACCATCACCAATAATACTGCGACTAAATTCGGCAGGCCTGATTTGACTCAGATATACTTTTCGCACCACTAGTATGTTGTAAGGAGTGCAGGGAGGCTTTTAAGGATGTGGAAATAAAGGTCGCTGTGCCATAGCTGTCGCCGCGACGTGCACAGAAAATTTTTTTTGTTGCACCCCCGAAAGACAAAAATCCTTGTCCCAACCGCGGATTGAACCCGGGACTTCAGGAACCTGAGGCCGGCGTTCTAGCCGTACGGCCACGCGCTCCACAAAAGCATTTGACAAGGTGAAATATTCAGAAATAATAAAAAATGTTAGAAAAACTCAATGTTGATGGGAAAGATCTAAAGATAGTAAAAAAATATGTATTGGAAACAAACATTGATGAGGATTAACAGTAATGTAGGAGAATTCTAATTGATAGAAATAGAAGTTAGACAAGGATGTGTAATGTCAGCATATCTTTATCCCTGTATACCGTGGATATTATGTGAAACACAGAAAGCATGTCAGGAATAGCAGTCACAATCTGAATAATCTGAGATATGCTGATGATACAGTTCTGATTGAAGGGAGTGAACAAGAACGTCAAGCCCTGTTAGACATGGTAGCACAAGAAAGTGAATACAAAAGCTTCAGTATTAACAAGAAGATAACATAAGTAATGGTTGTCTCAAAGAAATACAGATGAAGTATTAATATCAATGATGCAAAATTAAATTACATGGATAAAGGCAAGTATCTTGGCACCATTTTAACATCATATGGCTGGTGCTCCAATTAGATAAAGAGCAGGAGAACACTGGACAAACTGGCATTTCAAAATATGAGAAATATTCTATGAATTAGGGAAGTATTCTGATTAGCCCACGCTAATTCGAATGCTAGGATGTTATATTGAGACAATTATTATTTATGGGTGCGAAGCATAGACGGTAAACAAAAGAGATTAAGGTGAGCTAGAGGCAACTGGGAATGTGGTCTTTGAGAAGAACGACGAAAATTCTATCGACAGGCAAGAAAATTAATGTAGAAAGTATCCGAGATGCTGGAGTAAAATGACTAATTATAGTAAAAATTAGAAGCAAACAATCATATTTTTAAGACATGTGAAGAGAAAAGTAAAACTTGAATATTTAGTGACCACCGGAAAGATCAAGGGGAGGATGAGACAGATGAAGACAAACTGATATTTCTGGATGGGTTGCCACTGTGACACACACAAAAACCGTTATCATCTGAGCTTATTAACAACGCAAAAGACGGAGAGTTGTGAAGAAACATGATCTCCTATGCGACTGGTAATGGCACTTGATTATGTTTTGCCTAAAATATCAACAATATTTGAAAACTAATGTACTACATAAAATATGCTTCAATTGTTAATCAATTCGCAGCAATGACACAACGTATTCCGTTCTCCGGACTACATCCTGCTAATCTGCAGGAGTTTGAGAATGATCGCAGAAGAAGAACAATAATTATCTACTATAATTAAAACGAATATCAATATTAACAAATTATTACAATGTTCTCTTACTATTACTGCTACACCAACCACCATCATCGGAACCACCGTTATTATTACTACTAGTAAGCTGCTGCTGCTGTAACTACTACTGCTACATATGCTGCTGCTGTAACTACTACTGTTACATATGCTGCTGCTACATATGCTGCTACTGCTACATATGCTGCTGCTACATATGCTGCTGCTACATATGCTGCTACTGCTACATATGCTGCTACTGCTACATATGCTGCTACTGCTACATATGCTGCTACTGCTACATATGCTGCTACTGCTACATATGCTGCTACTACATATGCTGCTGCTACTGCTACATATGCTGCTTCCATTACTGCATTATTTACAAGATGCTACTACTGTAATTGCTGATGCTGCAACTTTATACTGGCCGTCGCTACCGCCTCTGCTGCTGCTACTCCTACTACCACTGCCACTACTACTACTGCTCCTACTACTACTACTACCACCACCACCACCACTACTACTACTACTGCTAATACTACTACTACCACTACCACTACTACCACCACTACTACTACTACTACCACTACCACTGCTACTACTCCTCCTCCTACTACTACTACTCCTACTACTACTGCTACTACTCCAACAACAACAACAACTACTAATACTACTACTACTACTACTACTACTGCTAATACTACTACTACTGCTACTACTCCTACAACAACAACAACTACTACTACTACTACTGCTACTACTCCTACAACAACAACAACAACTACTACTACTACTGCTACTACTCCTACAACAACAACTACTACTACTACTGCTACTACTCCTACAACAACAACTACTACTACTACTACTGCTAATAATAATAATAATAATATAACTATTACTGTCGCTACAAATACATTTGCTGGTGTAGCTTCCGCTACTGCATCAATAAGATGCTACTGCTACAACCACCACCACCACTGGTACCACCATCACTATGAACAAGCAAGAAAGTCCAAATAGTTCATAATTCCTGAGAATGTAAAACCACAACAAACATAACCTTTCCATCGCACACCTCCTACTGAAAGTGTAATGAGAAACTCACACACGTATACACACACACACACACACAAACACAGTTGATTCCACAAGTCTCTCGTGACACGTACACATCAGCAGCAACTGTTGATAGATTCCGCCCTATAAATATGCTTGCACTTCACTATATAATGTAATATGAGAACACATGGACGGTCTCTAATAACACAATGTCGATAAATGACAGCTCTATTAAGTGTGATGTAATGTTGCATTATTAAATTATATAACACACAGGGTGGGATGCCCACATATAACAATATGTTCGTGTACCTGCATTCAAATAACAATATGTCATTGTACCTACATTCAGATAACAATATGTTCATGTACCTACATTCAGGTAACAATATGTTCGTGTACCTACATTCAAATAACAATATGTTCGTGTACCTATATTCAGGTAACAATATGTTCGTGTACCTACATTCAAATAACAATATGTTCGTGTACCTATATTCAGGTAACAATATGTTCGTGTACCTACATTCAGGTAACAATATGTTCATGTACCTACATTCAGGTAACAATATGTTCGTGTACCTACATTCAGGTAACAATATGTTCATGTACCTACATTCAAATAACAATATGTTCGTGTAAAAAAAAAAAGTAAAGTAATCCATAGCATTCATTAATGCCGTAGGGGTGTGAGATGTTAGCGATCTCACATTTCACAGGCTCTGCAAATGAGGGCGGTAGCCATCTCCTCTCCCTCGCAGTCTTTACTTCCCGGATTAATCCGGTACCCATTTAAGGCTGGGTCGACCTGGGAGCCGTTGCGATCTGAAAGCATTTCCGCCTCAGCTGGGGAATGAACCCAGGACCACTCATATGCGAAGCCAGTGCGCTAACCACTGCGCTAACGCGGCTCCATATATGTCCAAATATGTTCATGTACCTACATTCATATAACTATATGTTCATGTACTATACTCTATATTCACATAATTCACAACTTCAGATTAAATCAGTGGATCTCATAATTTTTCTCGTGACCTCCACTTGGGAGAATTTTTCTTCCATTCTCCCCCCTCCCCAGTGATAATAAATGGTCATTCGGTTTCTATTAAGGTCACAACGTCTTTTAAAATGTTTATATTTTACGCACACACATACACACACACACACATACATATATGATGTGTATATATCGTGTTATTTATCATTTAATGGGGGTTCTTTCGTACCACCCCCTACGACGACAGGTATGTGTCACTGCCCTCCAAATTGCATACATTTTCCCGGCCATTAGTTAGTTAGTCGTCGGATCATCATAAATTGCAAACTGGACACATCCATAGTTGCTCCGATCTCTCCTTGACTGTATCCGCCATCACACTTCTGCTGACCGTACCGGTCCTATGCTGGTTGACCATCATTCTTCTGCGCCCTCCAAAATGTTCACCTCTAGCAACACCGCATTTCAATCCCTGATCTTTAATCCTAGCCATTGAAAAGGAATCATCATCCACATTAGTCTCACTCTCGCGTGTTATATCTCTTAAGGAGTTCAAAACATCAGCGCGATCCATTGCCTCATCGCACTGTGCCACAATCGCGCACGATGCCAGTTGATCCGCTCTTTCATTGCCTCGAACGCCCACATGTCCCGGCACGAAAATAAATGTAACCACTTTCAAGCTCGCCTTTCTCATGGCCTCAATCCACTGTTCGCGAACGAGACCCGGCCATTATCCACCTGTAAGTCTTTGTGACCAATAGGACGGCATATGGTGCACAATGAGAACCACTGCATTAGATTAGCAAACTAAGTATAATTGTGTCTCTAACCAATAGAAGTCCGACGAGCAGAATGAAAGCAATCCTTCATACGTGACTATTTTGATTATTTTTTGGACATTCGTCCGTCAATATCTATATACTTCTGTGTCGCATACTAACGTCTAAAATGAAAATAAAAGTGTATCATCTCATGGTGAGTAACGCCCCTTTCAATCAGGAAACTTGCAGTCAGATAATGAGGTTTTGATAATGACTGGTAACACACATAAACACGCAAACCAACGTCAGTGATTAGAACAACTTCATTACTCTATTCCAAGTTTCGACTCATGAATCAAGTTTCGACTACGATTATAGTTTTTCTTCAGCTATTACATATTATCAAAAATTCTTGAGACTAACGGGAATTGAACCAGTCCGTTCAACGGCACCAAATCGCCTAGAAACTATTGAACACGCGTTCTTCCGTACTTGACTAACCGCATCTCAAAATACATATTATCGAGTTTCAACAGCGGACATTAGTCCAATTGGTTGGTTATATTAGAGCAGTGAGCAAGCATACAAACTGATGACGGTCGTGGCATCAAATATTTCATTTTTCTTCCATTGTTCACATGGCATCGCGGATTCCATGTGAACAATCCTCTCATCAACATCAGATACTTGTGGTGTTTGTTGTGAAGTTTTTTCTCTGTGTCATCTATATTAGGTCTGCCTTTATTTTATATCCATAATTAATTACGTTGTCAGTGTTGCTATATTAATTTTCCATCTTTATTGCTACTTGTAAGGAAGGGTGCCTGGAACTCATGCTCTGGGAAGGTCGAGGAATGGGGGTCATCGTTACTGATGAAGTGCTGTAGTTTCTGGCAGCTTCGACGATAGTCAGGAAGGTTTTGTTTAACCACTGAATAGACAGTTGAACACTTATGGGAGAACCGTGTGCTCTGAGCTGATTCATAACTCGAGGCATCATCATCAGGTAGCATATCATGAACAGGATGTAGCAGTCATCACAGCCTTTCTAAACTTCTTCTATCTTGAGCCAGTCTTTCTGCGTCTGTTATTGTCATGTTCAGGTGGTCTTTGATATATTGCGTCCATCTTCTTCTTTGTTTGCCTCTTGTTCGTCTCCCTGTCAAAAATCCCTCTAGTATGGTTTTTTTTTAGGTCGTCATTGCGTTTGATATGGCCAAAATATTGTAGTTTTCTGGAAAAAGACATACTCTCGGCTTACCTTTACTATTACTTTATGGATTGTTTCATGAAGGCGGGAATAACCGAGTTACATTATCATATTACTGTAGATTGTGTTATACATCTCTCATATATGCCTTTATATGACCATTAGTGACGAAAATTGTACATCGCACAGATCTAAAAGAGAAACGATGAATTGAGAGGCAGTCCGTTGGCTATAATTAACAGGAAAAGGGTTGACATCATCACGATCATGGAGATGGCGAGAGATCGAAAGTGGACCATTCATCAGAAATAATCGTCTTATCTTTCACAAATATTCTAACGATATGTTGATACCCAAGGGGACGATGCTCTCTATGAAATGCGAGTCTATTAGAATGTTGATGCGTTGAAGTGTATGATGACTGTACACACTTATATTGTTTCTATGAAAGAAAGAACTGTGTGAATGTATTGAAATGAAGACACAACGTTTCTAATGATTTGAGTAATTTTTGCGTGTGTAGAATTTTGATTCTGAATACAGGAGCCGCTAAGATTTACCAGTAAGTCTATCTTTGTCATGTTTCCATATTTGTGCATGCACTTCATTCTTTTCTCATCAAAATGCCGTATTATCTTTATATAAGTGGAGTGAAAAGTTTTCAAATATTATCTGATCATACACGATAATATACGGTGTAGCCAGTACTAACCAACTACACCATAAATTGTGTACTATTTACACCACATTCTATGTATGCAAATAAATGAATATGAGAGAGAGAGAGAGAGAGAGAGAGAGAGATCCATAAAATTATAGGCTCTAAGAAAAGAAAGTCGAACCAATATCGTTACACTCGATTTGTATTGTATTCAGCATAACGAAATTGAGAAAATAAAACATTAAAAATATCTTTTAGTTGCCAAGACAAGAATAGTCACTCAAATAAAAATGAGGAAGATTCAGAAACAAAGTATGGTAACTGGGGACAGAGAAAAAAAGACAACGATTTGGGTAGCTGGTTGATACACCTACATAATGCTTGGTTGTAATGATATTTTATGTGTGTTGAAACATTGACGTCTGACAAACATGAAGGATAGAAATAAACACAGGAACGTCGATTTACACAATAAAAACATGGAGGAAGTAGGACATCAACAAAGAACTGCAAACCTTTTAGTAGATTTTTTAGCTCTTTGCCCGCGTGACCATTGGCAAATTTCTGAACTATATCCAAGGCAGTCTGGTCGTAGGAGTTGGGTTTATTCACATCAACACCACACTGAAATAACATGTCATAAATGTATGGGGGTTCATATTGTGACATATTACTATAAAAATAGAGGGTTTATGATAACACATATAATAGTTAATGTAAATATAGAGGGTTTAATATTACAAATTGAAGAGGATTTAATATAACAAATAGAGAGTTCAATATAACAAATATAGGGTTTATATCCTTAGAACTTTAAGTGTCCACCTCGTACCTTGATAACTGCATGAATGAGTCGAGGAATGCTGAATATACGTTGTTGGCTATAATCTTGTGAGATGTCATTGATTCAACCGTTCGTAATAGAATGGAGATGTGTCTTGGCACTGAAAAATCGTTTATTGGCACCCTAATTTTTCATATAAACCTACACACGAGTTTCAGTCCAAGGTATTCGAGTATTTATGTTTATCGCCAGTTTATCCTTCAGCATTTCCATGTATTTTTTTTTAACTATTCATTCTCGTCTCTGGTTCCAAGAAATATAAACCAAAAAAATCTATAATTTTTTCTCTCACCGCAAATCATCTGATTTGATGTATTTCTCCCCATAGTTTTTTCTTTGAGACATTCTTACAATTTGTCAACTTGAAAGTGCTGAAGTACTGATTCATCAGAAGATTAACATTTCCCTACAGTTTTTCTGTCTAATGTCCATATTTAAAATGACATTCCATATCATTTCTGGTGTTATTCTTGGTTTTCCGGAAGGTTTGTGTGATTTTAGTCGACACTACTGCACTAATCTGAGCGAGACAAGTCATTCTACTCACATTAACACCCCATAGAAAGCAAAACCGATCGTGTACACTTACATTAAGTGTTGGAGACAAGTCATTCTACTCACATTAACACCCCCTAGAAAACTAACCGATCGTGTACACTTACATTAAGTGTTGGAGACAAGTCATTCTACTCACATTAACACCCCCTAGAAAGCAAAACCGATCGTGTACACTTACATTAAGTGTTGGAGACAAGTCATTCTACTCACATTAACACCCCCTAGAAAACTAACCGATCGTGTACACTTACATTAAGTGTTGGAGACAAGTCATTCTACTCACATTAACACTCCCTAGAAAACAAAACCGATCGTGTACACTTACATTAAGTGTTGGAGAGTGGGATAAGATGTATTCGATTACCTGTAATATTTGATCATCTCTAGGGATCGTTCTTCTAGGAAGATCGTGTCTTTTTTCGAACAGAAAAATTACTGTTTAATTGTTATCTGGTGACCACTTTGTGAATCTTCGTATTATAACAGTTCATTCGAACAGAAATAGCACTTTCTGTGCATCCTTCTATACTTCTTCAGCGTTCATTCTCAAACTCCCGCTGGATCTCTAGCAGGGCAATGGTCCTACTAGATTTCCAGCAGAATGTTGTTCAGAGAATGAAAATGCATTGTGTCACCGTTTTATTTGCGCCAATGGCCAACCAAATCCATCTTCGACGGGACCCTTCTATACATAATGTCACTATTTGAGCTGTTTGAATGAAAGAAAATATCGGTTTTTGCACATTTCGTGATAAACGTATAATCCACATATAGTACTCTTGAAAATACCAAAAGGTACTAAATACAGCAAGTCTGTATTTTTACATTTTATAGTATAAGGTTGATACGATAGTCTTGCAAAGATTTCTTTCAGTGTGCCCTAAAATACACATTAAAGTTCAAATAGAATTTCACACTAAATAAGAATCACTGTTATTTCCACACTAGTCTATAAAGTATGAGATACGTTCGTGACATCTGAAATGAAAAGTGAACATTTCGCCAAAGTCGGATGTATCAAGCAATTGATGCAAATAAAACGGCGACACAACGAATCTGCATTTTCTTTATTACATCCTGTTTGAAATCTAATATGGCTATTGCCCTTGCTACAAAGAAGATTTGAGAGCTACGCTTTAAAAAAGTGAATGTGAGATAGTATTAAGCCTAATACTGTGAAACTCCGAAACATAATCATAGCATAATCTACTACAACAAAGATGTACATGACGCAGAAGAGCGTTCTATGTAAATGTATCTTTGTAAAATAAGGAAAGCGTTTTTAAACGTTATATAAAACCAATTCTGAGTAGGGGATGTTCTATCAAAGAGCTGTACAGAAATGAGTGTTTGGGTCTTCTATCTATGAAATAAAGCTCTGGAGATAATTCTTCCTACCCCAAGAAATGAAATTTGTACACAGTGGTACAAGAGCTCTCGAGCTCGTAATTCCTGTGGAGTTTAAACAAGAAAGACATATATTTGTGTTTATGTCTTTCATATTTAAACCCCACAGGAATTACGAGCTCGAGAGCTCTTGTACCACTGTATACACATATATTTGTGTTTATGCATTTGATTTTCAATCCATGTACTACATTCTGTTGGAAATTTAGTGAGAGCTTTGTTCAGCTACAAGAGATCCGAAAAAAATATACTGGTAACATAGAAAGATACTATTAGGAATCGAGGGAGAGAGAGAGAGAAAGAGAGAGAGAGAGAGAAACAAGTATAGGTATATATTAACAACACTAATCTAGTAAGGTAGAACGAGGAATAGGTGTGCTCTGAATGAACTACGCTATCCAAAACAGCATGTCTACAGAAAACATTCGTCTTGAAGGTAATACCTGATGTATTTCACCTCCAGGCTCTTCGCCCTACTTGATAAGAATACCAGTATCCGGGCAACGAACGCAGTTCCCATACCACATACAATATTCTGCACCCAAATATAGTCTTCGAGTTCATTGATAAACACACACAACTTAAGATGACAATCAAAGCGGATTTGATCTTCAAAATTTAGTTTAATATCATATTTCGAACAACCGTCCTCTGTGACCTAATACCTCAATGTCGTGTACTGAATACAATTATTACCACCAGCCACAATATGGCACCAGTTGTATAAGTAATATCTGGACATTGACAAATTATAACCGCATGCTTTCGGTGTGTAGAGCAGCCTTAAAGAATACTAACGAATATGACAAATAGGAGAACTAATACAAAATACAGAGTTAATATAACAAACGGGATGTTTTCTATAAAAAATAAAAGAGGTATGCGGGTGTTGAGGGTAATGAGCGAGCTGATACACTGGCGAGCATGATCAGTGTCAAAATGTATACCTATGGACCGATCTGGCATAATCAATGCACTGAGTGATTTCATCCACTTAGATTTTCAGAAGTGTGAATCATGGTCGCCATCAGGATTGAATGATATTGGTGTAAATATTGGAAAATCTCGAAAAGAGAAACGTATTAAGTAAATGAAGAGATTGATAAATCAACACTGAACTAGAACTGTCAACCACTAACTCTGTACATATAACTTGTGTATAATGATTATAACCTGTAATCATAAATCAACAACAACAATGAACCACGAGTGTTACCTAAAGAATTGTACATTTTTTTGTTTAGATATTTGTATTTTCCTGCGCCAGAATGTTGAAATGTGTATGCGTGAGTGTGTGTGTGTGTGAAACAGGCAAACCCAGGTGTATAGAATATACATTGTTCGGCCTCAGACAAAGGGGAAGACGACGATGCATATTGTTAGAAAATTGCAGAAAATATAAAAGACCTTAATACTAGGATAACTTTGCTAACAAGTAGTGAAACATATTAGGCACAAACTGGACATCATCTGTTCTAAGAAGGTCCCAATTCAAAAGTCCGTTGCAAATGGGAGGAGGACACCGCCCAGAGATAATTTTTCGACCGTTTTACCCAAAAAATTAACACATTGGAAGTCGATTACTATTTTTCCCCCCAATATCCCCAAGGTTTTGCAAGCAACTTGCTCTTACTGCTTATGTGCAGTAGGGTAGTTTCTCATAACTTTTTTTTTCATACCCAGAAGACTTCAGCTTTCGGCTTAATGCAATGCCCATTGACGAAGCCTTCTTTCTAATGGGAGGGAATTTATGTTACGAGACGAGCTGATAGTTTACTGCGAAACGCTTCGCAGCCGGCAAATTATTCCATCTGTAGGATGACCTCATCACAACCCTCTGCGTCCATAGATCCAGAGCTAATTTCTTCTGTATAACCCTTGTTGGGCAACGGCGGCAGTAGAATTAGACTAAGGTTGATTCACTTCCTAGGCGAGATGCTAGTTCGTCAAACGCGTCAGAGGGCCTGGGATATCACCTGTGCATTTTTCACGCACTCGCCTTGTCCACAAATAATCTGTGTAAAAAAAATAAATACGACAACATTGTCTTCTTGGGGTACTGAATCTATTTCTCTCTGTATGAGCAGTATTAGGCAACAGGCGAGTTGCGCGGTGGTTATGTCTTCATTGAAGACAAGGATTTACTTGCCGACTACATTGACCGCAGCGTGCAGAGTCCGAGTCTCAACATTGCTTCGGGGAGAAATATTAACAAAATGTGCTCCCCGACATTTGTTCCCCGCTTTATCTTAAATGAAAAATATACTGTGTAATACGACCTTGTCATTAGAGGTGAGAAAGAGAGTTCTGCAGTGCTATATAACCCCTATACTAACATATGGGTGCGAGTCTTGGACAATAAACAAACTGGAAGGTGGGAAATTAGAGGCAACATAGATGTGGTTCTACAGAAGAATGCTGAGAATACCATGGACTGCCAGAAAAACTAATGTAGATGTGTTGAAAGAGTCAAATGCGAAACGGACCTTAATCAACAATATAAGAAAAATGCAATCTTCTTTTTTTGGCTACTTCATGAGACAGGCAGGTTTAGAAAACATAGTCACAACAGGCAAAATTGAAGGCAACAGAGACAGAGGGCGACAACGTGAGAAAATATTAGACAGTTTGACAACCTGGCACAGCAAGGAAACAACGACTTTGATACATAATACTGTGGACAGAGAGCTGTGGAGCGCCATGACCGCCTACGCCAGCCGGGCACCTGATGATGATGATTTATCTTGTGCAATGGGGAGTTGTATACAGAAATGTGTTCAATACCCAGGTGTACATGTTCAAGTTGGCAAATCCAGTACTTGAATTACGACTCCTGCTTTAAATGTGATCAATTATGGCGAGACATTTGCTATCGGACTCATCGTTCTGGTTACTGTGTGTTCTCGAATATGAACAACACTTCAACCGACTGGTCTCGTGCCGGACAATTCTGACTTTATTGCCACTTTAACTTTTCCCTTGCACATAGCTGCCCCCATAACGCGTGTTGCCTTCTCCAGAGGCACTCAATCTGTACTCTAGTCGCCACTACACCGTAACGACATTTACTTGTATCGGCACATCGACATTGGTTGTACTTTCAAAGCACGTGCACTTCATCTGTCCGAGCTAGAATGCCTTGAGTCACCGTGTGTCGACAGCGCCGCTGGCTGTGTTGGCTATAAAAGGTGCCACAGACATTGATTTTTTGTGAAAATTTTTCCCCTATTTGCAGCCTCCGCATCTGCGGACACGATCCCTAAAAGTGTTGGCTAGAAACACAGCCCAAGTCATGAAATTTCTATTTACAGGGAGCACAACGAGGAGGTACGTTTAGGATATTTTTTATTGTTTCTGGCAACCCTAGAAATCACACACGAGCAAGGTGAACCCCTTTGTAACATCGAGTAGTGGATTAAAAGTGATGTAGTCTCAGACGTTTGATCTGTAACTTCAAAAGGTAATAGAAGTCCAAATTCTTCTGAGAGGTTTGATCTGTACCATCAAATGGTAATAGAAGTCCAAATTCTTCTCAGAGGTTTGATCTGTACCATCAAATGGTAATAAACGTCCAAATTCTTCTCCGAGGTTTGATCTGTACCATCAAATGGTAATAGACGTCCAAATTCTTCTCCGAGGTTTGATCTGTACCATCAAATGGTAATAGAAGTCCAAATTCTTCTCAAATTTCTGTCTAGAGCAGTGTTTCCCAACGTGGGGCCCACGCCATACAGGGGGGGGGGGGGGCAATTTCATTGTTCAGAGGGCCATATCGATTAAGTTGTAATTAGGCTTCAATTAAGAATAATTCTTCTTCTTCAGCGTTCATTCTCAAACTCCCACAGGCTATCTCTTGTATCAGGACCATGGTCCTATTATATTTCAAGAAGGATGTAGTCCAGAGAATGGAAATGCGTTGTGTCGCCGGTTTATTTGCGCCAATGGCCCGACACATCCGTCTTCGGCGGGTAAGAATAATTCAATTTTTGAACATTAAAAAATATGTATGTTACATAGGGGGCATCAGTATTTTAGAATTACTTTGGTGGGGCATGGTGAAAAAAAGCTTGGGAAACACTGTTCTAGAGCACATAATGCGCTAAAAAGTTTTACTTGGCAGAAATATCTGGGACATTTGTTTCGTACATTCAAATTCAGCAAAATGTGTGCAGATCAAATGGTTTGCACACACAAGCAGACTACCATCAGACAGCATACCACAGCAAGTTATGCTCACAGATACAGTAAAGGCAGACCTACATGTCGACCATGAAAGCGATAGACCACTGAAATAAAAGAGGCGCCAAATTCCACAATATACTCAGCACACAAGAAAACTCTTCTACCCCTAACGCTGAAAGGCAATAAAGGGTTTAGCAAATAGATAGATAGATCCAAATTCAGCATGTTATTTTTGGATCACTTTGAACTAGGCAATGAATATCACGTCCAATCCTTCTTAGTTGTCTCTTTCTGTTCGTCCATCACAAGTGATATTGTCGATTTATTATACCCACTTTCAAAATTTAGTTAGAATTATGCCCATGCCTAATAGTTCGTAGATGATTAATAAGCTCTATTTGAGCAGCAAATGTCCTCGGACAGTAACAGTTGTCTCTTACGATATGCATGACCCGTCACAGTTGTACTATTCTTTGCTCTAAATTATGGCTTAGTACCACATAACTATAGTATCTATATTTGCTTCATAGACTACAGCAAGGCCTTTGACAGAGTCCAACATGAAAAATTAATCAAATGTCTTCAAAAAATAGGAGTAGATGGAAAGGATATCAGACTGATTAGAAATATATATTGGGAACAAACTGCATCAATAAGGTGTGAAAACAGCTACCCACATACATAGAAATAAGAAGAGGGGTAAGACAAGGATACATTTTATTACAAAACTTATTTAATATCTACACAGAAAATATATTTAAAAATATAGAAGACATGCTAGGACTCAAGATCAATGGGAAAATAATAAACAACATTAGATATGCAGATGACACTGTTCTTTTAGCAGAAAGTGAACATGAACTACAAAGACTAAAAGATCAAGTCAATAAATCAAGCAATGAATATGGACTGGGACATAAATATTTTTTTTAAACCATGATAATCAGCAAAGACACAGAAGAACAGGAGCTAAACATAAACATACAGGGAGAGAAACTACAACAAGTAAAACAGTATCAATATCTTGGACACAGTCACAAATGATGGCAGATGTGAAACAGAAGTTAAATGGAGAATAGGAATGGCTAAAAGTACCTTCAATGACATGAGGAAAATATTAACATCTAAACAAATTACAAACAAGTTGAAAATGAGAATGATAAAATGCTACATCTATTCTATATTAATGTATAGCTCAGAAACATGGACACTAAACAAACAATTAGAAGGCAGACTTTATGCCTTTGAGATGTGGGTATATAGAAGAATAGGGAGAACATCATGGAAAGAGAAGAAAACAAATAAAGAGGTGCTAAAGACACTTAATATGAAGAAAGAACTACTAAGAGAAATAAAGATCAGGTAAATAAAATATTTTGGACACATTAAAAGACATGACGCCTTATTGAAGACCTTACTTGAGGGAAAAGTCAATGGGAAGCGATCAAGAGGTAGGCAGAGATACCAGTTGGAGAGTAACATCACAAGAGGGACAGGTTACAGTCTAGCAGAGTGCACCACCAAAACAAGAGGCAGGGAATGTTGGAGGTCTGTTGCAGCCAACCTTCGGTGTGGAAACGCCACCTGATGATGCTGACTGAACACATAACTACTCCAACAGAGTATATAATTACCAAAACGCCAAAGAAGATCCAACAATCAGATATGGGCCGCAGTAACACATGTATGAAAGTAATAATAGTGAATGAGTAAATATGTGTTACAAATAAAACTACTAAATAAAAGGATGATATTAACAATTCTAATAAAATGAATAAATACGAAAACGGTTGACGTTTCGATATTATGATCTTCGCGTGAACGAACATGTAAGAAAACAACGAATAATACAGAGAAAATATTAATTTTAAAATATCTTTACAAAAAATATAAACAGTCCGTATAACAACCTGGCGTCGGAAAGAAGAATTATGACGTCTGCTGAAGCTCTATGTTGTTGGTTCTGTATACTAACAATCAATAACGTTGTTACAAACAATTAACCAGAAGCGGAATCTTACACCAGCGCACAGAAACACCTACCGTCAAGTAGGAATGGAGAGAAATTGGCTTAGATAGAACTAAAGTATCCATGGAAACAGATGGTGGTAACTTTAACAAGATTACATGCATACATAAATACTTTATCAATGGAAAACAATATCACATACACGTATTTAGCAAATAACTCTCGTTAGAAATCCTTCAAAACTTCAATAGTAAAACGACTACAGCATCGATAGAGTGTAGAACAAGAAGATAGTTGGAACACCACACCCTCCAGAAATGCTGGGCAAACAGTGAGCACATTCTTGACAGAAAACCCAACTGGGTCAGAACGTAGACTTGAAGTACTCATCGCTCAAATTACATGACAGATACAGGGAACAGGTACGCAGTAAAAGTCACGTGTCAGCGTTTAACTGTTTCAATTTTGAGAGCAAACATATGAAAGAGGCGTGGGGAAAATATGAGAAGGAAAGAGTGAGAGAAAAATAAGTTACTTATTCAGTGTAATAATAGAAGGGAGGGAAGAAACTATTTCAAAAGAACATATTCCACGGTTACTCTTGGGAGGTAGATCAGAGTTTCCGTTTAGGATTTAGAACGACCTATTTTCTTTTAAAAATATTTTAAAAAAATTCCATTAACTTATCCAATAACTCGTTCAATCCAATCCGCGAGATCAATCCATCGAAAAAACCCATAGCTCGCTAGGGAAGTAGTGGTATCACATTGAATTCATCAACGCACATAATCCTCTAGCAAACGATGCGAAGGAGTGATGAAAAGTCTGGACATGTACAATCCTTGATGTTGTTGTACAATCCTTGATGTTGTTGTACAATCCTTGATGTTGTTGTTCAATGATTTTCTTTACCCTCCTCTGCTCCCCCCCCCCCCACTTTTAATTGTAGTATCTTCATTATTTTATTATTATTTTTACAATTAATCATGTCGACATGCATGCACAAACCATGTAAATCCAAGTAGGAAGCCAGAAAACAATTTTTAATTATTCTTGAGACTAACGGGAATTGAATTTGGTGCCGTTGAACGGACTGGTTCAATTCCCGTTAGTACAAAAAAAATGCAAGTTTTCATGGTTTGACTATTGAAAGCAATGATTCTTGTGAATCTGTATGCATCAATATTTTATTTAAATAAACAGTGGTTATGAGCAACTCAACCGCAGGAAATGTATGGCTGCAGTAACATACGGAGAATATGAGTATGAACCGAAACACGTTAAATTGTTACTAGTAGTAGACAGCACATCCTAGGAACGAAATACAAGGACAGAAAACACTTAAAGTGGTATAACTCTATACCAGCTATTCCCGACTATTTCTGTTTATCTAATTAAAAGGTCACTTTTCTATGATGCTTGCTCCGGCTGTAGGCTACACATTATCGTGCATTGAATTATTAATTGCAGTCTAAAAATAACATACAAACATTGGAAACCACAAATATATGTTAGAATATTGTTCTCAATTTATCAAACGCATGTTCTCATACATGTCAAAGTCTATGCATGCTAATGGTTCCCGTGAGTCATGGTTGAACACACACCTGTACCAAGGGTCCAAGTCCTATTTGTGCGCAACTTCTCCTGTTAACTACCCCCCCCCCTATTAAAACAAATCGTATTCTTGTCTTACCCCTCTTCTTATTTCTATGTATGGAGAGTAGCTGTTTTCACACCTTATTGATGCAGTCTGTTCCAAATATATATTTCTAATCAGTCGGATATCTTTTTCATCTATAACTTTTTCTTGAAGACATTTGATTAAGTTTTCATGCTGGACTCTATCAAAGGCATTGCTGTAGTCTATGAAGCACATATAGATACTTTTTTGGGGGGACTTCTATATATTTATCTATCAATAGTTGGATACTAAGTACATCATCTCTAGTTCCTTTGTTTTTCCTAAAACTGAATTGCTCTTCACCGACCTCAGTGTCTAACATGTTTTTAATTCTTTCATGTATTATCTTGTGTAGTATTTTCGCTAAATGACTCATTAAACTTATTGTTCTATATTCTGTACAGTCCACAGCCCTGGACTTCTTATGTAGTGGTATGAATACTGATGATGTCAGGTCTTTAGGTATGTGGCATGTTTCGTGTATGTTATTGCAAAGTTCAATGATAGTTTCCAAAATAAATTCATTTAGAGTTTTTATTATGTCTGTTGTTATGTTGACAGAGGCTGCCTTTCCACAATTTATTGCGTTTTCTACTTCTGCTTTCAGTATTGCTGGTCCGTCGTTGTTGTGTATTGTTGTTTTTTTGTTCCATTGGTCATAAAGCAATTCTGTCATATAATCTGACCATCATGTAAGTACTTCTGTTTTATAAAATATAATTTTTCTGTTTTTATCTTTAATGCAACCACCCAAATTTATAGGATTTTTCTTATTTGTTATCCGCTGTATCTCTTTATGCATTACTTTTGTCTTCTGTTGTACTGACATCTTATCTATTTCACTGCATTTTGTTTCCAGCCATTATTTTTCCACTGTTCTGTATATGTTATTATCCTATTGTCTATAATTGAATATTTTGGGGTATTGTTTAGCTTTCTTTCTGACATTTTCTTTAATATTTCATCTGTCATCCATGTGTGTTTGTTTTTGACTTCTCTTATTGGTAAATTTCCAGTTGATGTTTGAATACTTTTACTTAGGTTGTCCCATTCATTGTCTATTTTCTTATCTGGATTCTCCCTTCTGTATTGTTTCATGCATTCTATCATTAGATTTTCATATCTATTCCTTACATCTACATCATCATCAGGTGCCATGCCGGGTGGCTTAGGCGTTCATGGCTCTCCACAGCTCTCTGTCCACAGTGTTATGTATCAAAGTCGTTGTTGTTTCCTTGCTGTGCCAGGTTGTCAAACTGTCTAATATTTTCTCACGTAGTCGCCCTCTGTCTCGGATGCCTTAAATCTTGCCTGTTGTGACTATGTTCTCTAAACCTGCCTGTCTCATGGAGTGACAAGGTATTTTTATTGTATGTCTAGTTGTTTTAGTGCTGATGTGTCTATCTGTGGATCTTGATTTCTTCTATATTCTATCTGTTTAAATTTAACATGTATTTTACACAGCATTGGATTATGTTTTAATGTTCTTGACACTATTTATAAATATGTTATTGATCATAATATAATCTATTTTGTTCCATTTTCTGTCTCCAGAACTTTTCCATGTATATAATCTTCTATTTTTATGTTCAAAAAATGTATTACATATGATCATGTTGTGCTCCTCACAGAACTGTATAAGTCTTTCTTGTCTGTTATTTCTTGTCCCTAGTCCAAATTGTCCTACAATGTTTTTGTGTCTTTCTTTCCCTATTTTTGCATTCATGTCTCCCATGACTATGGAATATCTGTTGATTTTACTGGCTTGAGTAATTGTTGTAGGTCTTCCTAGTAATTTTCGATTTCTCCTTCATTGTAGTCTGTAGTTGGTGTGAATGTTTGTACAATGGCTAGATCAAAAGGTTTTGCCTTGATCTTTAGCATCATTATTCTATCATTATATGTCTAGTACCCACTGATGTATTTTTCTATTTCTTTCTTGATCAGTATTCCTAATTCATGGTAATCTTCTACTGAATGTACAAAACTAAAATTTTCCTTTCTTGTGTACCCAGCCTCTTTTCATCTCGTCTCTGTTACTCCTATAATACCTATATTTAATGCTTCTGTTAAGTTTACGAACTTCCCTGACTGGTGTAATGTTCTAATATTCTATGTGCCTATTCAAATATGTTGTTTCCTAATCTTCAGATGTTGTTTGTCTGTTGCTTGGCTTTGGGGTGTACATTGTATGGTCCAAGCCTTTTGCATGGTGGCCAGCCAACAATCATTGTTATGCCCTGAACTTGCCTCTTGTGCGCCACACACTTTGCTGCTTCAGTTTGAGCTGTTGATCCATTTGGATTCCTCTGCCTCGTGGCCATCACAGATTTTTTTCAAGGGATGGACATTCCATTATGTTGCCTTTTGGATATCTCTTTGTGATGATAATCTACACTGTGAATTTATTCGTTAGCTGGAGTCATCAAGATGCCATTTTTTGTCTGTATTGAAGACAAGTAGTTCACAAGTCAGAACAAACGTGAACGATTTACACTCCTCCTATAATCGACTAAGAACAAAAATCACAGATCCTACATGATGGATATAAATTTATAATCACACTGTCTCCAAGTAATATGCTAACCACACCATCGAAACTGCGTAATCCACACAAAAAATAGACTTGAAATCATGTCTGCTTACATGTCCTAACCATGCAAGATTACATTCTGTGACTATTGAATTTGATTTATGTCGACCTGGAAACAGTTATACTTTACTGATATATCCATTTATCTAGTGCGCTCTATTACAATTCTCTGTGTCAAAGAACATGAGCCGGCTCGTTGGATCAATCACCAACCATTAACCATCTCCAGCACCTAGAATATGGATGTTTCCGAAATGAATATGTCTCTTCTGTCATTTAGACAAACCTACAACTTTCAATGCTACAGGAAAATACTTAGAATATCATGGAAGGATAAAATCAGAAAGTCAGATATTATAAACACATTGAATATTCCAGAGTGTTGGTTACTAAACACAATAACAAAAAGAAAAGTACGCCTGTTTCGTCATATAAAGAGACATAACTGTTTAGAAAGACAAATAATGGAGGGAAGAGTACCTGGGAGAGGAGAAAGGGCAGACCAAGAAGACGATAGACAGACGACATTAAAGATAACATGAATACATCGCTAGAAAATGCAAGCCACATCGCCCAAGACAGAGAGAGGTTCAGAGAGTTCATTGGGAAAACAACATTCTGGAAGGAATACGTCACATGACACAACTTTCAATAAATCCTACAAGATCGTGGATGTTTCTTTGAAGACATAGAAAAAAATAAAATTTCGTAAACATAACATAACAGAAACCTGAATGATAAGTAATATCTCAACTTACATCCAACAGTAAACGAACAACATCAGTCTTGCCAGCCATAGCTGCCTCGTGTAAGCAAGTACCCTTCAGTGTGCATCTGTTAATGTTCATACCAGCTTGAAGCAACAATCTGCGGAAGAAGTATTTCCATCTTAGAATCTCAGATACTTATAACAAAAACTAAAAAAACATTGCCCAGAAATTAAATCAGATGGGTCCTGCATGTTATTATCTAATATTTTTTTAAAAAGTGTAACAGATTCCTTAAGTTTAGCATTACACCTTTAGTAGTAAAATAACACATGGCTGTTAGTAGTAGTAGTAAAAAAACACATGGCTGTTAGTAGTAGTAAAATAACACATGGCTGTTAGTAGTAGTAAAATAACACATGGCTGTTAGTAGTAGTAGTAAAAAAACACATGGCTGTTAGTAGTAGTAGTAAAAAACACATGGCTGTTAGTAGTAGTAAAATAACACATAGTAGTAAAATAACACATGGCTGTTAGTAGTAGTAAAATAACACATAGTAGTAAAATAACACATGGCTGTTAGTAGTAGTAAAATAACACATAGTAGTAAAATAACACATGGCTGTTAGTAGTAGTAAAATAACACATGGCTGCTAGTAGTAAAATAACACATGGCTGCTAGTAGTAAAATAACACATGGCTGCTAGTAGTAAAATAACACATGGCTGCTAGTAGTAGTAAAATAACACATGGCTGCTAGTAGTAGTAAAATAACACATGGCTGCTAGTAGTAGTAAAATAACAAATGACTGCTAGTAGTAGTAAAATAACACATGGCTGCTAGTAGTAGTAAAATAACAAATGACTGCTAGTAGTAGTAAAATAACACATGGCTGCTAGTAGTAAAATAACACATGGCTGCTAGTAGTAAAATAACACATGGCTGCTAGTAGTAAAATAACACATGGCTGCTAGTAGTAAAATAACACATGGCTGCTAGTAGTAAAATAACACATGGCTGCTAGTAGTAGTAAAATAACACATGGCTGCTAGTAGTAGTAAAATAACACATTGTTAGATAGTCGAGTCAGTCATAATTCAGTCCATCTTTCCAAGTGATACAGGTAAGTTGCTACTACTACACTAATAAACGTATTAAATATTACATTTACAGTAAACGTGAACATTTGTGAACATTCCTTGTCAGAAGAGATTAACTAAAGTGTATATCACAACATTTGTCACAACTGTATAGTTCCCTTTCTTCTTTGAAAGCAGACACGTATGTTTTTCATTTCACATTCCTAACATATCTGTAGTTTATTTTTAAGGAATAAATTGTCATCATGACACACCGTAAAAGTAATAGTTCAGTTGTTATTTTTCACGCCATTAAGGTGTATTAGGGAATACAGTGTTACACATGTATTTTTTCAATGACCAGCAGCATACCTAAGGATGAAGTAAAACCGTCGGAGAGTATAGAAGATCTTCCAGCAGAATTAATTAGGACCCCACCCGTTACGTTTTTGATTATTGTTTGGCTTTCGGTCGATCACTATTTATATACTTGGAGTCGTCCTGGCTAATTTTGGCATGTGATTCTAGGTATGTAAATAGTGACCAACCGAAATTCCAACAATAATCACAAAACATAACGAATGAGGTCCTAATTAATTATGTTGGAAGGTATGTATGAAGTAGTCAACCTTCGTCCAGTCAACAACGAATTAGCAGTCTTTAAATTACCAGAACATCCGGTGTCCATTTTAATTTCCTTAGACTGTGTCGACCTAGGAACCGTTGATGATTACAAAAATTTCTGTTTAAAGTGGAAATTGAATCAGGACCGCACCGAAGACGGATATGTCGAGCCACTGAAGCAAATACAACGCATTTTCATTCTCTGGATCACATCCTGCTGGGCATCTAGTAAGATCATGGAACTGCTATGCAATAAGAGAGATCCAGGCAGGAGTTTGAGAATGAATGCTGAAGAGGAAGAGCCAGGACCACTCGACTATGACACAAATACACACACTAAAAAGATTGCATGTAAATGTAAGTGTCCTACCCGTGTTCTCATACACACTAAAAAGATTGCATGTAAATGTAAGTGTCCTACCCGTGTTCTCATACACACTAAAAAGATTGCATGTAGTCCTACCCGTGCTCTCATAGTCATAGCTTGGTGACAATATGAGATTTTAAAAATAATATACTTGTTGTAGAAGATAATGTAGGATAAGAACTATGGAAGGAAGGAAACATCCAGGGACAATCTCCATTACTAATCATATAGATACACATGGATATACAATTAAGCTGACGAAAGACAAAGTACCCAAAAGTCTGAGGAGATGATGCCTTATTCTTCTTCTACAGTGTTCAATCTCAAACTCCCGCTGGATCTCTCTTGTAGCAGGACCATTGTCCTACTAGATTTTCCAGCAGGATTCAGTCCAGATAATGGAAATGCGTTGTGTCGCCCTTTTATTTGCGCACATGGGCCAACACAACCATCTTCGGCGATATGCCTTATTCAAAAACTGCATTCAGACACACACCTAAGAAGCTATACAACAGCGAACACAGAAGAAAATGACTATGAACGCGACCTCGCGTCAAGTCCAACATATTGGTGGAGACGTACACAGTGGTTGCTCTTACATCACGTGATAATGACCAATATTCACACACTTTAGGAATTTTAATTAGTTATGCCCTTGTCTATGAGCTCGTAGATTGTTAACGCCTTAGCTGCAGAGGTATCCTTAAGGATATGATGAAAAGCCATTGCCATTTTGTGGAGATCCTCTTCTTAGCTTCCCAGGGAGGAAAAAATCATCTAGATGCTTATAGTAAAGCATCCAGACGAATTGTTTCTCTGTGAAACTAAGAAGAAGAAGATCTTAACAAAAAGGCGGCAACTCCTCAACATATCCTTAAGGATACCTCCGCATTTAAGGGGTTAATAGGCGGTATACTGCCCCTCCCACCAATGTCATTGAAACACTGGATGATTTTGCATAGAGATACTCATCAGAGAAATCATCAAACAACTTTACTAACAGTGTTCATATTTAAGAGGTTTTGATCACTGATTTAATCAAGTGGTGGGCATGGCATTAAGTGCACAACCAAGAGATATGAAATTACTTGCTGCATTATGTATGCACTCTCCAGGCGGCCTTTAACTAGTTCTTTATAAATAAACACGATTTACATGTTTGTAACACAGACCATATATATATATTTATATATATATATATATATATATATATATATATATATATATATATATATATATATATTGTTGTAGATATAATACAGTGACATCTGGAACATATCGTGCCTATAAGTAAACAAAGTAAACATACGGTAAACATGAATGACATGACTTGAACTAGAAACTGCATGTCCACAACTATAATCCAAATAACAATCAATCAATAACAGTTGTTTTATGTGCCATGAAGTTCGCTCAATCACTCATTCAATCAAACTACTGTTGTATGTTGCAAGTCAGAAAGAATAGATTGGTTTATTGATTATATGTGGTTTTCCCCCAAATTGATTTATTGTCCATGCGTCGCTGCAGTTAAAATATAAGGTCCTTCAAATTCCAAGTACCGTTTATCATGCACTCACAGATATGATAGAGAGACTGGTGTAGGGTATTAGCGCACTGGCTACTAATCTGGTGATTCACTGTTTAGTTTCAAGTTTATTTCTTTTTTCAAAGGGATATTTAAAAATTGTTTTGATGTTAAATCACCTCAGTACTGAACGTAGTAAATATCACCGAGATACAAAACCAACGTTTCGACCACAAGGCGACAATGACACAACGCATTCCGCTCTCTGGACTACATCCGGCTAATGTGCAGGAGTATGAGAATTAACGCAGAAGATCACAAGGCCGTTGTAAAGATAAAGGCAAACAGAAAGGCGTTACGATCGAAACGTTGATTCGGTGTCTCTGTCGCATTTATAAAACTTACTTTTTACAATATTTAAAAGAATATATATATTTTTATTATTTACCACCTGGTAGATAGTTTTACTGCAGTCGTTTTTTTCATTGTCACTCCAAAAAATGTCTAGGAGGAAAATGGGGTCTGATCAGGGGTGGGTGTTCAATCAATTAAACAATAAAAATAATATTTCAAATGCACTACACTTCTGACATTAACAGAGCATTTAATAATTTAGTCTTGTGTGAACATTGAAACGCATTTTTGTATTGCTTGTTAATATATATTAGTAAACAGTTTTTCAAGTAAATGGCGTTCACAGGAATTTAACAAACTTACAAAACGTAGACTGTTTAATGTGTTCATACTACCTGTATCGACATATAGCGGGAAAGCAAGAACTATATACAAACAATAGACACTAAATTAATCATATTTCAAAACAGGTAACTTTGAAGTCCAGACTGGAAAGACCGCCCAGGTATGTAGGGAAATGAAAATTTTTACTTACTTGGGTAGCAGAATGGCTGTAGACCGTGACTCAATGAAAGAAATACATAGACGCATAGAAATCGTAGCAAGCACTTTCACTTAAACTAACGAGCATCTGGAAATCCACAGAAACACTAAGTTAAAACTAATCAACTCTTGTGTTATTCCATCATTGACTTATGGTAGTGAAAGCTGGAAACCAACACAGGCAACGGACCAAAAGTTAAACAGCTTTGAAAACAAATGCCTCCGAAAATTGATGAACATAAAATGGAGCGATATCGTCACAAACAGCGACCTAAGAAATAAAACATACCAAGAATATGTTTTAAATGTCATAAGAAAATGCAGATGGAAATACCTGGTGCATGTTCTTAAGACTAAATGAAAATAGACTCAACCAGCATGTCCTTATGTAGACACATGAGGGTAAAGAAAATGAGGAAGACCTAAAATTACCCTAAAAAGCACCAAACTTAAAGAAGGGGAAATAATAGGCTGCAAGTCCATACAAGAACTAAAATTACAGCGGACCGCAACGCACGGAGAATCAAAACCTCTGTCCTATGTGTGCCGTCTGTGTCACGCAAAGAACAAACTAACTAACATATGAAGAATATTGAATATAAAATAGACATAATTTAAAACACGAAATTCATTGAGGAAAGAAACAAACCCAGAATTTGTGTCAAGTTTTATAATACGAAAATGCTGTAATTACATCGAAATTATTATGTACTTAAAATTGATTAAAACAGACTTTTTAAACAAACCATCATGTAGAAAGTAGAAAGATCAAAAGAAAAGTAGGTTATCCAACAAAAATGTTGTGCACAACAATCAAGAACGAAAAAACCTCAATATTAGGCATAAGCAATACACAAGAACTACAGTAACTTGCAAGGAGGATCTCGGCATGAAAAGACATCACTACCACTCTATGTGCCATCTTTGGTCATAAGAAACTAACTAACTGACTGGCTAACTAACTCGAACTGACCTGTCCTAACCAATCAACCAACGAACTAATTAACTATTGTAAACAGTTGTATTGCACTCTCGCAAATAAAAATAAATACATTGATACATCTGTATTATAGAAGAGTATTGAAACATTCTCCAAATATCACAAACACATACACACATGAATGACGACTTGAATTAAACGACACATTTCATATATCACAAACACATACACACATGAATACACAGATGACGACTTGAACTAGAATGACACATTTCATATCACAAACACATACACACATGAATACACAGATGACACCTTGAACTAGAATGACACATTTCATATCACAAACACATACACACATGAATACACAGATGACGACTTGAACTAGAATGACACATTTCATATCACAAACACATACACACATGAATACACAGATGACACCTTGAACTAGAATGACACATTTCATATCACAAACACATACACACATGAATACACAGATGACACCTTGAACTAGAATGACACATTTCATATCACAAACACATACACACATGAATACACAGATGACACCTTGAACTAGAATGACACATTTCATATCACAAACACATACACACATGAATACACAGATGACACCTTGAACTAGAATGACACATTTCATATCACAAACACATACACACATGAATACACAGATGACACCTTGAACTAGAATGACACATTTCATATCACAAACACACATGAATACACAGATGACGACTTGAACTAGAATGACACATTTCATATCACAAACACATACACACATGAATACACAGATGGCACCTTGAACTAGAATGACACATTTCATATCACAAACCCATACACACATGAATACACAGATGACACCTTGAATTAGAATGACACATTTCATATCATAAACACATACACACATGAATACACAGATGACACCTTGAACTAGAATGACACATTTCATATCACAAACACATACACACATGAATACACAGATGACACCTTGAACTAGAATGACACATTTCATATCACAAACACATACACACATGAATACACAGATGACACCTTGAACTAGAATTACACATTTCATATCACAAACACATACACACATGAATACACAGATGACACCTTGAACTAGAATGACACATTTCATATCACAAACACACATGAATACACAGATGACGACTTGAACTAGAATGACACATTTCATATCACAAACACATACACACATGAAAACACAGATGGCACCTTGAACTAGAATGACACATTTCATATCACAAACCCATACACACATGAATACACAGATGACACCTTGAACTAGAATGACACATTTCATATCACAAACACATACACACATGAATACACAGATGACACCTTGAACTAGAATGACACATTTCATATCACAAACACATACACACATGAATACACAGATGACACCTTGAACTAGAATTACACATTTCATATCACAAACACATACACACATGAATACACAGATGACACCTTGAATTAGAATGACACATTTCATATCACAAACACATACACACATGAATACACAGATGACACCTTGAATTAGAATGACACATTTCATATCACAAACACATACACACATGAATACACAGATGACACCTTGAATTAGAATGACACATTTGAATGCAACTACTTACTTGATAATCTCCACATATCCATTCCGTGCAGCCAAATGAAGACATGTCGTTCGATTGTTATCTAAAGTATCAGTTGGAGAATCTTCTAGAAGCTTCTGGCACAGATTGCTTCTTAGGAGCAGTTCAACAACCTAGTGGGGGAAAAGTCAAAGCAACAGAATTGAGAACACAACCAGGGAACATAAATAGATGGAAGATTAAAATCAGATACCAGGAAGATATATAAAGTTTGAGAGCATCAACAGGCACTAGAAGCTTCTAGCATTGACTGTTTCATAGAAGTATCTCATCTTAATTTTATGACTTTTTACAGATAACAAATTCTCAGCTTATCTCCACCCTCTTCAACGTTCTTTAATTCCTCCTACGATATGTCTAGAAAGAAGACAGTGGCCATAATCTGTGTACCCTGAACTAGAAGACCAGGACCCAGTTTCCACACAGGAGAGAGAGAGAGAGAGAGAGAGAGAGAGAAACAAACAGAACATCAACTCACCCTGCTACGACCAAATTCACAAGCCATGTCAACAGGTGTTTTTAGTTCCTTGTTACAAACTGTAGGATCAGCATGGTGATTGAGCAGCAACGTGGTCTGTAGATAAACACAGTACAACTTAAATATCATCTCTATGGTTCAATATTGGGTCAAAGGCCATGAACACATGGACCACTGGATAAGAAACCATCCATATAGTATGTCCTACACCATGCAATAAGAACTACAGTAACACTTCATATAGTATGTCCTACACCATGCAATAAGAACTACAGTAACACTTCATATAGTATGTCCTACACCATGCAATAAGAACTACAGTAACACTTCATATAGTATGTCCTACACCATGCAATAAGAACTACAGTAACACTTCATATAGTATGTCCTACACCATGCAATAAGAACTACAGTAACACTTCATATAGTATGTCCTACACCATGCAATAAGAACTACAGTAACACTTCATATAGTATGTCATACACCATGCAATAACAACTCACATATCTTCAAATACAATTACCTGTCATCTACATATTCAAAATCAGTTATAAATTGACATGCTTATTCAGTTTCTTGATTCTAATGGTCGTAAATTCTGCATAGCTGTTTCTTGGCCATCTGTTCACAGTTTATTAGTACTACCTTTGATACAATACAGGGAGATGAGCCACATTCATAATTCAAACGTTTCAATACGATGCGCAGCTTCATTCCAACTTTGTTATAGTATGCACAGCTTTCGTGTCATAACTGAAATTAGTGACTAGCAATCCGTGTTGTCACAAAAAATTGATAACTTAATTGGAGATGTCTGCTTACTAGCTTGCCAGCTAGAGATAATGATGCCGTACCTTTACTACTAACCCTCACCTTTCCCTCCTCCCAAAATTTGTACATCTCTCCCCCTCCACGAAAAATATGTCTATTGGGTACTCACAAAGGGAAATAATAAATGTAACGCTAACACTGCTTTTCTGCTCCTAGATATATTTATTACGTTTAGTTAAGTTATATGGGCTCATCTCCCCGTATTGTACCATAACTTTTATCTTTTTATTTGTGCAACAGTACAACACATCTCATAGCAATACATCTCATAGCAACACATCTCATAGCAATACATCTCATAGCAATACATCTCATAGCAACACATCTCATAGCAATACATCTCATAGCAACACATCTCATAGCAACACATCTCATAGCAACAAATCTCATAGCAACACATCTCATTGCAACACATCTCATTGCAATACATCTCATAGCAATACATCTCATAGCAATACATCTCATAGCAATACATCTCATAGCAATACATCTCATAGCAATACATCTCATAGCAACACATCTCATAGCAATACATCTCATAGCAACACATCTCATAGCAACACATCTCATAGCAACAAATCTCATAGCAACACATCTCATTGCAACACATCTCATTGCAATACATCTCATAGCAATACATCTCATAGCAATACATCTCATAGCAATACATCTCATAGCAATACATCTCATAGCAATACATCTCATAACAATACTTCTCATAGCAATACATCTCATATCAATACATCTCATAGCAATACATCTCATAGCAACACATCTCATTGCAATACAGATCATAGCAATAAATCTCATAGCAATACTCTGTTAACATGCGTGATGCTAATACCTGTCCTTTTTTTTTATAGAAAATGTATATTCATACGTGTAATTTGTCAACATTTTTTTATGCCCGTACCTGTAATTTATTAGCAAAATTGACACTCGGATCTATAATTTGTAACATTTTTTTATGCTGATACCTGTATTTTGTTTCAAGAAAATGTAAGCTCATAACAGTAATTTGTTAACAAAGTTGATGCTCATATTTGAAATGTGTTAAACCGCCGAAGACGATGTGTTGGGCCATTGGCGCAAATAAAACGGCAACACAACGCATTTCCATTCTCTGGACTACATTCAACTGGAAATCTTGTAGGATCATTGTCCTGTTACAAGAGAAATCCAGTGGGAGTTTGAGAATGAACGCTGAAGAAGAAGAAATGTGTTAACATATTCAATTCTCATAATTATATTGTGTTAACATGTTCAAGTCACATAATTATATTGTGTTAACATGTTCAAGTCACATAATTATATTGTGTTAACATGTTCTAGTCACATAATTATATTGTGTTAACATGTTCAAGTCACATAATTATATTGTGTTAACATGTTGAATTCTCATAATTGATCATGGATAAGGGCGAGGGGTTTAATTGGTTACACCACCATTAGATAAATAAAGGAAAATATCACTCGTCCCCCTTCATCCTTACAACTTCAGTGACATTGAAACGAAATACAATTACAAGTATACTCGTATGTCAATGAACGAATTCAAAGGTATCAAAAATGTTTTCGATTTCCTTGAAATCTTGATTCCTTTAAAGTTGTACATACCGGATTACGTTGGGATGTGTCACATGTTACTAGGGCTGATGCGCAAACTTGTAATGTGTTGTCAGGTGTGATGTGCATATCTGTAATGTGTTACCAGGTTTGTTGTGCATACCTGTAACGTGTTGTGTCAGATTTGATGCACATACCTGTATTGTGTTGGAAGGTTTGATGTACATACCCGTAATGCGCTACCAGGTTTGTAGACTTCAATGGTTAGGAATGTTTGACAGGATAAAAGAGAGAAACAAGAGAAAAAAAGCTGATAAAAAAGGAAGAAGAAAACAACGAAGAGGAGATCGGAGTGATGTTCTGTATTTACGAAAATGAAGACTTTGAAATGTAATAATAAAGTATACATGTTTTAGTTCGTTTTCAAACTTCAACTTTATGTATTTACGAAAATGAAGACTTTGAAATGTAATAATAAAGTATACATGTTTTAGTTCGTTCTCAAACTTCAACTTTATGTATTTACGAAAATGAAGACTTTGAAATGTAATAATAAAGTATACATGTTTTAGTTCGTTCTCAAACTTCAACTTTATGTATTTACGAAAATGAAGACTTTGAAATGTAATAATAAAGTATACATGTTTTAGTTCGTTTTCAAACTTCAACTTGATATAACTTGCATCAGGACGATGGTCCTACTACATTTACAGAATAATGTAGTTCATAGAACGGAAATGCGTTGTATCACCGTTTTATATGCGCCAATGGCCAGACATATTCGACTTCGGCAACTAATATGTTCAGTGTTTTTACTACTTCCACTGTATAGTGGACGTCTGTATCCGTATCGCTAGTAGAACAGCCGTACGAGAACATTCATTTTCGTACTAGACGCTGGTCCACTAACCTCAAAGTTAAACCTCGGTCATTTGACCGTTCTTAATTGCCGACGCCTGCGTTGCTTTCCATAAAACCATATAAGCCGAAGGCACATATTTTAAAATACCATATCATATGTACATATAACGTGCGGCACATAAAGTAAACTTGCAGCACATAAAGGCAATATATAATGATGCTTATTGCTAAATTTGTTTAAATACAGACATTTTAAATACCAAAATAATATGTTTTACAGTCTATAATCGTCCGTCCACATGTGTCATTGTTTATGAAAGAAAGGCTTGGAAATCTGAATAAAGTAAGGGACGGGAACGAAAGCTTCTGTGAATTTAAGACTAAGCGCTAAGCCAGTCAAGCAATGGTGGGTATTATTCAGCAGATTGAAGTGAATAAGACGTACTCGAAAAAGGATCTCAAGACGGTTATTCATCTGGCAATGGCATAGATGAGGATGAGAGAGAGAGAGAGAGAGAGAGAGAGGGAGGGGGGATCATGGCAAACAGAGGAGAATAATCACTGACTTTTACATCCAAGAATACAAGCGCATGACAGGCACAGACGAAATAGAATGTTGAAGGGAGGGAAGTTGACAGAGGAGAGGGTGAAAGATGTGAGACATCACAGCGATATAGAGCGAGTCTTCCTGAATAATACTGCGCGATGTTCCCAAATAGAGTGATTTATTTTGGCTGATCCCATATTGTCCGTGCCTTTCATTGGCTGAAGGCACAAGGCATACTCAAGGTGACCAATAATAAGTGAATCAGTCACGATAATTGACGCTGTTTGGGATCAGCGTGCAAGATTATTCAGGAGAAGGACTTGGAAAGAGAGAGAGCAGAGAGAGCTTACTTAAAAAAGAAATTTCGTTGACCACTACATCTTCAGAAAGGTCAAGAGAATTTACAACTTAGATAAAATCAGAAGAAACACTATGAAATCAACATCAGCTGCAGTGTATTATGATGTATGCTACTGACATCAACAGTTATGTGTATTATGATGTATGCTACTGACATCAACAGTTATGTGTATTATGATGAATTTTACTGATATAGACAGGTGTGTGTATTGTGATAAATGCTACTGATATCTACAATTATGTGTATTGTGATGAATGCTACTGGCATAATTCCTCCTGACATCAACAGAAGTGTCAAATGTGATACATTCTACCGACGTGTATTATGATGAATGCCACTGACATCAACAAGTGTGTATTATGATGAGTTCTACTGACGTTAATGGGTATCTTACTGTCAATAATGCTATTGACATCAACAGGAATGTGTATTGTAGTTATTGACATGAATTCTCATCGCGTCAACAAGTGTTACTGTCATGAATTATCATCGCGTCAATATGTGTGTTACTGTCATGAATTCTCATCACGCCAACAAGTGTTACTATCATGAATACTGATCACGTTAATATGTGTGTTACTGTCAATATGTGTGTTACTGTCAATATGTGTGTTACTGTCAATATGTGTGTTACTATCATGAATACTCATCACGTCAATATGTGTGTTACTGTCAATATGTGTGTTACTGTCAATATGTGTGTTACTGTCAATATGTGTGTTACTATCATGCATACTCATCACGTCAATATGTGTGTTACTGTCAATATGTGTGTTACTGTCAATATGTGTGTTACTATCATGAATACTCATCACGTCAATATGTGTGTTACTGTCAATATGTGTGTTACTGTCAATATGTGTGTTACTGTCAATATGTGTGTTACTATCATGAATACTCATCACGTCAATATGTGTGTTACTGTCATGAATACTCATCACGTCAATATGTATGTTACTGTCAATATGTGTGTTACTGTCATGAATTCTCATCTCGTCAACGTGTATGTTACTGTCATGAATGCTGCTCAACTCACAACATATCGCAACACGTTCAACTACCCACCACGTCATAGTGTCCGTGCTGAGCTGCTAAGTGCAATGGCGTTTCCCCGTTAACAGCCTGTTCGTTGACTGGTGATCCACTGTGAAGTAAAATCTGTACTGGTTGAGGAACTCCCTGCCATGCAGCATAGTGCAGTGCTAGCATACCTACATGTGAGCAGACAAGCACACACATCGATTAGGTGTGGTCATTCTATGTGTTAAGTCCATTGCTTAATTTTGTAGTAGAGGCAAAAGTCACTTTGTACTAACAAGCACAAATTAATTAATATCTATATAATATTTAACATATAGCCACAGGGTTTCAAAGTGTTTGCCCATGTTTAAAAGCTTATAAACCAACAATAATTTAACTTAAATTCATCGATCTAATGAGTTCGATCTAAAAATCACATTTTTCTCGCGCACGTAATTATGGGAAAATAAACATCATATTTTAAAATGACATATAATATGTAAAAATTAATAACCCCCGTACGTGTAATCGTTGTAAAAATTAGCATTCATATATATATATATATAAAATGTTCATTTGGTGTGTAGTCTAGGGGTAAATTTCTCACGTTTCTTGAATTTACTTAACTATTGTAAACTCTACACGTACTATGCTATGCGATTTTTTAAATGGGTAAATATTGAAGAAGAGCTATTTATAGATGTGTATTCCGCTGAAATAAAAGGTGGGTTTATTATAATGAATGATAAAACGTATTGTTGGAACCGATTTTCAGGAAATTAAAAAAAAATACCTAGGACTAAACGAATTTATACGATAGTCAAATCATCTTAAATTAAATTTTTGTTTCGTGTATAAAATGATTGTTACACGTAAAAAGATAAATGAGTTGTTGATGCAAGAAAATGACAATAACTTCTATATTTTTAAATTCAATAACCACGACATGTAATATGCAAGATCAACACAGAAAATGATGTTCCTGTGAGTACGGACTGAGATACCAGTATCTCCTGAAGTTTACAGCACGCTTTATGAAACGAACTATAGCAAACAAATAGTATGGGAACATACATTGACAATTAAAAAAAATCGTGTGCTTCCTTCAAGAAGATATCAAGATAAACAAAAATAGGTAGATGTGTTACCAAAATAAAACATAACACAACCTAGTATCTCGTTGTTAGGTTGTGTTATGTTTTATTTTGGTAACACATCTACCTATTTTTGTTTATCTTGACATTTGCCCGGTGTTACTCCAGCCACCTGCTTCCTGTTTAGGGTTGTTACCCAACACTGGAACATTTATCCCTTCAAGAAGATAACAAACAATAGTGACCCTATTCTGACAGTGAAACCTAACCAAGATAAGGCTAATGTGAGGGGCACGTTACTCGGCTTTTCTGATGCGACCGATCATTATTTAATCGCTTTGCATGTACCTAGTGTCAGTTAAAAATACGGATAAACAAATAATATAGTGTCGCCTCGCAGGGCCGGTCTTAGGCCATTGCAACCTGTGTGGCCGCATTGGGCCCCACACTTCATAGGCTCATAAATTAATATTAGAATTTATTTTATTATCCTCTTCCCTACCCAGACTGGGCCCCGCGCAATCCGTTTCGCATTGGGCCCCTCAAATGTTAGGGCCGGCCCTGTCGCTGTGTATAAACCAGCAGGCAGAATTATTCAGGAGAGGGCTTGGCATACACGCGGATCATATATTCTCCAGCTCTACTCCTAAAACATGGTTAAGGACGGGAGATTCTGACGCTTCTTAACCTGTCTCCTTTTATAAAGCCGCAGTATCTTTATATATATAGCAGTGGTTCTTAGCCTGTGGGTCGCGACCCCTGAGGAGGGGGCGTCGAACGACCCTTTCACCGGGGTCGCATAAGACCATCCGAAACACACATATTATAATGTAGCAACAGACATAAATTTGTGGCTGGGGGTCACCACAACGTCGAACTGCATTAAAGGGTCGTGGCATTATGAAGGTTGAGAACCACTGCTAGATAGAAGCTAGATGGAAGCATCTGAAAAATTAGTAATTATAATGTTATATTGCTATATCAAAGTGTACTTCATAACAAACCGATCCTAATGATATAGTAACACGGAATCTAATCTCTACGTAATCTCATATTGCGGCTGTTCATAAATTACGTCATCAATTAGGGAGGGGGGACAGGGAGCACAGAAAAATTTGACGGTAACAAGGGGGAAGGGTTGACAAATTGCCGCCAACAATATTGTTATTTATAAACCAATTAAATTGTATGGAATTGTATGTTTTTTCTCTTCTAAAAAATGTGACATCTTATAAAACAGTGTTTCCCAACCATTTTTTTTACCATGCCCCACCTGTCTTTCTAAAGTTCTGATGCCCCCCCCCCCCCCTATATGTAACATATATATATTTTGTATAATCAAAAATTGAATTATCCCTAAATTAATCCTTATTGCAACTTGTTCCAATTGCCCCCCTCCCCCCCCCCCGAAAAATCAAATTGTTCCCCTGTGGGGCGTGGACCCCACGTTGGGAAACACTGAAATAAAACAATTAAATTGTATGTACTTGAATGTTTTTGTTTTTTTTTCCTTATAAAAATGTGAAACAGATCATGCAGTTCTTTTCGTAGTTTTTCTGTCAAAATAAAAAATAAAATAAAAAGGTGCGCGTATATGTGTGTGTGTGTATGTTAAAATTGATATAATCTATATTATTTATTGTTCATTTTTTTTACATCATAACCTTTCAAGACTCATAGCTTTGCCAGTTTTGTGTACATAATTTTAACGGTTATTTCCCTTGAAAGCCAGATGGTTTTTATGTATCCTTGATGTTTTCAAGATACATGATTTGTATGAAATTCTGCATTCGTTTAAATTTGTCAAAGCAATTTCTCTTCCCATAATTTTTTTGGGGTAAATAATGTTTATTTTTTAGATTGTATTTTTTGAATTTTTACGAGGTATATTTTTCTTATTTAATTTCACTTTAGTTAAGTTTTCTACAATTAAATTAAACCACTTAATTTTTTTTTCTGCGTTCAGTTTTTGTAAAAAAAAATAAAAAATAGTTCTTTCTCTTCAAAAATCACATTATAGAGAAAAAGAGTACCACGCGTATAAAAACATTAATATACAACTTGTCCAAATTGTTACATACATATTTATATACTTCATATCTGAACCTAATACTATTGAAATATTCAGTAATCATATTTTATGGAAAACCATATATAGCGTAATAGAGGGTTACGAGTCCGTGGGGTCTGGGGGTGGGTGAAGATGTTTACATGAATTCTTGACAGTTGTTGACAAAGAGGAAGGTGCAATAATTTGTTGTTACAAACGTTTGTTGAGGTAATTTATGGGCATCCACATTCCGTTCCAAGTTCAAGGGCACACACAAAATACTTACTTGTGTTATTTGCAATGACCTACGCAAATTGCTTACCTATGTTATTTGCAATGACCTACACATAATACTTACCTGTCGTATTTGCAATGACCTACACATAATACTTACCTGTGGTATTTGCAATGTCTTACACATAATACTTACCTGTGGTATTTGCAATGACCTACAAATAATACTTACCTGTGTATTTGCAATGGCCTACACAAATTGCTTACCTGTGTTATTTGCAATGACCTACGCAAATTGCTTACCTGTGTTATTTGCAATGGCCTACACATAATACTTACCTCTGGTATTTGCAATGACTTACACAAAATACTTACTTGTGGTATTTGCAATGACCTACACAAAATACTTACCTGTGTTATTTGCAATAACCTACACAAAATACTTACCTGTGTTATTTGCAATAACCTACACAAAATACTTACCTGTGGTACTTGCAATAACCTACACTAAATACTTACATGTGGTATCTGCAATAACCAACACAAAATACTTACCTGTATTATTTCCAATGACATGATTTATGTTCATTAACTTTCATTCATATCAACACGCACACCTTTTGTTTTTTAACCAATTTTGTTATATTCTTCATCTTCTTCTGCATTCGTTATCAAGCTCTTGATGATCAGCAGAATCTAATCATGGCCAAAATGGAATGTGTTGTGTCATGGTTTACAGTTTAGCTGCGCTGTCTGCACCTTTTGTTGACACATCCTACTTTAGAACAGTTTCTGGTAACCGTGTCACTACTCTTTCCTCTGTTTCGGGCCTCAGTAAAAAGCATACCATTTGTGATATGAAAGTGATTCACAGTAAAGTAATATGAAAGTGATTCGCAGTAAACTAATATGAAAGTGATTCACAGTAAACTAATATGAAAGAGAAGAGAGGGAAAACAGATCTACAGAAGAATATTCAGATTACCATTGGTACCAAAACGGCGGAGTTTTGAACCGGCTCAAAGGAAGCTAATCTGGTAGTGAATCAAGGGAGAACAGCTTTCGCTTGGGATAAATCGGGGGGAACAGTTAATCTGAGAGAGAGAGAGAGAGAGAGAGAGAGAGAGCAGGATAAAAACATACTGGATAATATAATGTCATTGTGTGAAGTGACGTAGATCAGTTATTCTCAACATTTTAGGTCCTGGCCCCCTTTTGGAACTAATTAGACGCCGCAATGTATCAGGTGCCTGTTAAAAAGGGGATTTGATTTTCTCTACATGTCATTCGTTTTCCACACTTGATCGCTATAGATCGTATCGTTTATTGTTCAAGTAGGCAACTTCCTGAATGAGTTTGTGACCCCCTCCCAAATGTCACAACTGCTCTACATGCCTCCCCCTTCTAAGTCTCTGTGGTCCCTACAGTGACCATATGACCCATATTGAGAACCACTGAAATAGACAGCATTGCTGGTTAACATCACAAAAAATATAAATTTGTATATGCCCGTAACATTCTACACGAGAGATGTTTACAAGAAATAAGAGAAGGTGAATACAAGAACCAATTAGCAACGAGAAAGAGGAAGATAAGTGAGAAAGATATATATCTATACAGGATGAGTTTGAGAGTGCTGTTAAAATTAGAGCTGCTAATAGTTATAGATAGTGAGAAGTTACTCACTGAAGAATGACAGCTAATCAGAGAAGGAATGTTGGAGGAAGGGAAATAAAGAGAATGACATTACGAGAGTAATGAGAAATGGTAAATGATATAAAGGGTCGCACATTTGTGAATGAGATGAGAAAGTTATTGAGAGTTAGAAAGATAAAATACCCTAAGAAATACTCCGGTATACATGAAATTTACTAACCTTTGTTATCCTTAAGTCCAGGCGAGGCACCGTTTTCCAGTAATGTCCGCAACATCTGTGCACTGGACATGAGTGCCGCTTGATGCAGAGCACACATTCTGAAATACGTAAAATATAAGTCGCGTGAAGGCTACATGAAACATTTGTCGGTTTGGCTAAACTGAAATTATTAATAATTTTTCTTGTGTTTCCAATTCTTGAGACTAACGGGAATTGAACCAGTCTGTTCTAACGGCACCAATCGCCTGGCAACGTAAATAAACGGGTTTTTCCCTACTTGACTAATCGTATCTCCAAGAAATATCGAAAAGATAAGATTTTGTCAAGACATTCAAACTGTGTACTCATGTCACTGAGAACAGATCAATTGAGACACGGACTATTACAATAACAACCAACATCCCGTACAAATATTGAAGTATCATCAGTAACACAAACATATAATATCCGTTATTCGTACTATAAGGGACAATATGTCTTCTTGTAAACATAAATAACATAGACATTACATAATTATTTGAAGCAAAATTACACACAATGTCACACACACACAGCCGTTAAAAAATACAATATATTTTGGATATTGCTACGATATGATTACATGAACCACGACTTCACATATTTGTATAAAGATTATACGCCCTAACATAACTACAAGAGTCTTGCTACATCGTGGGAAAGAACCCCGATATCAACGTCTGAATTCCTTACACACCAAACAGCGTTAAATAAGGGCGATAATACGTACTTCAAAAACACATATCTTCATCTTCTTGTTACGGCCCTTTCATTAAGTGTTAGTTACATCATATATATATATGAAATGAAATATATATGAAATGAAATATATATATATATATATGAAATGAAAGCCAGCCATGACCAACGGCTATATAAGATCTGTTTGTTCAATTGGTAATCATCCTTCTAAACTGACGCAATTGACTTTCCCCGTAACATTCCATTGGTTCGCCCGTGTAGTTCCGGGGCCCGAAAGGGGAGTAAGAATAGCAACACTGTTTACCTTCCACGCATGTCGTAAAAATGCACCTAAGGAGGTTATGGGATGGAGTTGGTTGTCCCATCCCATATAGGGCCAGTGACCCAAAGCCATGCTGAAGTCGGATGTGTCAGACCGAAAGGCGCAGATATCACAGCAATGCTGTAAACCATGACACAACGCATTCCGTTCTCCGGACTACATCCTGCTAATCTGCAGGAGTTTGAAAACGAACGCAAAGAAGAAGACTTCCATTGGTTGTCAACACAATGTGTGAACAGTGATCAATGAAAATCGGGGGGGGGGGGGAGGAGGGGGAGAAAGGCGAAGCATCACTTTAAAAGTGACGATCTTCGCTGAGCCAGCAGGACTGTATAATTAACCACAGACACGATTCATGGGAATGAGCACGGGTAACGCTGCATGAAGTTAATATACATTGAGCTAATAACGTCAACGTAATTTATTAAAACACTAATAAAGTTATTTCAAAGAAAGAAAATAACACACCTTGCAAGATCATAGTGAATGATATAGTATTAAAACAGGTCCACCAATTCAAATATCTAGGTACAATTATTACAGCAGATGGAAGAAGTTCAACAGAAATAATATGCAGAATAGGACAGGCAAAAACAACATTCAGAAAAATGAAAAATATACTGTGTAATATGACCTTGTCATTAGAGGTGAGAAAGAGAGTTCTGCAGTGCTATATAACCCCTATACTAACATATGGGTGCGAGTATTGGACAATAAACAAACTGGAAAGTGGGAGATTGGAGGCAACGGAGATGTAGTTCTACAGAAGAATGCTGAGAATACCATGGACTGCCAGAAAAACTAATGTAGAGGTGTTAAAAGAGTTAAATGCGAAACGGACCTTAATCAACAATATAAGAAAAAGGCAATCTTCTTTTTTTGGCCACTTCATGAGACAGGCAGGTTTAGAGAACATAATCACAACAGGCAAGATTGAAGGCACCAGAGACAGAGGGCGACAACGTGAGAAAATATTAGACAGTTTGACAACCTGGCACGGCAAAGAAACAACAACGACTTTGATACATAATACTGTGGACAGAGAGCTGTGGAGAGCCATGACCGCCTACGCCACCCGGCATGGCACCTGATGATGATGAATAAAGTTTACATGATGAAATATTCTCAGCGCAAACATTCTCTATGTCTGCCCCTCTTTCTGTCCTTAACCAGTGGCGGCTGTGTGTTCTGTGGTGTATCAGAGTGTAACGCTGAGAGTTGACTTATATGTGTAGTTTGTTATGTGTGTACTTCTTCAGCGGTCTGCAGTTGAAAGTCATGATGGAACTGATGAGTTCAAACGACTTTGATAACATTGGTACTTTAATTGTTTACCTATTGTGATAATTGTACAAGTAGAATTGTGTGAAAATTGGTTACATTAGAGATTATATCTCACATTCAAAAATAACAGATTTCCACTCGGACAATTCTGTCACTGCGGCTCCTAATGTATTTCATGACTTTTCTTAATGGTGTAATTCTGTCACCCAAGAAATACTATGTTATGTAATTACAGAAATTCTCTATATGCAGTATAAACAATAAAGAATAACAACATAATTGAGGATTTTAAAATGTGTTGTTAAAAAGGGAAATTTGTTATAAAAGGATGCGCTATATTGGAATTTTAGTATATATAACATGTTAAGTTGTGTTGCCATTTCTTATTCGTAACAGAAAAATTTGAACGTACTTGATGGAAATGTCCAAGGAGAATGAGGAGACACCTAAGAAACAATTAAACCATACAAGCGTGGTGGAAAATCGGGGTCTAGATTTGTGCTGAGTCGAGAAATATGCTAACGAGAACAGTGGGGTGGCCAGACGAGGACAATATCCAACTACAGACAGACAAACCTGATGATAGGATATAGAGGAAACTACAGATAAACACAAAAATCATCTTTATATAAATGTGCAGTTAGTAACACAAAAATCATCTTTATATAAATGTGCAGTTAGTAACACAAAAATCATCTTTATATAAATGTGCAGTTAGTAACACAAAAATAATCTTTATATAAATGTGCAGTTAGTAACACAAAAAAAGACAAGAAAGTATTTCGACATCTGGTTGAGTTACTGTAAAGCAGGCATTGATAACTATAGGTAATAGAATAAATAACTTGCAAACAACAATCGAATTCACGTATTTAATTTAGAGGAAAGACGTTTGACCATATCATTTTTGTAATTTGTCAGACGACCTGATACAATCATGTGAAATCGAGTCTATTGTAGAAAGTTACGTGCTCCAACAAACAAAACGTCGCATTATTCTCATATTACACCGCCACCGCGTAGTTGACCTCCATGTCTGAGACTATTGTCCACTCTCATAGTTGACCTCAATGTCCGAGACCATTGTCCACTTCCATAGTTGACCTCCATATCTGAGACTATTGTCCACTCCCATAGTTGACCTCCATGTCTGAGACTATTGTCCACTCCCATAGTCCACTCCCATAGTTGACCTCCATGTCTGAGACTATTGTCCACTCTCATAGTTGACCTCAATGTCCGAGACCATTGTCCACTTCCATAGTTGACCTCCATGTCTGAGACTATTGTCCACTCCCATAGTTGACCTCCATGTCTGAGACTATTGTCCACTCCCATAGTTGACCTCCATGTCTGAGACTATTGTCCACTCCCATAGTTGACCTCCATGTCTGAGACTATTGTCCACTCCCATAGTTGACCTCCATGTCTGAGACTATTGTCCACTCCCATAGTTGACCTCCATGTCTGAGACTATTGTCCATTCCCATAGTTGACCTCCATGTCTGAGACTATTGTCCACTCCCATAGTTGACCTCCATGTCTGAGACTATTGTCCACTCCCATAGTTGACCTCAATGTCTCAAACGCTTGTTTACCCTTATCTTGACTTTTAAGTAGTTGTCTATTTGTCTCTATTTCTGTGAACATTTGGTTAACTGAGATTTTTTATGTATAATTCAATCCATTGTATCTTGCGATAGCACCGCATCTGACAAAATCTCTACGCTGTTTTTCGTTGTTGCAACCAAGTACAAAGAAATGAAATTAATTAACAACAATGTCAGAGAACCTGATTCCATATTTCGAACGTAACTGGCGAACAAAACATATATCCAGCATTAGAATTCCATGAAATGTAATATCGAGAAGTTAAGAATTGCGCATTGAAGCACGATGTTAATATCATCATCAGGTGATATGCTGGCTGGCGTAGACGATCATGGCTTTCCACAGCTCTCTATCTCCAGTATTATGTATTAAGATCGTTGCTGTTTCCCTGCCGTGTCAGGTTGTTAAACTGTCTAATATTTTCTCCCGTTGTCGCCCTCTGTCTCTGTTGTCTTCAATCTTGCCTGTTGTGACTATTTCTTCAAACCTCCTTGTCTCATAATGTGGCCCCCAAAAACATGAAGATTGTCTGTTTCTTATAATATTGATTAAGCTTCGTCTTGTATTTGATCCTTTCAACACCTCCACATTGGTTTTCCTGGCAATCCAATATATTCTCAGCATTCTTCTGTAGAGTCACATCTCTACCGCCTCTAATTTACCACTTTCCTGTTTGTTTATTGTCCATAAATTGCATCAATATGTTAATATAGAATTTATATATAGCACTACAGAACACTCTTCCTCACCTCTAATGACAAGGTATAAAACACAATATATTTTTCATTTTCTGAATGTTTTTTTATGCATACGCTATTCTGTTTCTTATTTTTGTTGAAAATCTTCCATCTGATGTTATCGTTGTACCTAAATACTTGAATTGGTAGATGTTAATATATCAATACCTCTATGATAACATCAGATGGAAAATGCATTTAAGAAATTACGAGGAGAGTTTGATCAAGCAAAGTGTGCCTTTCAAAAGATACAAATTATAATGTATAACTTTTACTTCTCGCTATAATTGAGAAGCTCTCATCAATGTGAAATTTAACGAATCTTAACTTTACGGCTGTGAATTCTCGAACGTTAGCAATCAATCACCAATCACGAACACTTGATGCGACAGGTATTATGTTTTATAATGCTAAGTGTCATGTGGAGATCTAAAAAAAAAAAAAAGCTAAACGTTACAAGTAATTATTGAAAGTAAGAAAAGCTTAAATAACAGTTTTACAACGAACAATATTCAGGATCCACGTTTCGACCAAAATATATTCCTCAAGATATGGACCAATAAACAAATAATGGAATAATGGAAACACAAAATCCAAATGGAGATTACATGCAAGAGAAGTAGTAGAAACTGAAAGGTCTGAAGAGAAAGATACAGAGAGGGGAGAGTGATGAAAATGCGATTACATGACGAGAAAGTACAGCAGGATATACAAATAAAGTGCAAAATTGAAAATAAAAGTATTAATGGTGTGGTTAATAACGATACAATCATGTAGTTGGATCTGATACGTGATTGCCTTATAGTGCGTAACACATGAGAAGCCGGAAGTACATTAGAATAAGACACGAAACTCACGTGCCACAAGATGGAGTCAGCTGTTCGAAAAACAGGAGACAACATTGACTGGAAAAAAAAGAGGAGAGGTGTGTCAAAGATTGCGAAGGGAGAGGGGTATTAAAAGAACGTATGCCGAACGTTAATCCCGGTGGGTTCCAATGTGCCAATAGTATGGATAAGGCGGTTCTCAATCTTAAAGATTGTACACCATACGGTGCACAGTTTTGTTGTAGTCTCCGCCTATTCAATGTTTAAATTACTACAACAGGTACACAGAAAGCTTACTGCAATCTACGCGTACAATGAAATTAGCAGTGAAACTGCAGGCAGCACTGGCGATATGGAGCTGTGTAGATCCGTGATCGCCTATACCCTGTGTCAATCGGTCACTCAATGTTTAAATTACTACAAGAGACACACAGAGAGCTACTTGGAAACAAAAGAACGAAGCAATATTTTTAATGTTTACATTATGTGGAAAGGTGAAACATAGAGCATAACAGCAATTTATACACAATTCCCGGGAACAGAGACATGGGAAGACATAGACAGAAGACATTTTAGACAGGACTTTGAAAAGTTTATGGATGAAGTTAGTGGATAACAGGCAGCACTGGCGATATGGAGCTGTGTAGATCCATGACCGTCTATGCCCTGCGTCAACCTGTATGTCACTCACTGCTACACACGACATGTTAAATATTCTATCAATGTTAACATTTACAAATGTTGTATCGAATAAATTCTTCTTTATGTATGTGAAGGATGGACTGTAAACAAACAATCTCAAAGTGAACTAGGGATGATATAAATTATATCAAAATTTAGTAGCAGAAACAATTTTAGGGCATGTTATGAGAAGAGCAAGACATGAAGATTTAGTAACGACTGGAAAGATCATAGGGAGACGTGGATGAGGACGACGAGAAGATGCCGGATAAGTTGTAATAATTAGAGAATATCACCGACTGAACTTATTAACACAAGAAAGAGTTGCGGAGAAGCCTGATAGCTTATGTCACACGGCATGATACTTGATTGAATGAGAGGAATATCACCGACTGAACTTATTAACACAAGAAAGAGTTCTCGAGAAGCCTGATAGCTTATGCCACACGGCATGATACTTGATTGAATGAGAGAATATCACCGACTGAACTTATTAACACAAGAAAGAGTTGCGGAGAAGCCTGATAGCTTATGTCACACGGCATGATACTTGATTGAATGAGAGAATATCACCGACTGAACTTATTAACACAAGAAAGAGTTGTAGAGAAGCCTGATAGCTTATGCCACACGGCATGATACTTGATTGAATGAGAGAATATCACCGACTGAACTTATTAACACAAGAAAGAGTTGTGGAGAAGCCTGATAGCTTATGCCACACGGCATGATACTTGATTGAATGATTTCGCTTATTAGTGTAAATGCAAAAGCTCATTTCTACATGCTTTCGAGGACAACCAAGAACGGTTCATAGTTTAAGAACCACTGTTGTAGAGAATAAATGAGAGCGTGGATCAGACATGGTGAGAGAGCGTTGTGGAGAAACATGATCGCCTACGCCACTCAGTGTGACGCTAGTAATTGATCATTTTCATAGGTTACCAAACGTGTTGTTCCAGCACTATACTCTGTTCACTTTAAGAATGAAGTGGGTCAAAACATACCTCCATATTACTCCACGACAATTAGTGATTTTTAAACAACTGATGACATGTAAAAACAATATTATTTAAAGCATTTAAAAACAATATTTAAATACCATTGAAACATTTAAAAACGAAATTTAAAAACAATATTATTGGGCACTTAACAATCGATTAATGTGCTCCCCGTCCAAAAACCATCAGAAGCACTGACCCACTTCATTCTTAGAGTGAATAGGGTATACCAGAAACAGAAATGATGACATTACTCTCTCAAACAGGGAACGATTACATAGCCTTTGATCTTCAGCTGTGGTTTGATATCTTTAAATTGTCAGTGTTCGATTTTTATAATCTGTACATTGTCGTAGCGTTGTTTTCACTCTGCGCACCAGTGCCCTTTGTCTGTTTTATGTACACTGCCTGTTTTATCTTCACTGTTTCTTTTAAGTTTGACGTGTTTGTTTTATTTTTATTATGACTTTACTTTACTGTTTCCTATGTATGTTTTATTATATATATATATACGCCTGTTCAATAATAATAATAATACAGTACAATTTCTCTATATCGCATCGTTTTATAATAAATTTCCCTATTTAACAACACTTTTTAAAATCCTCAATTATATTTAATCTTTATTGTTTGCAGTGTAGAAAGCAAATTTTTGTTATTACGTACATACTATTATTTGCTCGGTTTGGACCACGTTGTTATAGCGGAACTTGACTAACAACAACAATAACTACACAAGCAAAACCAGCAACAATAAAAATAGAAACATATCATGTAAAGCAGTGCTTCTCAATTTTTCTGAGACAGCGACCCGTAAATAATAATTTCTTTAATAATACCAGGGCACAGGGCCCCAAAAAAATTATATATACTCATAGATAACTTTACAATTCAACGAGAAGAATGGTAGACATTTTGTCGCTCCCAATGGTGGATAATTCGTGCTGTATTCTTCTTCAGCGTTCATTCTCAAACTCCCACTGGATATATCTTGTAGCAGGACAATGATCCAACTATATTTCCAGCAGGATGTAGTCCAGAAAATAGAAATGTGTTGTGTCGCAGTTTTATTGCGCAAATGGCCCGACACATCCATCTTCGGAAGCATGCCGTATAAGATTTGTCATTCAACTATTGCGTTCAATTAACTCTACTAATAGTAATCGCCAGTGCAATGTGAACGATCGGCTATCGAGCTACTGGACATTTTTATTGAGTTAGTTTATGATTTGGGTACACTATTCAATCTATCACTCAGCCTCCATTAAAAAACCCCACAAAAAACATAGTTTTATTCTTCTGTTACGTTTGTTGTCAAGCTCCTGGTATATATGAGAGTTATAGTTCGGAGAATGGAAAATTGGGATCATCACAAGCCAGATTTATTTTTAAAAAACCACATTGAATGATTTTATACATTTAGTTGTATTATAACTTTATTTCATTGTTTTAGCAATGATCCGCATGCCACTTATTAGGCCTCCGCGGGCCGGAATTGGTCCGCGGACCGCCAATTGAATAGCCCTGGTTTACAGCTTGACTGAACCATCAGTGTCCTTATTTTATTTATGTATTTGGGGTATATTGTAATTGTAATTGTAATTTGATTTATAACTGCTATACTTTGGTTGCTTGCTTAATGGTAGTCATACTGTCAATGATCTAAAAACATTACTATTGTGTTCATTTAGTTTTACTGTACGATAACCCGGACCAGCGCATGCACACAGAAGACATGTCATCGATGTGTTCCCGAAACATGACGAGAGCAGATGCTTTAAGCCGTAACAAAATGTCAATTACACGTTACAAATCAATATTGCCAACGCCTGTGGGCATAACCTCAATTATTTAATTTTTTTAGTGTCTTTCTATTTCAGCCACGGCACTAGATACCACTTTTCGGTCCTTGGGGTTCTTATAGAAATAGGCAGTACAAATCTTAGAAAAACGAGTAAAAACCTGCGATAGACAGCGCTGGTACAACATAGTAATTTAATCGGTTGAGAACAATGTTAGATCCAGGAAAAGGGTAATAACGTTTTCCTGATACTAGATAACACACATAATGACACACCCACAAATCGACGTTTCGACCAAAAGGCCTTTATCAAGACAGACAATTGAAACAAAATTAAAACAGATAACAGAAAGCAAGCAGCAATAACATCGAAGGTCACATTGATATGAGAAGTATAACATTGAGAACAATCTTGAAGACTAGCTGTTCCGAATCTGTTCTGGAGAAAGTAACAGTTGCGGCATCTACACAATTTTTTGATAGTACAGTGATATGCCAAGAAAAGTATAATCACTACTAGGGCATATATATATATATATATATATATATATATATATATATATATATATATATATATATATACACCCCCGCAAGCACGCATAAACACACATACTGTAGGCTATAAGAATGTAATCTGAAGAATGAAATGCATTGTGTCACAATTTACAGTTTGGATTCACTATGCGCGCTTTTCAGTCTGACACATCCGATTTATGAAGGGCTTTTATGTCACTTTGACTGTCATTTTTTATGGCGGGGCAGCTAAATTCATCCACATAATTCTTAGTCGCCGCGGACTTATGTATGTTACATTGTCGCTATTCTTTGTTCCCAAATCAAGTCCAGTCACAACACGGGTGCGTTACAAAATTTATGCATCAAAATCTCAAGGCACCACTGAGGTGTTAATTCTACAGACAATTTTAATTGCTATAGCATTGTTAAAAATCGACTAACATTGGGATTGTTCAAATAGGTTGGACAATGCCCACGACAGGTGCTATCACTAAATGTGTATTGTCTACTAAAACAATAAAGTAATCAAATAGAAAATACATTGACAGTAATTTTGTAGTGATGACACAATAATGATACATTGACAGTAATTTTGTAGTGATGACACAATAATGATACATTGACAGTAATGCTGTAGTGATGACACAAAAATGATACATTGACAGTAATGCTGTAGTGATGACACAATAATGATACATTGACAGTAATGCTGTAGTGATGACACAATAATGATACATTGACAGTAATGCTGTAGTGATGACACAATAATGATACATTGACAGTAATGCTGTAGTGATGACACAATAATGATACATTGACAGTAATGCTGTAGTGATGACACAATAATGATACATTGACAGTAATGCTGTAGTGATGACACAATAATGATACATTGACAGTAATGCAGTAGTGATGACACAATGATAAATTGACAGTAATGATGTAGTGATGACACAATAATGATACATTGACAGTAATGCTGTAGTGATGACACAATAATGATACATTGACAGTAATGCTGTAGTGATTACACAATAATGATACATTGACAGTAATGCAGTAGTGATGACACAATGATAAATTGACAGTAATGCTGTAGTGATGACACAATAATGATACATTGACAGTAATGATGTAGTGATGACACAATAATGAGGAGAGATATGACCGACCTAATGGGGGCAGTTATAAATTTGCTTACAGATTGAAGAAGACAGCACAGGAGATGGTAACATTTACATTGACAGAAAGAAATGATAGAAGTAGGAGTGAATAGGAGTCTGGGGAGATAATGTATCCTCTGGTGCTATCAAAAGACGGCATAATCAACACCTGACTGGAACTTCCAGTCTGCATACTCTTGGTTGGCTGCTGGAAAGTAGAGTGAAAAAGGTTCAATGGGGAGTAGGGATGCGATGTAAGGTCAGGGGGAAGGGAGGGCGAAAGAGCTTAATGAAACACGTCAAATTGCAAAAAAAATATTGTAGGTACTTTTCACTGTTTATGTGCAGTAAGACAGGAGACACATCTTTCTTGAGCACTATCTAAAACCTTAACTCAGCTAGCATCATTCAAGCCAAAAACAAGCTGAAACCAGATCTCGGCTAGCATCATTCAAACAAGGAACAAGCTGAAACCTCATCTCAACTAGCATCATTCAAACCAGGAACAAGCTGAAACCAGATCTCAACTAGCATCATTCAAACAAGGAACAAGCTGAACCCTGAACTCAACTAGCATCATTCAAACAAGGAACAATCTGAACTTTGACCTCAACTAGCATCATTCAAACCAGGAACATGCTGAACTTTGATCTCAACTAGCAGCATTCAAACCAGGAACATGCTGGACCCTGATCTCAATTAGCATCATTCAAACAAGGAACAAGCTGAAACCTTATCTTAGCTAGCAGCATTCAAACCAGGAACATGCTGAACCCTGAACTCAACTAGCATCATTCAAACCAGGAACACGCTGAACCCTGATCTCAACTAGCATAATTCAAACAAGGAACAAGCTGAACCCTGATCTCAACTAGCATAATTCAAACAAGGAACAAGCTGAAACCTTATCTTAGCTAGCAGCATTCAAACCAGGAACACGCTGAACCCTGATCTCAACTAGCATAATTCAAACAAGGAACAAGCTGAACCCTGAACTCAACTAGCATAATTCAAACAAGGAACAAGCTGAACCCTGATCTCAACTAGCATCATTCAAACCAGGAACAAACTAAAATCTCATCTCAACATACGTCTCCGATGTATGTGTACCAAACATATTTTATCCCACTCCGAGAACTAAAATAACACTGTGCGCGTGATAGTAAAACGCGCTATTACAACTAATGAGTGAGAATGCGGCAAAACCGCATAACAATAGTACTTACGCAAAACACAGGGTGGTTCAGTTTTAAAATGGACGCACAGACTCAGACTACTGGGTACGGCTATGAAAAAATACAAATACCAGTATACAAGACAATTACCACTGTAAGGTCTCTATCAAGAACATACAAGACAAACATTGAAAAAAAACAGTAAAAATAAAGGCGCTATCATAAATGCATTATACTCTGTTCATTATAAGATTGAAGTGTGTCAAAACACACTCATATATTACTCCGCGACAACAGGTAATTTTTATACAGCCGATGGCATTTAAAAACAATAACCTTACTAATTAATCAGAACTAACGTTATAGCAACCCTGTCCGCTCCCAGATACCACTGAGAGCTTATAACAAACGATCATCTGGATACAGAATCAAGGGAAAACCGAGATGTTGGATAACATCATGACTATCCTCCACAAACGCTGACCATGACTATCCTCCACAAACGCTGACCATGACTATCCTCCACAAACGCTGACCATGACTATCCTCCACAAACGCTGACTGTGTACAACACAGACATCACTTCTGGCCTTGAACAGAAAATTACATCTAATACCCCTACGCTTAACGGCAAGTGTGGATGCTATCAACCAACTTCCACCTCGGAATAGACAAGGAACTATAATGGTTGCCCCTGACCTCTTGTCACCTGAGCAACGATAGCAGCGCAATTAGTAATGTATCATGGAATGATACAGATATACGAGCCAATCATAAGCACTGACCTACTTCATTCTTAGAACGAACAGAGTATAGACGGCAAACATTAACAAAAGAGACGTCCAAGGCAACAATGTCATACGTATACACACGTATCGTCGTCGAGACACGAATTTAAAAATATGGGAATGACAACGAAATATGGAAATAGAAGCGAATCAATTACTGGGTCAATTATCCCCTTTATTGCAACACAAAATGCTACCAATGTCAACAAAAAAACAACATCTTATCCAAAGTATCTTCATTCCAACCCTGTGCTACCAATGTCAAACATGGTCCTTAACAGAAAAACATAAGAGACAACTGGTTACAACAGAGATGAGATGTCTGAGAAAAGCCACAGGAGTGACCAGAAGACAGAATTAGAAACGATGTCATAAGAGAAAGAATGGGTGTCATGTCAATTCTACAATATATACAAAACCAACAGATACAATGGTTTGGTCATCTGGAAAGAATGCCGTGTGATTCATTAGTTTATAAAGAATATATGAAGAGAGGAGAAGCAGAAAGAAGAGCCACGGGTAGACCTTGAGTACGCTGGATCGACAACATCAAAGAGACATTACACAAACACCAAATAAAATTATCTGAAGTTGCCAAAACAGCGAGAACAAGAACATTGTATTTCCCTCGACACCCGTAAAGGGTAAAAAAGGAAGGAAAGAAGAAGAAGAAGAACGATATAAAAACAAGTATGACTGAAAACACATGGACTGACAAAACCCCAATAATAACAACACAGCAAAGGCACCGGAACCAAAATGTAAATAAATGTATTATTTGTATTAATGTCAAATGGCTTAAATGTACCAAACTGCAATATATAATGATTTTCAAGGAGCAAGATTTTATTTCAGTGACCTGAATGTCGTGAGGACCTTCATTGTTAAATGTTTGCCATCTAATGCATTTGTGATAGTGACTATATTTATTATTTGTTCACTGTCTTGTATGTATTGAAAAATGTTTGGTTGGTTGAAACAGTCTACCTTGTATAATGTTATCTGTATTGTTTCATACCAGCACCCAGTAGTCTGATAGTCTGACTGTAAAACTAAGCGACCTTATGTTTTGCGTTAGTACGAATGTTATAACGTAATGAACGTGAAGTAAATGACTTTCTTCGCCATCTGGAGACGGATTTTTTTTTTTAAAGTTCATTCTCAAACTCCCTCTAAATCTCTCGTACAGTAGAGAAGTGATAATACCAGATTTCCAGCAGGATGCAATCATGAGAACAGAAATATTTTGTGTTCACTGTTTTGTTTGCGTCAAAAAGTCTTAGACATCCACTTCGTTGCAAAACTGATACTGAGCCCACTACTTCTAGTCCGGCGACTGAATAAGCTGTATGAAGTAACTAAATATATCATAGCGGAAAGTCATGGTTAGTTAATGTGTACCCCTTGTGGTGAGGTTCACATGCGTACGTGAGTCCAGGTTGGTTATATCATATCTTTTGGATAATAAAAAATAATGGAGATTGTGGTTCAGGTAACCATGTCACCATGACTCTTTGAATTAATATTCACTAGCAGAGCACTATTACTGAGTAAAGCAAAGTTTCGTTGACTTTCTACTAACGCGCTTCTGAAATTATACGGCACAGAAATTTGTCTATTCCAGACAGGTACTATCAATAGAGCATAATGCTGTGGTTTGTTTCACAACCATTTGCAACTTGTAGTAAGTTTAACAAGCAGCAGTGTGGGTGTTCTCTTGCAGTATGATAACCCTCGGCCCTACACAGCCCATGCGATAGTAAAAGACTCATGAAACTTTTTATTTTGCAAATATCTTCATCACATTGTATTTGCCGGAGCTTGCGTCTAGTGACTATCGGAGTGCTTAGAAATAGCAACATTTGGTGGAAAATTCAGTACGGATCATAAAGTGAAAGTAGATGTGTACTACGTGGTCAGAAGTTATTCTTTATCGAGGAAACCAGAAATTCGTGGTTCGATGATTCACAGTCTTCTTCTTCCTCATTCTCATGTGGGAGTCAGACACTTCTAAAGATTTATTCAATGAATTGTAATATCGTCATAATCCCCGAGACAGGACTGTAAAACTTGCTGGCACAGCTGTATCAGATAGCCATAATTCTTTTCCAGTAGTTTGGTACAGTGAGTAGTACTGTAAAATATATTGTTTTCTGCAGTGTCCACTGGGGTACATATAGGTGTCGCCAACTCCACATTTTCTGTACACATATTGTTTGAGTCTGTTCTGACCTTTTATCAATCTAAAAATGATCGTTCCACACTAAATGGACGCTATGGGAACTATGATGAAATGTTGAGTGATCACATACATTTGAACATGTTAGTAATATCAGAAATACTTTTAGAGTCAACATCAAACGTGTCACGTGTGTGTCCGTGTGAGCGCTAGTGCACGTGTGTATAAGGATGAAAAGTAAAGAGAGACGTTGCTGTGCATCTTATCCAAATAGCAAGTAAGAAAGTAAAACCGCATATTGTTAACATCATAAATGAATTGTAGAAGTTCAACTGTGACATGCGAGAGAAATTGAGTTCAATAGATAACATATGTGCTCCACATTAACAAAATAGGACGTTTACTAGGCTGTTCCATTAACAGTAATCGACGTTAGCCGTTGCTCATGAAAGTTTCAACTAGGATAGACAGTGCATTATGGTTCGGGGCATGTAATGCCAGCATAACAGTCTTTAATGTTCGGAGACTTGAGTCTCGGCGAAGTCTAGACCTGCACAGATATATATAATGAACAGTAAAACTGGGAGAGGAATAGTACCACGGGCCAGACCATTGAATAGTCATCACAGCTGAGGCCAATGTCGCAATCTCATTTATGTAAATTGAATGAAGTAATGATGTTGAGAACGGGTGTATAGCAGCGACAAAAATAGAAATCAAGGCTAGATGCAATTAGAGCTGCAAGGGCCAAAACAGAAATCGATTAATGGTGACAGAGTCGGCAATGTGCTTCCTGTAGAATAATATGAATGAGTGAAATGAAAATGAGTTGGGAAGATGTGTAGCACAGAGAGATGACAAACGTTGGGATGGAATAAAACACTTGGTCATGTACTAACATTTCTCCATGTTACGCGGTTGTAGTACATGATTGTCATCAAAGTCATGGGGAAACAACATTTTCTTACATGAATTTGGCCAATGAAATTTTTAATGGTTATAATCAGATATGTTGTTATTGTCGATATCAAAATTATGTTGAGGTTATCTACTCGTGGCAGCTATCTACTCGTGAGAGGTACCTACTCGTGAGAGCTATCTACTCGTGACAGCTATCTACTCGTGACAGCTATCTACTCGTGACAGTTATCTACTCGTGACAGCTATCTACTCGTGACAGCTATCTACTCGTGACAGCTATCTACTCGTGACAGCTATCTACTCGTGACAGCTATCTACTCGTGACAGTTATCTACTCGTGACAGCTATCTACTCGTGAGAGTTATCTACTCGTGACAGCTATCTACTCGTGACAGCTATCTACTCGTGAGAGTTATCTACTCGTGACAGCTATCTACTCGTGACAGCTATCTACTCGTGAGAGTTATCTACTCGTGAGAGTTATCTACTCGTGACAGTTATCTACTCGTGACAGTTATCTACTCGTGACAGCTATCTACTCGTGACAGTTATCTACTCGTGACAGCTATCTACTCGTGACAGCTATCTACTCGTGACAGTTATCTACTCGTGACAGTTATCTACTCGTGACAGCTATCTACTCGTGACAGCTATCTACTCGTGACAGCTATCTACTCGTGAATCTACTAGTGACAGCTGAGTGACATTCTGGAAAAAAAGTGACGATTAATGAAACTGACGTAGCGATGTTCTTAGCGGCGACGTGTAACGCTTTGACAAGAAGTCTACTATTTGGAAGTGCTAAAAAAGTAATTGATAGTGATGTGAAACTTCTAAAAGAAGAAATGCTCCCTATATAAAACAGGCCATCTTTTTTCGAGGTTTGTTGTTGATTATTATAGTCGATGTGATGTACAACTGGCGAGAGATTACGATTTTCCGCACACGGGAGGAAATTTGTTAACACAAAGAGCTCCTTACACTGACATAGGAACCACAGAATAGCCGAGACATAAATTTAAAAGACCACATAAGCTATTAATGGGAAGACTCGATACAAAACGGGAAAGTGAGAAGAGGGTCTGATCTGGGAAACAATCACCACTTAGTAGAGGCAAGAATAAAGGTTAAGTTGTGAAACAACGCGGGCACAGGATATTGAAACATATAAGAACATAATGACATAGAAGATTAAAGAATGCATTTATTTGAAGAGCTTCTGTAGCAGAAATAATAAAGTGGTATCAGAAAGTGAAGAGCCATGACGCGGTTGTGACGGATGTTAATTAATATTATACAACAATTTCAACTCGTGCAGAAAGCAGTATGGTTTGCTTGAAGTATTAAATATCGAAAACACAAGAATGGATAATTGCATTTAATAATTAAATGCTGCAGAGATGAGAAATGAAAAAGCATTGATGTTAGGTCAGATTTTTTTTTAAAATTGCAGGCAAGAGTGTAGTGAAAATATTTTTTCAGTTTAATGTATTTATGTCGAGAAAAAACACACCCCAAAGCGAAATTCATATAAGCCTATACAACAATAGAAAAGAACCAAGTATATTATATTTTTCGGTGCGTTCGTTCTCAAACTCCTGCTGGATCTCTCTTGTATTCTCTGTTCATTCTAAGAATTAAGAAGGTCAGTGCTTATGATTGGCTGTTGCACGCAGAACGCATAAATCGAATATTAAGTGCGCAATAATATATTTCATTAGAACATAATATTATTGTTAATTTCAATCAATTGTTGCTAAGTGAAACATGTCTATCACAAAAGTAATATATGTTTTGAAATACATTTTCATATAATACATCTTTACCATTCCATGAGAAACTACTATACCCGCTGTTTGTTATACGCGCAGGCTCAAAGAGGACAGGGGGGCAACCATTATAGTTCCTTGTCTATTGTCTATCCCCAGGCGTAAGCTGGTCGATAGCATCTACACTTGCCGTTAAGCGTAGGGGTGGGAGCTATACGTTTCAGTTTAAGGTCAGATGTGACGCCTGCGTCGTACTTAATTCGTGTTGGGGGGGGGGGAGGTCGTGATATTATCGATCCATCTCTTTCTCGGTCTTCCCTTTGCTCTGTATCCAGATGCTCGTTTGCTATAAGCTCTCGATGGTATTTGGGAGGGGACAGGGTTGCTATGACGTAAGTTCTGAATAATTAGTTCTGTTATTATTTTTAAATGTTGTATAAAAAGCTGTATACAAATCACCTGTTGTCGCGGAGTAATATATGGGTGTGTTTTGATCCACTTCAATCTTAGAATGAACAAAGTATAGAAGTACAATGGTTCTACTAAATTTTCAGCAGGATGGAGCCCAGAGAACGGATATGCGTTTTATCGGCGTTTTGTTTATGATAATGGCATGAGACATTCAAATGTCGTGATTAAAGTATGAATATTTAATTACAAAAATAACCAGGTGAAAATAAGGTATAAATTGGTCGGACACGAGAAAAATATCACAACAGATATCGGTTAAAACGAAAGATGAACCGCAAATTTCAGAAATACTTATCAGGAGCAACTTCTTGGAGATAGTCAAACATTTCTGATGTCAAAGTTCATTTAGAAAGATATATATTCTCATTAAAAAAAAGAAAATATATACATACGTAAAAGGAAAGAAACACGAGAAAGTACCTAATAACAACATATTAAGAGCAGAGCAACTTAAAGATGATTCAAACATTAGCAGCTAAAATATTGTAACTAATTATATAAGACGCCAGAAAACAAAACAATATAATGAAATAAGAAACAGATGATCAAATAACTTGCCATCAGAAGAAACATGATCAAATAATTTGCCATCAGAAGAAACAGCGGTTAGAAAGTCGCCAACACAAGACGACTACCAAATTATGAAAAAGCCCAAAGAAATTGTCATTCTACGCGTCAAAACAGTAGAGAACCAAATCTGCAGTCACATGTACACAAAGTTCAAGATTGGCAACACATGCATGTGGACAGGCAAATCAGACTGCAAGAAGATACTTCTAGAATGTGCCGAATATGACATATTGAATCAAATAAATAGGCCACGAAAACCAATACTGGAAGAACAATTATGAAAACCTTTGTATAAGCTGCAAAAAGGAGGTAGAAAACGACAAGGAAACAGGACGATAAAAATGACCAAACAAGAGCGCTAGGAGACAAAGATACAACACGAAAACCAATACTGGAAGAACAATTATGAAAACCTTTGTATAAGCTGCAAAAAGGAGGTAGAAAACGACAAGGAAACAGGACGATAAAAATGACCAAACAAGAGCGCTAGGAGACAAAGATACAACAAATATTACACAACATTTAAAAGAATAAAATACGAGAAAAAGGAAAACAGAAAACGAAAATAACTCCCACACACAAACTACGAAAAAAAACCACAAGAAAACGAAGACAACCAAGATAACACAAAAAAATAGCAAAGAAAATGTTAGACAATAAAAGAAAGAAAACGAGGACATTAAAAACAAACAGAAGACAGCAAGTAAAATAAATGACAATACTAAAATATTATGTGATTCAAAATAAAATTTAAGAAAGTCAAAACATAGTACGCTAGGAGCATGAAATAACCAAGTGAAATAAGAAAATGGAAATAACCAAAACACAATACGCTAAGAGAACGCAGAAATGGACTCGATTAGAGTAAAGTAGGGGCGTGTAGAGAATAAGTACATATCACATCAAGAGAACATAGAAGTAAAAAGTAAAATACAAAAACAGATAAGAGAATAATCTCACTGAAAACTAAAATTTCAGCACGAATATTATTTTGAACACACATTATAAATAACCAACAAGCAAAGATTATAATGTAGAACGAAGAATTAAACACAAATTAGTATTTTTGTTTGTCCTTGTTATTTCTCTCCCTCTCCCTCTCTCTCTCGTTCTCCATACCTAAAACATCCAAATAATCTAGGAAATACAACCCACACCAGTCTCGAAGGACATTCATAGGAACCAAACAATCTAGTTATTAAATTTGTTCCCGCCATTAACTCCCAGAATACAACACGTCAGTCCTCGACTAATCACTTTCTTAAAATAAACATGGGAAATTCAGTTTTTTCTTCTTTTTGTAGAAAGTATTCCTCCAGCTGTTGTCACTATTTCTCCCGCCAGAATAAACAACTCATTAATTATACATTCCATACTATGTTTTGGGAGATTTCTCCTAATTTTTTCCACTGTCCGTTAGAATCCCTGAACGCACGTGCCATGGCCAGAGCTCTCTACGTGAAGTCTAAATTGGAATACTGTAAATGGGAGGCAAATAGGGAAACGTCTTTTCTCCCTGCGTGAAGTAATTTGATGTAATTTCAATTTTACTCTCATGTAAATCTTCCATAATATTCACTGTTCTTTGAGTCATACTTTCTGATGCTTACTTTCTCAAATTATATTTTATGCCTACTTTCTCAAATTATACTTTCTGATGATTACACTTTCTGATGCATACTTTCTCACATTATACTTTATGATTCTTACTTTCTCACATTATACTCTCTGATGCCTACTTTCTCACATTATACTCTCTGATGCCTACTTTCTCACATTATACTTTATGATGCTATGGTCTTATGTTATACTGCAGGGCTATTCAAAAAATATTTACTCGGGGGCCAAAATGTAGAAAATGGGGATCATCACGGGCCAGATTTATAAAAAAAAAAACACATTGAATAATTTTATACATTTAGTATTTTTATAACTTTATTTCACTGTTTTAGCAATGATCCGCAGGTCACTTACTAGGCCTCCCGTGGACCCATTATTTAATAGCCCTGTATTATACTGTATATTATTAATTTCTAGCGCTAAAATTCTCATGTAAACCGTGATGACTATTGGTTAGTTACATTTTACGTCATTACCATTTTGATAAATTTTTTTATATCTACTATAAATCATTACAGATAAACGCAATTTCAGGTATAAACTGAGACGGGCAAATTAACGTGTCACCAAGAGCAGTTTTTAAAAAAAAGACATACTAAGAACGAAAACAATTAAAAAACACTTCGAATTTACTATTTTGATATTACTATTTACTATTTATACTAAATTGCTAGTATATCCAAATGAGGAAGTAGCAATTATTTCAACATTTTTTGGATGTAGTGATTTTCTTGGCAATATAAAATATATTCAGTAGGTTGTTATTATTTTCCAAAAAGTCCTCATGAACATTTGACTGAGGCAGGATTTGAACCTGGTACCTTGGTCATCCTAGACACGCTCTGTTCTACACCTCCATATAACATTTTAAGTCACATATTTCCATCCATACTCTAATTTGTAAAGTGTTACAGTAGCCCGCAGTTTTCAAACTTGTCATGCCCCTTGACAACGTAAATTTAATGGTTAAATATATGCAGTGATATGCTACTAACTTAGCTATAAGTTGTCACATTAGCACCTATGTTGGCTGCTGACTATGTTGGCTGCTGACTATGTTGGCTGCTGACTATGTTGGCTGCTGACTATGTTGGCTGCTCACTATGTTGGCTGCTCACTATGTTGGCTGCTCAGGGTGCAATTAATCATCTCATCTTGTGTGTCAATTATCTGTAACTATTATTATTCATCTTTTCTCTTGGGGTATAAAGGGTTCTGCATTGATTTCGTGTGAACCCAGGGTTAATGGGCATTGTTCTCGCGTGGACGCAGGGCAGAGAACGAAGATCATAAAAGCACCTCCTCTTTGTGCATTCTGGAAACAGGCTGCTTGGAAGCTCGTTCGAAGGAGTCTGTTTAACGCTTCATGGATCGTGTCCGGGAAGTGTGGATTAAGAAAGAGGGATATATATTTGCACACAAACAAGATCTCCGAATAACACATCTCGGTCTCTACAGCCAAAATACTGTCGCAACAGAGCAAAACATCATCTGGCCTAAACTGTCAGTTTGTCATGTCACAAGCTCACGAACATCAAGAATAGTGGGCAAGTCTCCGGAGAAGTGAGGCTAACATATTTAGTACAATCAAATGGCATCACAGAACGGAACTGCATGTGAACACAGAAAATATCTGGTATTTGTCTTTTTTTTAAAAATTAATCGTGCAATGATGTGTTTATAGAAATCGCCCCTCTTACTTGTCGTGTTATACTTTGCTCTTGATAAAGGCATTTTTGTAGAAACATCATTTTTGTGTGTTTTCCTATGTTGTTTCTAGTGATCTGTAAAACGTCAATATCCAGCGTGACTCGGTAAGACAAATTCCTTATTTGACTTGTATCTGAAAAGGGTTTAAAAGCCGTAGAAGATTGACTTCACTGTACTCGGTTTCCCATATGTACTCCGTCCCTCTCAACGAAGCGGCACGCCGCCTGCCGAGAGTACCACTCATAGCACGTAACTCCGTAGCTTCAAGTGATAATCCACAGGTATCTCCGAAAAAAATCCACCTTATAAACAAGACGACACGATCCGGATTCGAACCCGTGACCTCTTGAACACAAAGCGAACAGCTTAACCACTACGCCAGGGAGATCCCGGACTTTCACAACTGACACACAAGATCCCCGACTTTTATCTTATCCCCCACCTCAAATCTATCACATTCTCTAAACACAGGACATAATAACGCCTTTACAAAAACAACATGTAATTCCAGAACATCAGTTCTGCTAATCTGTTTCACAACAAACATATAGTTCTGCTAATCTGTTTCAAAACAAACATATAGTTCTGCTAATCTGTTTCACAACAAACATATAGTTCTGCTAATCTGTTTCACAACAAACATATAGTTCTGCTAATCTGTTTCACAACAAACATATAGTTCTGCTAATCTGTTTCACAACAAACATATAGTTCCGCTAATCTGTTTCACAACAAACATATAGTTCTGCAAATCTGTTTCACAACAAACATATAGTTATGATTTATTCTGTTTTCTCAAAATATCCTACTTTCAAACACATACTTTTCTCGAAGTTACAACCCTCAACTTGTCATTCTCACAAATTAGGTTCATAAAATAAAGTTCTTTGTCTTTCACTAGCGGAAATGGTAAAATACATGAGTTCTTCTAACTTATTGGGTTTTGGTAACTAATTATCTCCAATATTTCATGAGATACGTACAGTTTATCACAACACACATTTGGTTTAGTATTACTATTGTCATATATTCCCTTAATACCAGTCACTGTTAAAAATAATACGCCCATGTGCATTAGGAACAGGAGAAAGTGATTTAGCTTGTCATTAGTGCCTCTGCGTGAAACTCTATGGAGATCATAAACACATGTGGTTGAACTATGCTTTCCGCCGAAGACGGATGTGTCTGGCTATTGGCGCAAATAAAACGGCGACACAACGCATTTCCATTCTCTGGAATACATTCTGCTGGAAATCTAGTAGGACCGTGATGCTGCTGTAAGGGAGATCCAGCGGGAGTTTGAGAATGAACGCTGAAGAAGAAGAACTATGGTTAGATCTTAAACACATGTGGCTGAACTATAATGTCATATCTTAATCACATGTGGCTGAAATATGTTGTCTTCGTTATTAAACACAAGTGGCTGAACTAAAACATGCCACTGAACTATGATGTCTTATATCTTAATCCCATATGGCTGAACTATGATGTCTTAGATATTAAACACATGTGGCTGAACTATGATGTCTTATATCTTAATCACATGTGGCTGAATGTACTGTCGTATATCTTAATCACATGTGGCTGGACTATGATGTCTTAATTATTAAATAAATGTGGCTGAATGTGCTGTCGTATATCTTAATCACATGTGGCTGGACTATGATGTCTTAATTATTAAATACATGTGGCTGAATGTACTGTCGTATATATTAATCACATGTGGCTGAACTATGATGACATTTTACATGAGCTATGATACAAGACACATTTTGATACTGCATTCACTGCACAAGTTGTGTTCTCCGATCACTTTCACTTTTCAGTGAATCCCTCCTCAATTATAATCCTGTGGATTCCATGAAAAAATTCTTGAAACTCACGCTATTTCACTTTTCTTCTGATTTTCATTGGCAACTTAATACTGAAAGCTAATGGAAATTACGGGTAAAGTCAAACAACGCTAAAAAGTTTGAAGGATGAAATCATAGTCCACAGGACTGTATTAATGACGAGGAATTCGTTCTCTTCAGACTTGATCTCAACAACAATACTCGAAATCACGTTTTTGTAAGGGTCTATCTTCTTCTTCTTTCGTTCACTTGAAACATGTCTATATCTGTAATTATGTCTCCTGAATAAAACTGTCTTTTGTAGTTCATACAGTGTCCCATATAGCTTTGGTACAGTGTTGTTTCCTCTGGCCAATATGTCTGTCTCAGCGTTTCATACTCAGAACACTCTTAAAGTATATGTTTGAAACGCAGTGATGCCTGCCCAAATGTACACATGGCTGTGTTGCCAATCTTGAACTTTGTATACATGTGATTGCGGAGTCCATTGTGTCCCGTTCTGAGAAGTAGAATTATAACTTGTTCTGATCTATTCATAATGTGATAGTCATCTTGTGTTGGTGTCTGTGGCTTTCTTATGACTTGATCATCCGGTTTTTTTTTCTGATGGTAGGTGATTGGTACATCTGGTTGGTCTTCGGCAGCACCTTCCTTAGCCAGCTGGTCTGCTTTTTCAATTCCTGATATTCCAGTGAGAGGGTATCCACTGCATGGTTACACTATACTGGTAAGACAATTCATTAAGTAGTTTTTGTAAGTCTGGGGGTTTATCTTAATCTTTGTACCATTTTTTATTCTAAAATTGAATTGTTACTGTGCCCGCACGATGGCTTAGTGTCCTACCTTAAAGAAATACATTAAAAAAATAAGAGATAAAGACGTGAATCAGCGTTGTTTTAAGTTGCGCGGCAACGACCTCATCAGACAGAAAGTCATGAACACCACTTTGAACATGCGATATTATAGCTGCCAAAACTGCAGACAAATCCGCGTACGTAGGAAACGCGTTTGGATATAATGTAGGAGATGTCCTGGAAACCGAAGGACTGCAGTCCACTGAAAGGTATACAATATAATACCGCAATAGTACCGAACAAGGACTACAGAGAGAGATAAGCGGGGCCGTGTCATGCTATGCTGTAGAGAGGTGGCAGAATCAGGCGCCACCAATCAAAATACATTATCAGGTGCGACATTTCTAAAAAACAACATTTAAGGGGGCTGCATTTCAAAGACATAATCATACTGAGAAAATCTACCACACGGCCCTGAGAATATCCTTTTTCGTCTTTGCAGTCGAGTTTAAAGCAGATAAATTACATCTTTATGTTTCGTGTGTGCAGCTAACGACAGTATTAATCTGACTAAAGTATCAAAGAACCACAAGATGATACTTGCAAGACCCAGACCTCAGGGCACGTACAGACTAACTTTTCCTTTAAAAAACTTAATGAATCTCTCAGATCAGTGTTTCCCAACATATTTTTTGCCATGTCCCACGAAAGTCTTTCTAAAATTTCGATGCCACACCTATGCAACATATCCATATTTAAGTATACTCAAAAATTGAATTAGTCCCTAAATCTTAGGAAATAATTGTCCCCTGAACCCCCCCCCCCCGTGAGGCGTGGTTCCCACGTTGGTAAATACTGCTCTAGAGCAGGGGTCGGCAACCTTTTTCTAACTGTGTGCCAACTTAAGGTTTCAAGTTATTCAGAGTGCCGAAATGAGCGAGTAAACCGCACTAATCGATTTATAATCAACTTTATACGGGAAACGTAAAGCGTCTGCGTGCCATTTGAAATTGCTTGGCGTGCCAAGTGTGGCACGCGTGCCATAGGTTGCCGACCCCTGCTCTAGAGTTATATTATCTCTCTCCCTCCTTATCCCCGTCTGTAAGTTATGAGCCACGCAAAGATACCCCAAAGGATTGCAGCTTTTCACGTGATTGCGTGTCTGAACACAAAATATTGGAGCACTCCATCTACATACACACAGACCCCTCTGAGTAGGTGGCGTCTTCTCAAATCAGTGTATATCACTAAGATCTGCTGGAGCCTTCTGGGTACGAAATATCACCCTGGAGAGCGACCTAGAGATAGGCGTGGCAAATCTAGTAGCATATCATTGTATCTAGAATTCCGTATCATAGTTAGATTTGATTTTTGATGTTCTACATCCCGGTCCCTTGAATCTGCTAATCACTATCTATCAATTCTAACCCACATACTTTCTCAGGTATACGTGACATCTTAGTGATTGCCCGTGCTATGCCTGCTAACATCATTACTATACATGGACGTTATTCCCTGCTAACATCATTACTATACATGGACGTTATTCCCTGCTAACATCAGTACTATACATGGACGTTATTCCCTGCTAACATCAGTACTAAACATGGACGTTATTCCCTGCTAACATCAGTACTATACATGGACGTTATTTTCTGGTAATATCAGTACTATACATGGACGTTATTCCTTGCGAACATCAGTACTATACATGGACGTTATTCCCTGCTAACATCATTACTATACATGGACGTTATTCCCTGCTAACATTAGTACTATACATGGACGTTATTTTCTGGAAATAACAGTGCTATACATCGACGTTATTCACTGCTAAAATCAGTACTGTACATGGACGTTATTCCCTGCTAATATCATTACTATACATGGACGTTATTCCCTGCTAACATCATTACTATACATGGACGTTATTCCCTGCTAACATTAGTACTATACATGGACGTTATTTTCTGGAAATAACAGTACTATACATCGACGTTATTCACTGCTAAAATTAGTACTGTACATGGACGTTATTCCCTGCTAATATCATTACTATACATGGACGTTATTCCCTGCTAACATCAGTACTATACATGGACGTTATTCCCTGCTGACATCAGTACTATACATGGACGTTATTCCCTGTTAACATCAGTACTATACATGGACGTTATTCCCTGCTAACATCAGTACTATACATGGACGTTCTTTCCTGCTAACACCAGTACTATACATGGACGTTATTTCCTGCTAACATAAGTACTATACATGGACGTTATTTCCTGCTAACATCAGTACTATACATGGACGTTATTCCCTGCTAACACCAGTACTATACATGGACGTTATTCCCTGCTAACACCAGTACTATACATGGACGTTATTCCCTGCTAACACCAGTACTATACATGGACGTTATTCCCTGCTAACACCAGTACTATACATGGACGTTATACCCTGCTAACACAAGTACTATACATGGACGTTATTCCCTGCTAACACAAGTGCTATACATGGACGTTATTCCCTGCTAACACCAGCACTATACATGGACGTTATACCCTGCTAACACAAGTACTATACATAGACGTTATTCCCTGCCAACACAAGTACTATACATGGACGTTATTCCCTGCTAACACAAGTGCTATACATGGACGTGACCCTTCAGATGGGCCATGTATGTTTAGTGTATAAAAATAAACGTAAACTATATGTGTAATTCACGTGGCGACAATCTGTTACAATCTACACATAATGACCAACATTTCGCTAAACTTAACACCCCTCTAACAGGTTACATCCACGTATTAACGGTAACAGCAGAAATATTCTTTCCTTCATACATGAGACAGATAGGAGAGACGACACTACAATAAATATGTCGATGTTTATGTTTTTATATTTGCAAATAGGATCTGATTAATTCAGCTTTCTAAACCATATCCGACCCCCCTCCCACCCCCGTATCAGGCAGACCAGGTTTGTAGTGTCACGACAGTAGCCATCATAATCACGTGTCATGCATAGAGTATTTGTCAATCGATTTATTTCATAACAATCTCTTCTGACATCTCAACTTATCTGCAGAGAATGCACGTCAAGTAAACATAAGCTATGAGATCAATTTTGCAAAAAATATTCGACTGGAGCAAATCTTCAACACTTTCTGTAACTCGATAGTTGGTGCACGCTGACAATTACTAGTGTAAATTCTGAATATAAAATAAAATATAAACGTATACCAGGGATATTCAAATCAATACAGGAAATGGTTAAAATAACAGTAGGTTGGAATAACAATAATAAATTGTGATAAACTGCGGATTCTTAGATGATGTGATATGGGATTTGCAACGTCACGTAATAATTGGATGTGAGCAAACATTGCCGAGAACTCATTCACGGTGCTTCGAGTTTTCTAGACTTTTGAACTTTACTAATAAAAACTTGTGAAACTGGTTACAATGTCACTGACAACAATTTTCACCAGTACGGCTTCTAATTTTTGCTTGTACTTTGTCTTTTCACTCCAGCAGCTCTGATAATTTCTAAATTAGTTCTCTATGTTGTGTATTAAATTTTCATTCTTTTCAAAAACCACATCTCAGTAGCCTCTCGTTCACATTTTTTGAGGGGTAGGGGGTGGGGGAAGGGGGAGGTTTACAGTCCATGTTTTACACCCACAAAGACGACTTGGTTCGTTATAGCGTCCCGCCCGTGTGTAGCCGGGGCCGGAAAGGGGAGCAAAGAATAGCAACACCGCTTACCTTCCATGCATGTCGTAAGAGGCGACTAAGGAGGTTATGGGATGGAGTTGGCTGTCCCATCCCATATATGGTCAGTGACCCAAAGCCATGCTGAAGTCGGATGTGTCAGGCCGAAAGGCGCAGATATCGCGGCAGTGCTGTAAACCATGACACAACTCATTCCGTTCTCCGGACTACATTCTGATAATCTGCAGGAGTTTGAGAACGAACGCAGAAGAAGAAGAAGAAGAAGTTATAACGTCCGAACACTGTAATGTGTATCAGCATTGATAGTACTCCAATGCATAGAATATTTCTGATTTTTTTAAATTTCTGATTTATCTTGTGCTATTCTGCTCTTGATCTCCATGGAGCACCATAATAGCACTTGATCCAGATTTGTCTACTGTACTTATACGCTATACTCTGTTCACTCTAAGAATGAAGTGGGTCAGTGCTTCTGATTGGTTGCTGGACGCAGAACGCATTAATCTATTGATAAGTGCCCAAATAATATTGTTTTTAAATGTTATTTTAAAATGTTGTTTAAATATTGTTATTAAATGTTTTTAATAATATTGTTTTTACATGTCATCAGCTGTTTAAAAATCACCTGTTGTCGCGGAGTAATGTGGGAGTGTGTTTTAACCCACTTTATTCTTAGAGTGAACGTAGTATAGTTGTAAATAATTCATGAGAGATATATTTTCCCCCTCTCTCTCCTTCTCTCTCTATCACACACACATTCACTCCATGACCGCCCATATTATAAGACCTACTAGCTAATGGAAAATCAAGCCTTCTTAATTACCCAATTTGACTATCTCATTTATTTTGATTCGTCACTATGATTATACTATGTGTGACAGCCAATTGAAATCAAGGAAATAGTTACATTAGTCATTTCAGAAAGATAGATTCCCCATTAGCCAACAGGTCTTATATATACACCGAGGACCACGCTCACTCTACGCACACAAGTACGTAGAGAAAACCTGTGTTCTCATTTCATCTTCTTCGACAATCATTCTTATTTATTGATTGTTTTAACATTCTATGTCACCGTTGTTCATGTTCCATCCAACTGTACTATAAATATCGCAAAATCAAATTGTGAACATGACCCGTTGAATGAACGAGAAGACATATCAAAGCATTGTAAATAGATCAGTTAATAGGAAAAATATCTGAAAACTAGGACGCGTTTTTATTGCTTTTATAAAGCCGTAGGAATGCTGGAACATAAGGATGGAGTTTCCCAGCTCAGGAATCAATTCCCAAAGGCTGTAAGTTGTCTGGCAACGTCGTGTACACTAATCTATTGGTGAGGTTCAAGGGATTTTCAGATTAAAATACGGGTGATCGAGTCTGATCGTATAGTCATTCTTAGTGAACATGGGCAGTTGCAGAAAAGAGCGACAGTTAGTGATAGTAATTTGGGTGCTCACGCTTATTTTACTACACGCAATCACTCAGAAACCCACGACATAGGCTTAAATATATAATATTTAAAACAAAATTTAAATGTCTATAATATGTGGTGTTCCCAAGGAATCACCCATCTAAGTACTAACCACGCCCGGTTTTGCTTGACTTTGGTGATAGAACGAGAACCGGTATTTTCAACGTGGTATGGCCGTAGACGAAAGATGGCTTCGCATATAGCTATATGTAGTTACATTTACAGTATAACTCTGCCACAACATAATTACACAATGCATGTGGGGGCTACTATTGTCAGTATTAATTAACATTTTTAAAAATCACAATGCTGACAACCTTCTGCTTTTAGAAACGTCTGCGCGCACGGCACGCACACGCACGCACACAAACACCCCCCCCCCCCCCAAAGAACATATAGAGAGTGAAAGAACGTGATGGATTCTTCTGTATTCGTTCTCAAACTCCTGCACATTAGCTGAGAGAACGGATATTAAAAAGATAGCAAATGGTAACACACAATACAAATTCCAGCGTTATCATCACGTACCGTGTAAGCTATCATCAGTCTACAGAACCGTCGATCTTGAAAAACAATTATCAAGTCTGCCTTTAATGTACATGTTTCTGATATTATATTCTTTATAAATGTTGTTGGATGTCACTATGTGTCATGTGATGTTACATCAAGTCATGCGATGTTACCGGAAGTTATGCGATGTTACATCACGTCATGTAATGTTACACCAAGTCATGTATTACTACATCAAGTTATGTAATGTTACATCACGTCATGTAATGTTACATCAGGTCATATAATGTTACATCAAGTCATGTGATGTATACATCAAGTCTTGTGTTGTTACATCAAGTCATGTAATGATGTTACATCAGGTCATATAATGTTACATCACGTCATGTATTACTACATCAAGTCGCGTGATGTCACATCAAGTCATGTGATGTTACATCAACTCGTGTGTACACCACAGAAAGACAAATGCTGTCTTGCGCGCACAACAAAAATCTGATCATAAATAATATGACAACTTTCAGTGGTTGGGGACAAATTAGAGCGTGTTTACACACATTGCGAAGCGAGTTCGTATGAACTGGATGGACAGGGATCCAATCTCGTATGTTAACTTCTGATTCCACTTTAGCATCATGAATGTCGTCAGAATAATCATCATATGTTAGACACAGCGCTGTCAGTAATCAGTCACCGTCACGGCTTGGTACTGCCAACAATTACAGAACACAACTAGCTAATATTGTCTCGTCATCAGTAAAAGGTGACAATACATTTCCCCGCTTGTCATCACGCAGATGCGTGCAGAATCAGCGTTAGTTTTCTATCCAAAGCCAAGACTGCCACGTCAGAAGTACTACATACATATTTGTTCTGAATGTCTATATAATGAATCCATTTCTTTCGCGGTCTTCCTCTATCTCCCAAATCTTCTATTGTATTCAAACACAGATATCTAGATACAGGGACTAGCAATTCATCACACTAAGTTGCCTTGAATGGGTATTTCTTTCGAGATTGCTGGGGTTGATCCAATTCTCACTAGCATAAACTAAACAACGAGCACTTCACCTGTACAGCTTTTTTGCCCGTTGATCAGGGACCAGTAGCCAATTACACCTACCAACATAATCAATTTTTTTTTAAAAAAAAGCCTTTGGGTCATGTTTTGATTATTGCCGTTGGTCAATATTTATATACTTTGTGTCATCTTCTAACGCTGGCCAATGAAATTCACGGGAATATTGGAAAACATGACACAACAAGACTTGTTTAAATTCTGTTGGTATGTTTCTAATGGCGAATGTCAGTACTGATCTCATGCTTCGTCACTGATCTTGATGTATCTTACGTTTCCGTGCTTATCGTTGAATGGCGATTCAAAGTATATGCTAGTCAATACTGGGTCCGTCGCATCAGTTAAGAGGAATGAATGAGTGAGATCAGCACGCATAACTAATCGTAGAAGGACTACGCAAATATTGTACATGTTAACCCGGCTATATTTGATACCAACCTACTCTTTCTGTGACGTCTTACATGACCGTTTCATGGCTTTTTGCATATCTAGATTCCCACGATTAAATGAATTTGTATGAATTTGGTGTATTTCAATCTCGCATGATGTCGAAACCATAATAATTGCTGTCTCTCCATATACCGAGTGTCTGTTTCTGGTGTTGTCATTTGGTAACCTGTCTAATTTAGAAACAGCAAAAGTCTTTCTCAACCATGTCATTTCATCATGTTATTAGCTTTCTCCTGTGTGAAGATGTCCGTGCCCGAGTCTGGCACTGGTAAAACAGTGATCAGATCAATGACCTCCAGAGAATTAAATGACTGTAACAAATGTGGCACATTTTCTCCCATTTGTCAAGTTGAAGTGACACACGAAGCACGGCGTATATATCCAGTAGACACAAGAGAAGTCAATATCACAAATTCTGAGCAGATTACCGAATCAACAAAAGATAGATTGATCCTCAATATAGTTTAAGCATATGCATAAAAAATACTGCCGTAAACAGTGATACTATTTCTGGCGCGCAGAGCAAAGAGACAACACAAGAGAGACATGCTACGTACGATGACAAACAATTATCCATGTATTTGTCTTCAATTCCTCTGTGGCACGTCTTCCATCACTCCTACACTATCCTCTGTTGATCTCAATTCCCTGATTCCAGAGCTAAACAAACATTGCAGAAATCCATCGCAATCCGATCTGAATCCCCAGGCAGTTAGCTCTGTACAGCATGCACATGCTTGTTTTCGGCATAATACTCACATAAAACCACAGAGAGGCAGTAGACACTAACCAAGCATTCGATTGAGAGTTGTTGAACCCATGCAAGAGAGAATATTGATCAGACAGCTATAAATCTCTAGAAATCATTGTGGCTGGGAAAGGGGGGGGGGAATTTTTACAAGTAAGAAATCATTATATGGGCATTAGAAATAAAAAAAAAAAGTCTTTCAGAGATATTTAAATAGGATAATTTGAAGAATCATTCACAGAGTTATACTAAATCTTATAGTTAGAAGGATCGCTTATGATGTATTAAATCTCGTCGTTATCAAATTCTTACAAACTACTAGCAAGCTGAATCAATTCGAGCTGTCACTAACACATTCAAGACCTACTTGGAAAACGTAATATTACTTGAATATACTCATTTTAAAGTCTGGCACTATGAAAATGAGAGGAATTAAGTGCGTCCTTAACGTACAGAATAACTACTGTTTCAGCCGCAAGAAGTCGGGTGACAGAACAGGTCAGAATGCAATGGTAATCTCACTTCACTTGGATATTGCTTAAAAAATAACTACAGCCCACAAAATATACATAGATTGGTACGTTCTGAATATGATATGCTTACAACAACTATTAATGCATATGTTCTCATTGATGATGGCGTAAAGTGATCAATCATATCAAACATTAGGGGCAGACAGTCAAGATTTCTAGGGCATGTGCTGAGAAGAACACAGCTTGAACACTTAATAACCACTGGAAAGATGATCAAGGGGAGAAGAGATAGGAGACAAAGAGACAAGTTGCTAGATTGAATAGTATTGTAGCACCGTAGAAGTTCACCAATCGAGCTTCTTGACAAAACAAGAGACAATGAGTCGTGGAGAAACATGATCGCCTACGCCATTCGGCATGACACTTGATTGATTGATTGAACAACTAATCTTACAGCAAAATAAAGATAAACTTATGTCAGACATGCAAGAAGAAGAAAGCACTCACTGTAAGATATCAGCAGAGTGCTGAATACAATACTTAATAACAGGGACATTCGTTAGTTTTCTGAGTTCCACATTTTTCGCATCTTCTGCGTTCATGCTAAAGGGTCACCAGATTTGGGATATAGTCAGCGAAAAAAACAGCACATTCAGCTGCTGTTTTGAGCAATGCTACAATATCTGGACTTTCTCAGCAAGACACATCCAACTTCAGCTTGCCATTGTAGGACCACTTCTACGAGATGGGACACTCAAAAGTGCTCTCACATCTTCTTAACAGTCTCTTAGGACAGCATGCCATCCCATGAACGTATTTGGTTGGAATTGTGTTTACAACCTTCCAATTTGTATCACAATTCATCCCATGAACGTATTTGGTTGGAATTGTGTTTACAACCTTCCAATTTGTATCACAATTCATCCCATGAACGTATTTGGTTGGAATTGTGTTTACAACCTTCCAATTTGTATCACAATTCATCCCATGAACGTATTTGGTTGGAATTGTGTTTACAACCTTCCAATTTGTATCACAATTCATCCCATGAACGTATTTGGTTGGAATTGTATTTACAACCTTCCAATTTGTATCACAATTCATCCCATGAACGTATTTGGTTGAAATTGTGTTAACACCCTTCCAATTTGTATCACTATTCATCCGTTCTTTCTACCTATAATTTTTTTTTAAATAATAGAATTGCAACTAAATGCATGTTCTGCAGTTTATATGAACAGAAACAGACCAATAATTAAGGAAGCAGTACTATATTGCATCACAATTGCCAGGCAGCCAGAGAAGATTCGACGATCAGATGTGGGCTGTAGTTAACACAATACCCAAAGCCATTATCTATAGGTAAATGTATTGCACAAATCTATCATCAACAAGAATAATAACATGAATAATGACAAGAATAATAACAAGAATAATAACATGAATAATGACAAGAATAAGGAGGAAAAGATTGACGGAAGTGTAAAGCTGTCAATTTTTCATAAAGTGAGTAGTAGGATGACAAGAAAGGATATAATAAAATAGAGAATAATTATCACGGATCTGCGTTTCGAGAAGGATTAAAATGATTATTTATTTACAATATGAGAAGTCTGTGTACAGTGTCTTCAGTCAGAACGTGTGTTAAGATTCTATGATAATATACGAAATATGAGAGACATTCTAATATATGTGTACTACTGTTGTTAGATACAATAATAATTCTTACACCAGAATGTGACAAATTATTATTAAATTGTTGTCCAGTTACTTAGAGATGGGTTCCTATTCCTCTTGGACCAAAGCAGAGTGAGGCGTCCGCATTGTTGGACTAAGCAGAGAGGAGGCGTCCTTTGTTGGTCCAAGTTGATATGACATGAGTCCCCGTCCTTGTTGGACTAAGCAGAGATGAGGCGTCCTTTGTTGGTTCAAGCTGATATGACATGAGTCCCCGTCCTTGTTGGACTAAGCAGAGATGAGGCGTCCTCTTTGTTGGACTAAGCAGAGATAATGCGTCCTCTTTGTTGGACAAAGCAGAGATGAGGCGACCTCTTTGTTGGACTAAGCAGAAATGAGGCGTCCTCATTGGTGGACTAAGCAGAGGTGAAGCGTCGTCTTTGTTGGACTAGGTAGAGATGAGGTGTCGTCTTTGTTGGACTAAGCAGAGATGAGTCCCCTCAATGTTGGATTAAGCAGAAATGAGTCCCCCCCCCCCTCCATGTTGGATTAAACAGAGATGAGTTATTGTCCTTGTTGCCTCATGCAGAGACAAGGCGTCGTCTAAGTTAGAACAAACATTGATGAGGCGAGACCATCGACTGTACTATAAGACCTAACTGCAAATAGTAAACAAGCCATAATTCGTTACTTTTTTTTATTATTGTCACGAATTCCATTGGTTATTACATACTTGGAGTAATCTTAGTTGTTTTTGGCATGCATTTCTAAGTATATAAATATTTACCAACGGAAAACACGGGAATAAATAAGAAGAGAAACGAATGAAGGCTTAATTAATTAAGACAACAGGTCTTCTACTGGCAATTGGTTTACAGATGAGGCGTCGTCCTTGCAGGACCAAGCATGTTACAAATATTGTTGACTATCCGTGTAAGGGTAGTATTTCTTGCATGCTTATCATCGAAATGTTATAGGGGGTCCCTTTTCACTCCACGTTGATACGTCACTACTACATATTCCATTTCTAACGGTTAGATATGACAGATGTGACACAACCATCCTAACGCTGGTCAGATCAAAGTCTACAAATCTGTTCACACACTGCACGGATCATTCTAACCAGCAAGCACATTTCAACACAATAAAAACTACCCAAACTGACCAATACACATGTCAAAGTGATCCAGAAATTCTGAACGCATCCTGAAATGTGTTTTCTCTTTGGCGACCTAGTAGCTCAAACCTGGTCCATAGGAAACCAAACACGAAGAGAACATACATGCGCTTGTTCGGAACGTAGAATTGAGGTAGACAATTCTTCTTCATTCGTTTTCAAATGTCCGCAGGATATACTCCCGTGTGTCGCTAGGTACGAAAAGGGGAAAAATAATAATGACACTGTTACCTGTAATGCATATCGTAAGAGGCGAATAAGAAAGTTTTCCAGATTTAATTGGTTATCCCATCCCACGGAGCAGGGGTTCTCTACTTTTTCAGGTGACGAGTACAACTGTTTGTGCACGCAAGCGATTCGTAACTCGAATATCGCGATCGCATGTCCACCAGGTTTAGAACGTCTCACATAGAGGATAAAAGAGATTTAGAAGTCATGCTTAAGCCGGATGTGTCGGATCGTTAGGCACGGATATTGCAGTCAGGCTCTAAACCAGTGTTTCCTAACTTTTATTTTACCATGATCCACCTAAGCCATTCTAAAATTCTGATCCCCCCCCCCCAACCAATGTAACATACATATTTTTTTTAATATTAAAAAATTGAATTATTCAATAAACTACGCCTAATTACAACTTAAATGAAACTTAATCGAACTTAACTTCTTACAACTTGTTCGAATCGCCCCTCTGAACAACCAAATTGCCACCCTGTGGGGCGTGGACACCCCCCGCCCACTTCGGAAACTGCTCTAAACAATAAAACAACGCATTACATTCTCCGGAATACATCCTACTGATCTGCAGGATTTTGAGAACGAACGCAGAAGAATATGAAGAATCACCTGGTCCGCAAACGGGAATCCGGCGCCCTGCTTACAGCTATGTGCGATATCTGCAGCTTTTCATCATGACACACCCAACTTCAGTACGGATGTAAGTCACTGACCCTTTATCTGATGAGACAGCCAACTTCCATCAAACTTCAGTCACCTCTTACGTTATCAGGTAACTTCTTATTCCTTATTTCGGGAGACTGAGGCAATACTTTTTAAAATAACGCTGATATTCTCTAATCATGAAATCCTCAAGTCGAGATTTATTGTTGGTACATGGATACCAGTAAACAGTGAATAGCCCCCCCCCCCCCCCACTCAAATTGAAAACTACTAAATCACGATTTTTTGATGTTATATTTTCAATATTTTGTCCCTCACGTGAACCTAATGATGTCTATCGTTTACCAGAGACTCCTGATGTCAGTCCCTTTGTTTACTATTTCCGGATAGTTCATTGCCCTACACTTTAGGTTGACCTTATAACTCGTCGGAGGAATGACACGACTTTTTTTGTGGTATTTACTCATCGTGCAGAGAAATGTCAATCTCTCACTCTTTGTTTTTTCCTGCTGGTAGAATACAAGTATCTCTAGATGCAAGGATACCCCACGGGGATATGTGACCTCGCAGAACGTGTTGGTTGTAAACATAAACATTGCAGCGAGCTCGTTTACAATATAAACAATAATATCACAGTATGTAAAAATTTTTAGATATACATGTGAAAATTGTCGCTATCATAACAAGTTGTTTTCCCAGATATAGCACACAAAAAACGTATAATAAATTTCATAATCAATATAAGGCAATAACTGCAGTGACTTACAAACAACAATAGACTTACATAGAACAGTTTTTTTTAATGTTTCACTTGACCACAAAAGACGGACTATCACTAAGACTAAGGGATTATGAGGTATAAACACGAAAATATAAAAATTAAAACACACATTTTCAACGTTTCGAACCGTTAGGTCTTTCTCAAGAATATATAAAACAAACAATGAAAAACAATGAAAACAGTAAAAACAATGTTACCACCACAGAGGCACTAGATACACTATTGACATGTAAATAATACGAAGTTCAAGGTGACAAGATGTATATGGAAACATGTAGCATGGAAGCGGGTTTTGTTGAAAATTGGACGGGATATGATAACCGATATATAACAAATTATTGTTCAATACAACATGGATAGCAATACAATAAGGACCACACCAACACACATTTAAACAAAAACATGTTCGTCGTTAGTCCAAAAGCTTTGAAGGTACCAAACTCGAAAATAAATCGATTTTCAAGAGCGTACCTAGATTTGTCATCCGTGGTGCAGGATCTGGGGGCAGTGACCTGGATATCAAAGGCAAAATGATGACCATCAACAGTGAAATGAATGGCGACAGGGGTAGGTTTTCTGGCATGAAGATGCATACAGAAGCCGTCACTCAATCGTAAGTCCGTTTCACCTATATGCTTCTTGACACAATGTTTACATATGATAACGTAAATGACATTACGGGATTCACATGTAAAGGCATCATCGATAGTGAATGTGGCCTTAGGAAATGAAACACGGCGACATATGACATATGAACTACATAGAGACATATGAAGCAACGACTGCGCTTGCAACGAATAGTGCCAAAGTGAGCAGGAACATAAGACCTGAGGTGACTGGACCTAGATGTCATTAAGATTTGTGTCACGTCCATAGACAACCAAAGGAAAGTCCTGGAAAGCGGTACGAGTTTCAGAATCAGACTGGAGAAGGGAATAATGCTTGAACAAGATTCGACAGACAGTAGAGTTATGGGGATGAAAAGTAAGGACAAGTTTAACTCTTATCAGAGGAGGATGAAGTATCCTGAGTATTAGTCAGGTATCTAGTCGAGACAGCTTACGGACACGAAGCCATATCGATGAAAGGACACTGTCAGGCCAACCTGTGAGTCAGTGATGTTTTACGAGTGTCTTTTAAACGCTTCTTCTGTCCTCCGGCTTTGTAGAACCAGTTTGTTTTTCTCCATATAACAACTTTTTTGGTAGACGTGGATCTCTCATGTGGACCATGTGTCCTGCCCATCGTGTCTGCGCCTTCATCAATATTGTGTGCATGACAGGAGTGAACAGAAGACACAGAATTATAAACGATGTCATAAGAGAAAGATTGGGTGTCATATCAATTCTACAATATATACAAAACCAACAGATACAATGGTTTGGTCATCTTGAAAGAATGCCCCGTGATTCATTAGTTTATAAAGTATATACGAAGAGAGAAGTAGAAAGAAGAGTCAGGGGTAGACATAGAACATCGAATCTCCCTCGACACCCGTAAAGGGTAAAAGAGGAAAGAAAGAAGAAAAAGAAGAAGCTTACATATTAAGATTCCATCAGTACATCAATGTCTGGTATTTTATCCCAGTAAAGGATGTTAAGTAACTTACGAAGGCAACTTAGGTGGGAATGGTTAAATCTTCTATCTTTGTCTGGCGTGTACTCTCCATGTTTCACATGCATAAAGAAGTGATAACATTACTGCTGCATGGTAAAATATGAGTTAAGTGGTAGTTGTTATTTCCTTTCAACCTATACTTTTTTGCGCAGAATTCGAAATGTTGCACTTGCTTTCATTATTCTGCTGTTTATTACCCAAGTGTCAATATTTACCGATTGTAAGAGAGTTTTACCCAAGTAAGAGAAAAGGATACAACGATAGCAGGCCAACCCCCAATGTTTAGAGGGGAAAAATTTGAGCGGAAATGTTATCACACCATTCGGTAGTCGGAACACACTATTCATGAACGGTAGGACAAAACGAAAACAAATAAAAACACGACAGAGAACATTGTTCAAGACGAATTCCATACACGAAATGATGAATTCATCGAGGGGGGGGGGGTGGTGGTAAATTGTCAGCCACATGTTTTTCGTCTTGAGATATGGTTAGATCTTAGGATTAGCATTAACGTTTAGGGTTAGGGTTTGGCTCTAGATTGCCGGCCCACACAAGATCTTTTGAAGTCATTCTCCACGACATTGCAAAATACTGACCACCATAAAAAGTTTGGTAAGAAACAACCATAATTCTAACCCTAACTTAATACTTAAGCCTAACACCTAATCCTAACCCTATGATCCCGCTAACGCAAGACGGAGCACATGCTGCTGACAATTTTATTCCACGATAACGTCATCATTTTGTGTGTGGAATTTTGCTTATAATTGAAAACTGCACACATTACAAACCACCAAAAAACATAATTCCTTGGTGTGCAACGGGGGTTTGTCTGCTATCACTGTACCGAGAAAACTAATAACTGTTTGAAATTCCTCTTTGATCCTTATCTTGGGATTTAAATGTGACAACCTGTAAATATACATTATCAACTCCAGCAGTATCTCATTACATTATTATATCACTGCACCCAAAACGTCTCCGGGCACATGACTACTCTTTCGTAGGTTAAGATTTAATGGTACAAAAAGTTGTTCGAACAGTGAGATTGAGCGAACAAGACTTATGACTGTCCCGTCTTATGTAAACTTCGGTAGATTACCAGAGTTTAGTCGAAAGAACGAATTATACTTGTGTCGCATGTACAGCTTAGCAGCGATATCTGTGCCTTTCGGTATGATACATCCTACTTCAGAACAGCATATGGATCACTTTGACCATATATGGATGCGGCAGTTAATTCATCAGCAAAATTTTCCTTAGTCGCCTCTTGCATCATTTCTTGCAGATGACAATATCGCCATTCTTTTCTCCTCTTTCAGGCCCCGGTAACACAGGGGGTCATTAATCATTATCAGTATGAGAAGTACTACATACTACCAGGTAAAAACACATACCTTCAAACACATCATGAAAATTATATACATATACATATACAATATATGATCTATTAGCTAATGGAAAATCAAGCCTTCTAGAATGACTCACTTGACTATTTTCTTGATTTTCATTGGCTACATACAAACAATAATCATAGCTACTAATGAAATGAGCGGGAATAGTCAAACGAGTCATTGAGAATGCATGATTTCATATTAGCCAGTAGGTCTCATATTGTAGACTATTATGGGGGGATTAACAACGACCATAAATATAGTATTGTAAAGTAATCTGAAATAGCTATTCATCACCATCAAGTGCCGTCTACACAACGACGGTTGGTTGCAACAGACTTCTAACATTCCCCATTTCTTGCTTTGGTAGTGCACTCTGATAGACTGTAACCTGTCCATCTTGTGGTGTTTCCTACTCGTATCTCTGCCTACCTTTTGTTCGCTTCCCTTCGACTTTACCCTCAAGCAAGGTCTTCAACAAGTTATGTCATGTCTTTTAATACGTCAAAAATAGTGTATTGTTTTGATCTTTATTCAATTTAATAGTTCTTTTTTTCATATGAAGTAGCGTTTACATGCTAAAGCTGGCCGAAGACGGATTTGTCGGGTTATTGTCGCAAATAAAACAGCGGCACAACGCATTTTAATTCTCTGGACTAAATCCTGCTGGAAATCTAGTAGGACCATGGTCCTGCTGTAAGGGAGATCCAGCGGAAGTTTGAGAATGAACACTGAAAAAGAAGAAGAAATGCTAAAGAGTTAATACAAAACAATAAATACATAGTGTCCACCGACAGTAGCGAATATCGCCTTGTTGCAGGAGAAATATATATTCGGCACTGCATCGACTAACTAAATATTCTTACAAACTTTCTGACTATTATCCGAATATTTCGAACACGATACAGCAACTAAAGAATATCGATCTCCTTTATTCAGATATATTTCGAGGTAATTACCTCCTTATCTGTATTATCAAATATAAATCTCGGTCTACGAAATGGCGGTGTTTAATCATAAATGGGATTAATCATAACAGTAACCGGAATTAATCATGCCAGTAACCAAACGTGTATTCACGCACAGATCCATCAATCTCATTGAAGAGATGACAATCTCGGACATTCAGTGATCATAGTGGTATGTGGGGAAGAGAGGGTCGAGTGTGTGTATGAAAGAGAGAGAGAGAGAGGGAGGAGGGGGGGACTTTTATAATATCTTCTGAAAATCGTGTAGTTTAGTAGGATGCAGTTTGGAGAATGGAATGAGCTGTGTCGTGGTATATAGCTTGGCTGCGGAATATACTCCATTATAACACTGCTTCAACGGGTCGGATTTGGCCCGCTGGCCGCCAATTGAATAGCCCTGATTTAGGCCTACTTGTAAACATAAAAGTATATATCATAAAAATAACAATTCTGCTACCAGAATATATTTTTTCTATAACAATAAATCCATATATTACATTTGACAGAACCTTCTTTATGTTTTTATTGTTCATGTTTACGAGCAAGCCTAATTGGTCCTTGTAGTACTGAGACATGACGGCACGTACTAATGTTAAATGTTGGTGGGTCACCAGGAATTTACATACTTGCTCAGTGTGGGTGTTGTTGTTGCTGTATGTGTATCGATCGATAGGTGCATATTCGTAACTTCAGAATAAACACGTTGGATGTCTTGACAAAAATTATATCTTTTTTAGGGATGCGGATCGACCGAATACGGAAAACATGCTGACTCAAGTTGCGAGGCGAATAGGTGCTAGATGAACGGACTTTGTTCAAATTCGATTTTCTGCATTCTGATATTTTCTATAACAGTACATACCCTATACATCTATATTATATTATTCATTACAGCACAAACCAAGCTGATATAGATAGTGTATCTATCTATACTCAGGCACTTACAAACAGCGTTCGGAGAATACACGCGGCTCGACAAGTTATTTTACTGGACCATCTTCAAATATTACATTGACTGTCGAATTCTGATGTGTCTGGCCATTTAAGTAAATAGAACCACGAATCTCCGTTCTCTGTGATATATCCTCATGCTGGAAATCTAATAAGACAATTGTGCCACTACAAGAGAGATCTAGCAGGAGTTTGAGAACGAACGCTTTCAAATTAACAAATATTGCATCGTAACAAAACAAATGCATCCATGTAGCCATACTGGCAACCGTAACCATTTGTTCCCTGCTATTCGATCTTAATACAATGTTAGATTGTGAAATAGAATGGTATGTTAGATTGTGAAATAGAATGGTATGTTAGATTGTGAAATAGAATGGTATGTTAGATTGTGAAATAGAATGGTATGAATCAGGAATCCATGCGCAAGTTCATCCTTATGCCACACTACAGCCTGATCGGTTAGTCACGTGGACCATTGTTTGTTCACTTACAGTACGAATACAAGAACATCTGTTTCCGCCATGGTACATAACATAACTGATGCCACATCACAACAGGCAATCGATAAATCTTATTTCAAACAGATCAAGTTCCATCTTCACATGTAAAGTTTATTGTAATATAGCGTATCTTCTTCTGTCTCTTGGCTAATGGTACATTATGATTAGTTTTCTGCTCGTCTCATTAGCTTTTGACCAGATAACCAGGACAATTTTCATCACTCATAATGTCCATTTATAGTACTGGAACAAGTCTGGTTAACATCCTCCGCTTGAAGTCATCCTCATTATGGTTAAGATAATTAGTTATTCCTCTAGGGCTAAAGACGGCACATAGGGAGGATGTCATAGATTTCAATGTCTCTCGTTTCATTGCAATTTGCTTTAGATCTTCATTGTTTCTGATACCGATGGTGAAACGTTCTCTTGTAATAGTTCTACGTAAAGTTTCTTTTGGTCTTCCTCGTTTTCTCTTCCCTGAAGGTGACCACATCAAAGCTTGACAGTGGAGTCTTTCAGTATCCATTCGTAACGTGTCTGATATACCTCTGTATGGTACTTGTCCATAATTGTTTACTAATTATCATTTCATTTTCTACTAGTTTCCATTACGGCGTATGAACGAAAATATGTAAAGTGTTACCAATAGTAAACACGACACACTACAATGTAACACAATACCGGAAGATGTTGTGACTAAAAAGACCTCATCAGGACGAGAAAAAACTGATATGAGAGTTCACAATAACCATATCTGTGTTACTTGGGTCAAAGGGCATGAGCCCATGGACCGCTGGATCAGCAACCAACCAACCAACCATATCTGTGTTACTTGGGTCAAAGGGCATGAGCCCATGGACCGCTGGATCAGCAACCAACCAACCAACCAACCATATCTGTGTTACTTGGGTCAAAGGGCATGAGCCCATGGACCGCTGGATCAGCAACCAACCAACCAACCACCCATATCTGTGTTACTTGGGTCAAAGGGCATGAGCCCATGGACCGCTGGATCAGCAACCAACCAACCAACCAACCAACCATATCTGTGTTACTTGGGTCAAAGGGCATGAGCCCATGGACCGCTGGATCAGCAACCAACCAACCAACCAACCATATCTGTGTTACTTGGGTCAAAGGGCATGAGCCCATGGACCGCTGGATCAGCAACCAACCAACCAACCATATCTGTGTTACTTGGGTCAAAGGGCATGAGCCCATGGACCGCTGGATCAGCAACCAACCACCCAACCATATCTGTGTTACTTGGGTCAAAGGGCATGAGCCCATGGACCGCTGGATCAGCAACCAACCAACCAACCAACCATATCTGTGTTACTTGGGTCAAAGGGCATGAGCCCATGGACCGCTGGATCAGCAACCAACCAACCAACCAACCATATCTGTGTTACTTGGGTCAAAGGGCATGAGCCCATGGACCGCTGGATCAGCAACCAACCAACCAACCATATCTGTGTTACTTGGGTCAAAGGGCATGAGCCCATGGACCGCTGGATCAGCAACCAACCAACCAACCAACCATATCTGTGTTACTTGGGTCAAAGGGCATGAGCCCATGGACCGCTGGATCAGCAACCAACCAACCAACCAACCATATCTGTGTTACTTGGGTCAAAGGGCATGAGCCCATGGACCGCTGGATCAGCAACCAACCAACCAACCATATCTGTGTTACTTGGGTCAAAGGGCATGAGCCCATGGACCGCTGGATCAGCAACCAACCAACCAACCAACCATATCTGTGTTACTTGGGTCAAAGGGCATGAGCCCATGGACCGCTGGATCAGCAACCAACCAACCAACCAACCATATCTGTGTTACTTGGGTCAAAGGGCATGAGCCCATGGACCGCTGGATCAGCAACCAACCAACCAACCATATCTGTGTTACTTGGGTCAAAGGGCATGAGCCCATGGACCGCTGGATCAGCAACCAACCAACCAACCAACCATATCTGTGTTACTTGGGTCAAAGGGCATGAGCCCATGGACCGCTGGATCAGCAACCAACCAACCAACCACCCATATCTGTGTTACTTGGGTCAAAGGGCATGAGCCCATGGACCGCTGGATCAGCAACCAACCAACCAACCAACCATATCTGTGTTACTTGGGTCAAAGGGCATGAGCCCATGGACCGCTGGATCAGCAACCAACCAACCAACCAACCATATCTGTGTTACTTGGGTCAAAGGGCATGGGCCTAAGGACCGCTGGATCAGCAACCAACCAACCAACCATATCTGTGTTACTTGGGTCAAAGGGCATGAGCCCATGGACCGCTGGATCAGCAACCAACCAACCAACCATATCTGTGTTACTTGGGTCAAAGGGCATGAGCCCATGGACCGCTGGATCAGCAACCAACCAACCAACCATATCTGTGTTACTTGGGTCAAAGGGCATGAGCCCATGGACCGCTGGATCAACAACCAACCATATCTGTGTTACTATGAAAGTTTGTCGTTATGTGTCCCATGTTATTCATCCTGATTAAAGTGTTTTAGTCGAAATTCTCTCTGTACTGTGTTCCATTGCTAGTGTGTTGTTGTATTTACTATTTGTTAACATCTTACATATTTATGTTCATACTCCTATGTGCCTGGTGCTACCGCAGCCCATATATTTTTCGCCAGTCAGCGACGACACTGGTGATTTATCTTTGTATTCTCCGCTAAACTATTTCTGATTACCCTCACCTATTCCTCGCAACGTCTCTAGCAAGCCAATTATGGCGTCCGTACTATGATCAATTCTGTTAACATGATCAATTCAATTCTAGCCTATGTTTTGATGTGTCTGCCATCCTCTCAAATGTCAAGAAAAAATGACATGCATCTGACATTATTTATTCTCAATCCCACTTGAACAAAAACGAACATTACCCCCTGGGCTTATTGATCTACACAAATTAGTCTCCTGACATCAACGTATGTTATCAAATTATTGTTCTATCATATATTTTTATCCTATTATGCGTTGATTCTCAAACTCCTGCTGGCTGGAAGGATATAGTTCGTCATATCGGTTAAACTATATGCCTTGAGAGTAAGAGGTGGCGGGTTCGTTTTCGAGTCACAAAATCTTGTTTGCAAGTAATATTTTTCGGATTGAAGCTACGGAGTAGTGTCTTCTTCTTCTTCTGCGTTCGTTCTCAAATTCCTGCAAATTACGGATGTAGTCCGGAGAACGGAATGCGCTGTGTCATGGTTAACATCATTGCTGCGATATCTGCGCCTTTCTGTCTGACACATCCGACTTCGGCATGGCTTTGGGTCACTGACCCTATATGGGATGGCGTAGCCAACTACATCCTATAAACTCCTTAGTCGCCTCTTATGACATGAATGGAAGGTAAAAAGTGTTGCTATTCCTTGCTCCCCTTTCAGGTCCCGGCATCACAGGGGAGCGGAGTATTTATTAGCAAGTACGCGTCGCTTCGCTGAGGGGGGAGGGAAGCTGAGTTTTTATGGGAAACCCAAATATTATGAGGCTATGCAGTGGAAGCCATTTTGTGAGACCAGAGAACGGAATGCGCTATGTCATAATTTACAATATACTGCGGTATATGCGCGTTTCGGCAACACAATCCGTTTCAGCGTACTTTTAGGTCACTAAAAAGTGCTCCGAAAAACTCATTGTATACCAGATTACAGTATTATTCTTTGATTCGCTTTTTGGATCCAAAACGCACGTGCAGCAACTATATATGCTAAATTCCATATAATTGTCTGTGTATATACATAAACAGCTTACAAAATCCGAAGGTTATTGTCTACTGCATAATCATGATACAGCCATCTTCAATACCTCCCGTAGGAGGCGGTTAGAACAAATATTTACTAGCCAAAAAAATAAATAGTTGCCTTCGATGCGGAGAAGGGCTTTCGTTCTCAATGTGGGCAAAAGACGCGCCTCAAGTTACCCGACCTGCATTGAAACCTTGGCATAAACAATTATTCATTGAACGATGATGCTCCAGATAGAGCGACAAGGTACTCCCTAATAATACAAACAAGTACAACGTGTTAGAAAAAATAAAATAAAATCCCGTAGTGCAACAGCTGAGACAAACTAGTAAGACACGGGCAGATCAAACACCATCTAAAGCAGTGATGGGCAACCTTTCTGAGTCTGCTGGCCGTAACAACACTTTTTATGTGAGGTGGAGGCAAGCAAGATTGTTATTATACACCTTTGAAATTCAAAGTAGTATCTTCTGAGTTCAGGGATCAGCGTAAATAATAATTTTCATTAGCTTTGTCCGGGACAGTAACATTGAATTGGAGGATCAATTCATGCTACGGTGCCGTATTTTTCCGTACCTCATCACAAGTACTCATTGCATGCCTAACTTGTGCAAGGAGCATTGAAAAAAGTATATGGCTTATCAGTCACCCGTGAACTCATAGACACGGATAACTATAACAGAATTTCAATTAGCGGATATAAAAAATGAAAACTGATCTATATGACCAAATGTCACGCAAAGAACAAAGTATTCTCATCAGACTACGAACTGGCTACAACAGCATGAGAAGTTACTTGTAAAGAAACATCACAATTGGTGAAACAGACCTGTGCACATGTGCACTGAACGCAGAGACGCAGAACATATCCTTCATACATGCTAACTCCGTCAAGAAGAAATGGAGAAAATATGGCTTACTTAAATGGCACTTTTCCGAAACTGAGGGGTTCCATGGATGGCTTGAAGCGAGACCATCGCAGGAAAGAAGACCTTCCAACAGAATTAATTATGACTCTATTCACGACGTTTTTAACTACTGCTTGTTTTTCGGTTGGTGACTAATCGTATACTTGGAATCGCCGTGGCTATTTTTGGCATGAGATTCCAAGTATGTAAATAGTGACCAACCGAAACCAAACAATAATCAAAATCGTCACGAATGGTATCCTACATAATATTCTGTTGGAAAGTCTTTATTGGAGAAGGTCATGCTTGGAGGATCTCTATAGACAATAAGGCATATGAGCTGAATCAAAACAAAACTTCATACGTGACTTTTCTGATTACTGTCGTGATTTTCATTGATCACTATGTATATACTCTGTGTTGCCTGCCAACGCAGACCAACGAAATTCACGAAAATAAATTAAAACATGAAAATATGTAGCCCTGACTTCATTCTGCACGTAGACCTTTATTGTCAATAGTCAATAGCATACTCCTGAAGCGAATTATATAGCTCATTGAAGCTATTGCTGCTGTAACCTGATACCAACCATAGACATGTAACCCGTCAGGGTCGGAGGGGTACCATATTGGATACTTCCACACACAGAGTTATCCAGAGATTTCCATCTTCAACATAGGGATGAGTGAGGACATATTTTGTTCTGCACATTCCTTGATGTTGTCTATGTCTTTATTTGCCAACCTCTGCTCCCCAACCCCCATATACGACGGTTCCTTGCAATATTGTTTTTTGACACTGAATCGTGCCTGCATACATGTTCAAACCATGCTAATTTTCGTCGTTTCACTATTGAAGGTAATGTTTGTTTTACACCTGTATATATGTTCAAACCATGCTAATTTTCGTCGTTTCACTATTGAAGGTAATGTTTCTTTTACACCTGCATACATGTTCAAACCATGCTAATTTTCGTCGTTTCACTATTGAAGGTAATGTTTATTTTACACCTGTATACATATCTATTTTATTTCTTACTTGTAAATTTGTCTTATGCTCCCTATAGGCAATTAGTATAATTCGTATATAGTATTTATACTCGAACGTCTGTAATCGTCTCTCCATGTCCGCAGTGAGTGTCCAACTCTCACAAACCAATACAGTACAATAGAAAGCACCAGTGACTTATACAGTTTGACTTTCACTCCAAAACTGTTGCTGCTTGTCGAAATCACCGTTAGCCTTGACAAAGACGCTAAAGTCGTCTCCAGCCTTATTTTTAATTATATTTTGTATTTTCAATCGCTGCATATGCTGGATCCGAGGCATTTGAAAGTATTCACCTTCAAGTTTATATTCATTCACCATGTTGGTATTTTCTGTGTTGATTTCCATTTCATACTTGCTGGTAACTTTTTCCAACTTTGCTATAAAATCTTGTAACTCTTGTTCTGACCCAGCTATAAGATCTATATCATCAGCGAAATGCAAATTGCAAATAGGACCTCCGATCAATATAGACGTGTTGCAATCATGTAGTGCCTTCTGTATGATGTGCTTTAGGTATGTGTTGAAAAGTACTGGAGACATTATGCATCCTTGTCGAACTCCCACAATTTTATAACCTGATACTTACTGACGAACAATGAAGAAGAAATTTGTTATGGACGATCAACAGGAGGATACCATACTTGATGTGATCTAGAGAAACTCCAGGGTTGTTTAAGGTTCGACATGATAAACAACAACCTGCAGTCAAACGCACAAACCTGCCCTGTCCATGACACACGGTTATAAAGCGCATACAGTTTGACAACACCTGTGTATATGTACCAGGGACAGCCAACACTCAGATAGTATGCCCTCACCTACAATTCCACATCCTTATAAACATCTCTCTGAATCTGTACAAACATCTATGTAAATAAACACTCAACAACTATCATTTTGCTATCTTCCTTCACAAACTAAACAGAAAAACTCTACCAACTGAAAAAAGGGACCCAATCAAACCAAACGAATAGTTTGGGGCATACAAACAGATGTAGCTGTAATCTTATCCATTTCCCCTGCGTCTCAGTGTGAGGCCTCGTGTCAGACATGAACATAAGACGGCAAATTATCTACCCGCTTGGGCGTTAGCTCACTTCTTCTGTTCACCAAAAATGCCGATTTGGTTCAGTTTATATTCCACCTACTCTTTAATTAGCATGAGGAAAAAATAGAGCTCATCAAAGAAACAGGTGTGTGCTTGTTCCTGACTTTCTTACATAATACGGGACACGATTGCCGGAGCCGTATCCAGGTATTAAATATCAGTAGTGTTTATCCTTTTCTTTACATCATCACTACCGTGGTGGGCAAAATACGGCACGGCAAGCCATGTTTTCTGGTTTGCTAGGGTAGATCTTCCTCTGAGTTTGTTTTTAAACTCCTGCAGATTATCAGGATATTTATCCAGAGGGTATACTGATTTGTGACATGGTTTATAGCATAGCTGCGATATCTACGCCTTTCGACCTGACATATCCGACTTCATCACAAATTCTGGGTTATTTTAACCTTCTATGGAATGGGACATCAAATTCCACAACAAAGACATCCTTAGTCACCTTACAACATACATGGCAGACAACAATATCGCTTTATTCTTTGCTCGCGTTTCAAGCCCCGGAAATACGCGAACGGCAGACTGATCTGAAATAATTATATGTGCTGGTCCCATGTGATCACAGAGAACATTACTTGCAGCTCCAAAGACCTTATTTAAAACATAACTTTATGGCTTCATACATTCTCTGCGGCTTCGCTGACAGTTCTGTCATCTGCTCGTATATTAAGTTGTCCTCGCCATCACTTTCTGCCTTAGTTATCTGTAGGTTGGTATCACCGTCAATCTGAATCTTAGCTCTCTGCAAGTTGTACTCACCGCTAATCTGAATCTTAGCTCTCTGCAAGTTGTACTCACCACTAATCTGTATCTTAAGTTGTCTGCAAGTTGTCCTCACCACTAATCTGTGTCTTAAGTTTTCTGCAAGTTGTCCTCACCACTAATCTGTATCTTAAGTTGTCTGCAAGTTGTCCTCACCACTAATCTGTGTCTTAAATTTTCTGCAAGTTGTCCTCACCACTAATCTGTGTCTTAAGTTCTCAGCAATTTGTCATCACCCAAAATCAGTATATCTTAGTTCTGAGCTAGTTGTCCTGTAGTCTTAATTTTAGTGATATGACATAATTGTTATATAATCATACCGAATATACCCATGTGACTTGATCACGTTCACAGGATGAAAAACATCAGCATCCTAAAACAAATACAATATGGGAAACTCTCACTGGGTGCTAGAAAAAAGCAGATGCAAAATATCAATGACTGACTATCTCCTTCTTGCAATGATGATGATGATGTTCGTCCGTCGTGATCGACGATGACCAAAAACTCAACCATAATAATAATAACAATAAATAATTAAATAATAAAAGTTAATAGTGCGTTTTTAAATGACTAGCAAGTCCAATGCGCGCACAAAATGTTCTTTTACAGAAGTGACAACAATAGAAGGTATCTGTGTGAGGTTGAGATGTTTTTTCTTTTCTACGTGTCCGCTTCTGTCTTGCAGTTTCTTGTCTGAATTCTTCCGCCGCTAGTGCTCCCGTTCTAATGCTGTAACGCCATGCTGTTCTATCCTGAGTGAGGCTCTCCCAAGCGCCTACGTCAATGTTAAGATGTTTCAAGGATGATTTGAACGTGTCTTTGAAATGCTTTTTCTGTCCACCAGCTTTTCGAAATCCTGCCTTGAGTTCTCCATAATATATTTGTTTTGGCAAATGCGAGTTCTCCATACGCACAAGATGGCCTGCCCAGCGTGCCTGCGCCTTCATGAGTATTGTGTGGATGCTTATTGAGGTTGATTTTTATATGCACAGAATACTAGAAAGGCAACAGGCAGCAAGTGGTTTGGCCAAATTATGAAAATGCATAACAAGTTACCCGTGAAAGCATATAACCAAATGAGATCTGGGTACAAAGCCAGAGGAAGACCACTTAAAAGATGGATAGAAAACGTTAGGGGCATCTTGAACAAACAAGGTCATAGCTCAGTCGAGGCAACACATACGGCCTTGAAGGACAAGCTCGAGCTCCAATCACGACCTATACTTAACAGCAAGAGTGGATAACAAACCACCTGGGGAACGACAATATACTGTCTCATTGCTTCCTATAACTGGAACAAGCTGGCAGAAGATCGCGACACAGGGAACAAGCCTTCGTAAAGACCTTAGTTTTTTTGGTCCTCAGAGAGTCAATGGGTGGACAATTAAACGCAGGGATGACATAGATAATGTTGCAAGAAAAATTAAACTGTAAAAGAATATTTTTCCTTACACCTGCAATCCACGAGGAATCACAAGTTCCGAGGTTATAGACAGATCTATAATTCGGAGGAGAGGGGGTAGCTGGAAAGCTACAGGATTAAAACGTAGCACCAAACGAAACCTCAGAGAATCGATTACTTCGGTGTCTTGTATATGAAAATAGAGGGAAATATATATTTCTTGTATATGAAAATAGAGGGAAATATCTATTTCTTGTATATGAAAATAGAGGGAAATATATCTATTTCTTGTATATGAAAATAGAGGGAAATATCTATTTCTTGTATATGAAAATAGAGGGAAATATTTATTTCTTGTATATGAAAATAGAGGGAAATATCTATTTCTTGTATATGAAAATAGAGGGAAATATATCTATTTCTTGTATATGAAAATAGAGGGAAATATCTATTTCTTGTATATGAAAATAGAGGGAAATATCTATTTCTTTTATATGAAAATAGAGGGAAATATCTATTTCTTGAGGGGAGGAACACAAAGACCTCGGCAAATAAAACTTGTCAACAATACATATTACGTATTTTTCTCCGTGTGACCAACGAAGTTGTCATCACAATATAAGTTTTCGCTTAACGACCCAGTAAATGTCTGTGGGGGATCATGGAATTGATCAAAGCATTTCTATATAACAGAATTTGAATTCTACAACACATATAAATTACAGACGAACGTAGTACTGCAGTTTTACAAACGTAAAACAAATAAAGGTCTACGTTTCTATCCAAAAGCCTTTCTTACTCTTTTGACAGACAAATAATATACAAAAAAGTACACTATCTCTAGCAACAAAATTTCTTTTAAACTAATCATTAAGGCTGCTGAAGTAAATGCTAAATCTTCCTGTAATGATATACTTTTAAACCATAAACTATTGGCTTTTAAAAAAAATAAAATAATATTTTGAATAAACAAAATGCACGTGTCTGAACGATTGAAAGTTGCTAAATAGTGTTATCTGCACACGAATTACAACGTTTAAGTGTCTAAGGATGACAAAATAAACTAGCAATCTAAAATTGGAAGATAATAAATATCCCCTAGCAGCACAAATGGCGCTAGGAAGAGACGGGAAATTGTATAGACTAAACTAAAATAGCGCACATAAATCTTTCTACTGTTGTCTCGTAGGTCAGCCCAAAAATGGAAAATATAATTTGAAAGAGAAAAGTTGGAGCCTAGGTGTACATTGTGCCGACTAGTGATGATATATTCGCGCTGCTACTATGTTAGTGATGGTAGATATGTTCACGTTGCTACAATATTGGAATTATATATGGTAGATATGTTCACGTTGCTACTATGTTGGAATTATATATGGTAGATATGTTCACGTTGCTACTATGTTGGAATTATATATGGTAGATATGTTCACGTTGCTACTATGTTGGAATTACATCTTCTTCTTCGTCGTACGGCTTACGGCGGACCCTCTGAAAGCATTCCTCTGACCGTCCTGAGAAGGACGTATGAGAGTGATCTACGTTGTGTCATGTTTTACAGCAAGCTGCGTCATCTGCATCTTTCGACCTGACACATCCGTCTTCAGCCAGAATTTTTTTGGGCTAGAATGGCATTCCTATATCTTCGATCCCTAGTACTTGACCAGGCTACAGCAGGGTTGCTACACTCCTATTTCCAGGCCCACTGCGTGGAAGTGTACTGAGGGTCTTGGCCAGCTGTGGTTCGCTGTCCCTGATGCTCAACAGCTATGGAGCGCCGGTCTGTGCACTCTGGTGTGCATGTCATCTCTGGGCCCGGAATTACATATATGTTAGATATGTTCACGTTGATACTATGTTAGTGATTTTGGCTTAAATATCGGGCTTCAGGGTTTGATTTTACTGTACCGCCACTTTAGGGGGTCAGGGTAGCTCAATGACAGTGATACGAATATACACACAAGTGGGCGGTATTCTTATCCTGCTATAATCGATTTTCCGGTTACTTAGGTGATAATTAGTATCTTGACTATCTAAATTGGCATAAATTGGGAAAAGTTGTTGAAGATGATGTGTCTGTTTGACACTTTATCAACGGGAAGCCGAATACATCCAAGGAGAAGCACTGCATGCATGTACATCGATTTCATCCTTCAGATTATTTTCTTTTATTATTTTTTTGGTAAAGTTCAACCTTCCATACTTTAGTTGTGTGTGGGGTTTTTATGTTGTTATTTTCTTTTTGTTGTTACACTCTGATTGTTATATTGAGACGGCGATCGGAAAAACAGATTCTTGTCATGAGTGCGCTGAAGATAACCTGCACTCATAACTCACAATCTGTTTTATACATAAAAATTGGTATCGTATCCCAGTCAGGACGTAGGTATCAAAGAAGAATTTATTGGGCTGTAGTGATTCTCTAGGGAACATAAATTAGTAAGTAGTTTGCTATTGCTTTCTGAACGGTTCAAATGAACAATTGCCTATGGCGGGATTCGAACCCGGCACCTTAAACGTCACAGACGAGCTATGTACCACGTTGCCACAGAGCCAAACAAAATATTAATGAATAAACACATGTAGATGGTGTGTCTGTCTGCTAGCACAACTACGAATCCGTGTAGCGGCTGAAAAGCTCACTGAGCAAATCCTGCATATTCTCAGTATGAACACAAGTAAGAGAGAAATATTGACCTAATGGATGGGATGATTGTTAGTAACAGCGAAGAAACCGCACAAAACGACGATGCATGGCAGACATCACAGAGTGTTTAAATATTCCCTTCGATGCAAAAGTAAGATCTTCAGAATCATAAGAAGTTCAGAGCGCTAATTTTTCTATTTAAAAACTTCTTTTTTGGAAAGAATATGTCACCTGAATGAATTATATCCAATGTTTGCATAATGTATACAATATATCTATCTATTTATTCGCTAAACCCGTTATTGCCTTTAAGCGTCAGGGGTAGAAGAGTTCTCTGGAGATGGCCCTAGTGTGTGCTGAGTATATTGTGGAATTTATCGCCTCTTTAATTTCGATGGTCCATGTTTTCGAAGTTTGTTATTTACAGAGTACTCATGAGAACTCTTCCGTGTTTCCTACGAGCGATATTACTTAGTACTATTTCTACACTGTCGGGTCGTTGATCCAGTCACAGTGTCGTTTCAATGACTCTAAATGGTTAAACCATGTTCTAATCTATCCCATTCAGAAAATAAATCATATAGTCCATCTAAAAAAACAAACCCACTGAAACACAGAAACTTTGCTTCCTTTTCGGCAAGCAGAGATGGCAAACCCTCCCGCCATTGACCGGAAGTCCTGTGTATACACGCATACATGATTGCCTAGTATAGGATCAGTTCATACATTACTTTACTATTATCCACTACAGACCTAGCGTCTACAGTGGTTTCAAAACAGTTTCCCTCATCACCATCATCATCAAGTGCCGTCTCCGCAACGAAGGTTGGCTGCAACGTATCTCCAACGTCTCTTGTCTTGGTGATGCACTCTGCTAGACTGTAATCTGTCCATCGTGTAATGTTACTCTCCCACTTGTATCTCTGCCTACCTCTTGCTCGCTTCCCTTTGACTTTACCCTCAAGTAAGGTCTTCAATAAGGTGTCATGTCTTTTAATGTGTCCAAAGTATTTTATTTGCCTGATCTTTATTTCTCTTAGTAGTTCTTTCTTCATATTAAGTGTCTTTAGCACCTCTTTATTTGTTTTCTTCTCTTTCCATGATGTTCTCCCTATTCTTCTATATACCCACATCTCAAAGGCATCAATTTTGTCTTCTAATTGTTTATTTAGTGTCCATGTTTCTGAGCCATACATTAATATGGAATAGATGTAGCATTTTATAATTCTCATTTTTAACTTGTTTGTAATTTGTTTAGATATTAATAATTTCCTCATGTCATTGGAGGTACTTTTAGCCATTCCTATTCTCCTTTTAACTTCTGTTTCACATCTGCCATCATTTGTGACTATGTGTCCAAGATATTGATACTGTTTTACTTGATGTAGTTTCTCTCCCTGTATGTTTATGTTTACCTCCTGTTCTTCTGTGTCTTTGCTGAATAACATGGTTTCAGTTAATAACCATTAATTAGAGTTTCCCTCACATTCTCTTTAATATCTCCATAACCAGTAAGCGGAATTTAATAAGATATTGCATAGCAGTTTAACTATTGAACAGCATACGGAATCTATAAATTGTATTTCGCCAGGTGTTGCCATTTTCACGTGGAAGCGTACTCCTTTGATGTTTGTGAATATGTGGCTACTATGGTGACAGAAGAAATTAATCATACAGTAATTTCTCAAAATAGATTATGAGGCTTATATGTACAGACACAAGTCCTTCAACGACCTAGATCAACGCATTTGACTAAATTTTACGTTAAAATCGTGCGCAGTGTTCAAATTAAGACAAGAACAGTTTGAGACAAATTTTGTTTGTGACAAACAGAACAAATTGAGACAAATGCATTATAAATTTCAAACCAAATGATCATGTACGGTATATTCATTATTTTTAACACAAACATCGTCAGTGTTTGTGTACATACATTATATGGGTAAATTGCACATTTTTAGTTAAATTGTGATGCAAATATTTTTACATTATGTCGTTACATTTTTAAAACACTTTTGAAAATTCCATGCACATCTGTAAAATTGTTGCGGAGTTACAAATTTTTAAACAGGGACAAAATTTTAAATTTTGGAACGCACTATATTTGATACAATCATACTCAACATTGCAAGGATCAACATTGCAATAAAAGATATAAGGAAGTGAAGAAGAACTCCAAACAACTAGAGAGACTTTATCCAGAAGACTTTACTGACGGTGTACACGTCAAGCAGAGAACAGAAGAAAGGAAAACACATAATGCTGAATGGACAATCAGCAATTTGTGGTAAATGACTACAAACAGATTTTATGAATACTCACCCATCAACATCTTGAAAGTTGACATTTAACTTTTTGTTATGTCCAATGATTTCTGAAGAAGAAAAAAATTAAATAAAATGTTGATTATCGTTTGATATCTACTATTCATTGAAATAATGAAATACCACAACATGCAAGTAAGGCAACTTTTTAATAAATTCAATATTTTACTGCAGTTTCGACAAAATGACTTTATCAATCTCCAGAGTACACAAATAAATAATAGATAACGGGGCATGACTGCACAAAAAGTAATCTTCTTCTCGTTCGCAGTTTGACAAGTCTAAACAGCAAGTCCTGTTTTCTTAATAAATGCTGCTGTATTTGAAAGCTCCTCGGTGCTCCCACACAAAAAGTAATAAGAAGCGTATTCAGTCATTTATTATGGTAGATCTCAAACTGAATATACAATCAATACATTTATTATGGTATGTACGGTAGATTTCAAACTGAATATACAATCAATACATTTATTATGGTATGTATGGTAGATTCTTAGACTGGATATACAATCAATACATTTATTATGGTATGTATGGTAGATTCAGACTGGATATGCAACGAATAAATCATTTGAAACTGCAGTTGAAGAGGGAGTGAAAGAGCGAGATAGAACTATAATAGTAACTAATTAAATAAAGTGCCGCCGAAATCTGATGTGTCGGATCATTTGTGCAAATAAAACGACGACATAACCCGTGACCGTTCTCTAGATTACATCCTGCTGAAAATCTGGTAGGACCATTGTTCTGCTATAAGAGATATCCAGTGGGGTTTATAAACGAAAAAAATACATGAATATAGTTGGTTGGCTGCTGATCCATCGATTCATGGCCCCCATGACCTTTGTCCCAATACCACTGTGTGATTGTTCATGTGTTTGTGAGCTTGTGTGTTTGCTTAATCACGACCCGTTCAAGTTGGTACTGTTACGGCTCCATATAGGGTGTTCCATTTCTTGGAGAAAAACAAAGCAGGAACCATTATGATATCGTTGTTGTCAAGTGATAAACATATCTTATGATATCGTTGTTGTCAAGTGATAAACATATCTTATGATATCGTTGTTGTCAAGTGATAAACATATCTTATGATATCGTTGTTGTCAAGTGATAAACATATCTTATGATATCTTTGTTGTCAAGTGATAAACATATCTTATGATATCGTTGTTGTCAAGTGATAAACATATCTTATGATATCGTTGTTGTCAAGTGATAAACATATCTTATGATATCGTTGTTGTCAAGTGATAAACATATCTTATGATATCTTTGTTGTCAAGTGATAAACATATCTTATGATATCGTTGTTGTCAAGTGATAAACATATCTTATGATATCGTTGTTGTCAAGTGATAAACATATCTTATGATATCGTTGTTGTCAAGTGATAAACATATCTTATGATATCGTTGTTGTCAAGTGATAAACATATCTTATGATATCTTTGTTGTCAAGTGATAAACATATCTTATGATATCGTTGTTGTCAAGTGATAAACATATCTTATGATATCGTTGTTGTCAAGTGATACACATACATAACAGATAAACAGAAGCTGGGTTGTTTCGGGTGTATCATGGGTAAATAAAAACCCATGATCACTGGCAACATATCAATGATCTATACCTGCAAAACTAGATAGTGAGATTATTCTTCTTCTTCTCCTGCGTTCATTCTCGAACTCCTGATGATTATCATGATGTAATCCCGAAAACGCAATACGTTGTGTTATGGTTTACAGCACTGCTGCGATATATGCGCCTTTCGGCCTGACATCCCACTTCAGCATAACTTTGGGTCACTGGCCCTAAATGGGATGGGACAGCCAACTCCATTCCATAACCTCCTTAGTCGCTTCTTACGACATGTATGGAAGGTAAACGTTGTTGATATTCTTTGCTTCCCTCTCGGGCCTCGACAACACACGGGCAAGATAGTGAGATAAAAAAAATGGTAGACAGAAAAAAAAGTGGCAATATGTATAGACAGCAAAACATAGTTCCACGTTTCACATGCTGTGCCATCGTCTCTATGGACTAACATTCAAGTTTACCATCTTAACGAACGGAAACAACTTAAAAGCCTCAGAGAGTCGAATGTTTTCCCTTGACTGAACAAATTTAGCAAGTTTGAAATACGAAGCCAGACACTTTCTACGAACCACATGGGATAACTGTCCAACGAAATTCGAAACAATATCAATTGCCTGAGAACAGACATCGAATTTATCTCGATTGATTACTGTCCCATTTGTTTTGTACAGAGTTCAATATAAAGTTTACATTAAGCAGAGTATTACGTGTTTAACAGCATTTATATGTATCTTCTTCTTCTTCTTCAGTGTTCATTCTCAAACTCCCGCTGGATCTCCCTTGTAGCAGGACTATGATCCTACTAGATTTCCAGCAGGATCAGTCCGGAGAATGGAAATGCGCTGTGTCGCCGTTTTATTAGCGCATATGGCACAACATATCCGTCTTCGGCAGAATACACACGCGCACGCACACACACACACATATATATATATATATATATATATATATATATATATATATATATATATATATATATATATATACACACACACACACATCACCTTATCCTGTATCAGTTTTGTTTTATATGGAAGGGGTGAGGGTTTCCTATGAAAAAACATTATTTCGTATCCAAGAGACCAACTGGTGAATGCCGTGAGCGGATACCTCCTACTCCGACTGGGGCTAAAAGCAAATATACATGGGTTAAACGCATAATTCTCAATGTCACTCCAACTCTTTTGTTTTTCTATTGGCGTTATATACCGCTTTCTGCCTTGCTGTGTCAGGGGTAGAATAGTTGGGAGACGGCCTTTTTGTGTGCTTCATATATGCTTGTTTTCATTTATTCTTTTATTTTTATAATCAATATTTTGCATGGTATGTACGTAGCTTTGTATCCACCGTGTCTGTATAGCAATGCTTTTTGAGGGGCACTATCTGATGATAATCTAGAAGCGTGTGAAAACCACTTAATCTGTTGTCTTCTGGTGTAATCCAGGAGAGACATTGTGTTTGTTAGTTGTCTGATATTTTCATTTCTGATTCTGTCTATTATTGTTACTCCGAGAATTCTACATAGACAAATCATTAATCCAACTTTCTAATGTTAATAAATTATTAAAGTAATAGACAGTCAAGCTTTTGACTTGAACATTCCAATACCGATTAGTCATGTAGGTCAGTTCAGTATAAATAAACCTGGTGTCTGCCAGCGGCAGAAATTTAAGCGATCCGGTCACAGAAGTGATATTTAAATAAGGACAGGTTCACATGGAAAGTGTTTTTATGTCTCTGAATCGGGTCTTTCAGTGGAAGTGTTTTTATGTCTCTGAATCAGGTCTTTAAGTGGAAGTGTTTTTATGTCTCTGAATCAGGTCTTTCAGTGGAAGTGTGTTTTATCTCTGAATCAGGTCTTTCAATGGAAGTGTTTTTGTGTCTCTGAATCAGGTCTTTAAGTAGAAGTGTTTTTGTGTCTCTGAATCAGGTCTTTCAGTGGAAGTGTTTTTGTGTCTCTGAATCAGGTCTTTAAGTGGAAGTGTTTTTATGTCTCTGAATCGGGTCTTTCAGTGGAAGTGTTTTTATGTCTCTGAATCAGGTCTTTAAGTGGAAGTGTTTTTATGTCTCTGAATCAGGTCTTTCAGTGGAAGTGTGTTTTATCTCTGAATCAGGTCTTTCAATGGAAGTGTTTTTGTGTCTCTGAATCAGGTCTTTAAGTAGAAGTGTTTTTGTGTCTCTGAATCAGGTCTTTCAGTGGAAGTGTTTTTGTGTCTCTGAATCAGGTCTTTAAGTGGAAGTGTTTTTATGTCTCTGAATCAGGTCTTTCAGTGGAAGTGTTTTTATGTCTCTGAATCAGGTCTTTCAGTGGAAGTGTTTTTATGTCTCTGAATCAGGTCTTTCAGTGGAAGTGTTTTTATGTCTCTGAATCAGGTCTTTCAGTGGAAGTGTGTTTTATGTCTCTGAATCAGGTCTTTCAATGGAAGTGTTTTTGTGTCTCTGAATCAGGTCTTTAAGTAGAAGTGTTTTTGTGTCTCTGAATCAGGTCTTTCGGTGGAAGTGTTTTTATATCTCTGAATCAGGTCTTTAAGTAGAAGTGTTTTTGTGTCTCTGAATCAGGTCTTTAAGTAGAAGTGTTTTTGTGTCTCTGAATCAGGTCTTTAAGTAGAAGTTTTTTTGTGTCTCTGAGAACGGGTCTTTCAGTGGAAGTGAAAGTTTTCTTCTTCTGCTGGATAAGCAGCATGTGGTCCGGAAATATAATATGTTGTGTCAAAGCTTACAGATTGGCTCCGATATATGCGCCTTCGGGCTGAAACATCCGCCATAAGATTGACTTATAGGAGGTTACTTTCACCTAAAAGATCAGACCGCCAGTCCCACTCCCCAAATACTTTAGTCATGCATGGCATGTCACGGATCTCGTATTCTTCTTTTGGGCCCCGTCAATACTAGGGCGAGGGATGTTCGAAAGGATATTTAATCTTTCTATCTATCTATACGCTGTGGCCCTTGTTTGCCTTGCGACGTCAGGGTTAGAAGAGTTCTTTGGCCTTCCTGTGTGCTGTTTGTAAGCTTGTTCCTGTGGCTTCTTTGATTTATCTGATCCATCTTTTACATGGTCTGCCTCTGGCTTTATAGCCGTGATGTCTATGTGTCATGGCTATCTGTGGCATGCTCTCTGTTGGTAGTCTGGAAGCTGTGAAAACTACTTGATCTGTTGTCTTTTGATGTGTTCCAATACTGGTATTGTTTTTGTTATCTGTCTGATGTTATCGTTTCTAATACCATCTCTTAATGACACTGAGTATTCTTTGTAGAAATGCCATTTCTGCTGTCACTATTTTTCTTTTAATTTGTGCTGTCATTGTCATATTTCTTTGTGTTCTTAAAGAAAGTTTCATATGTGTTTATTGTGTGTAATGTATACAGGCAAGTATATTTGTTATTGTCAGCTACCGTATGCAGAATATTCTCATATACATCTGTGAATACATCTACTTGCCTCCTTCAGTACTTTCTATCACGCTCAGAAGCATATCATTAACTAGATAGGGTATTCTTCTTCTGCGTTCGTTCTCAAACTCCTGCAGATTAGCAGGAAGTAGTCAGGAGAAAGGAATGCGTTGTGTCATGGTTTACTGCATTGCTGAAACTCTGCGCCTTTCGGCCTGACACGTCCGACTTCAGCATGGCTTTGGGTCACTGACCCTATATGGGATGGGGCAGCCAACTTCATCCCTTAACCTCCTTAGTCGCCTTTACGACATGCATGGAAGGTAAACAGTCCTCGGGCCTCGGAAACACCTTGGCGAGTTGGTATATATAAATCAGGTGATCATAGTCCTCTTATCACGTGGTATAATACAACCTATTTACATATTTTAAACTGTTACGCCTTTACAGAAACATTTATCAGTGTAAAATTTGACTGTCCTACAAAACTCTAGGACATAAGATGATCAATGATTGCTTAATCGGTATGATCAAGAATCAAACATGAAAGATAACCATTATCGGGACAGGCTGGAAATGTAAAAGCTGAAACATTACAAGGCAAAACAAGGACCTCTTTGACCAAAACAGTCTGCTGTTTTCCTGCTTTTTGTTCTGATGAAAACCGTTTGCTCGAAACGTCGTATGTCTTTGTCTCCGTCGCCAGTAAGTGTCGTTTATATACACTGACAACACTTCAACTTATTTAAGTTTTTCCTTAAGGTTTGAGCATTTCGGCAAACTAAGGAGGTTATGAGATAGAGTTGGCTGCCCATCCCATATAGGGTCAGTGACCCAATGCCATGCTGAAGTCAGATGTGTCAGGCCGAAAGGCGCAGAGATATCGCAGCAATGCTGTAAACCATGACACAACGCATTCCGTTCTCCGGACTACATCCTGCTAATCTGCATGAGTTTGAGAACAAAGGCAGAAGAAGAAGAAGAAGTGATGACATCTAAAACATAATTAAAGATATGCCTTCGCTGCTACGTCAATGCTAGATGTAATATTCAAACGCTATGCCAATACTATATGTAATATTCAAACGCTATACCAATGCTAGATGTAATATTCAAACGCTATACCAATGCTAGATATAATATTCAAACGCTATGTCAATGCTAGATGTAATATTCAAACGCTATACCAATGCTAGATGTAATATTCAAACGCTATACCAATGCTAGATATAATATTCAAACGCTATGTCAATGCTAGATGTAATATTCAAACGCTATACCAATGCTAGATGTAATATTCAAACGCCATACCAATGCTAGATATAATATTCAAACGCTATGTCAATGCTAGATGTAATATTCAAACGCTATACCAATGCTAGATATAATATTCAAACGCTATGTCAATGTTAGATGTAATATTTAAACGCTACATCAATGTTAGATGTAATATTTAAACGCTACATCAATGTTAGTTGCACTATACAAACGCAATATCAGTGTTAGAATAGCAATCACAATGTAGAACTCACTGATTACTTCTACTATGCTATATTGTTGAAACAGTGTGACACAACAAACATAAAGAAACAGTATAAGCTTTCAAATAGAAGTGGTGATTTGTGCGCATTTTCTAAAGCGGTAGAAAATGTCAAACAATGTACGTACGAAATAAAATAGAAATGCATAGATATTTTCAAGAACCATTACTTTCGATAGTAAAAATATGAAACAAGCATGGTTTGATGATTCCTTATAAAAAAAACTATCCTACAGGAACAATTGTAGGTGGAAGGAACAGAGGAAAACGAAGAAAATCATGGAAGAGAACATCAAAGAGTGGACAAGTCAGTGTGTTTCTACACTCATCCTGATCGTTGAATATAGAAATCACAGGAGAACTACGTTGATGCATCGAATACAGTGCCGCTAGGATACTGAAGGATTAATGGTTTTATGGATGTATTTCAACCTATCCCTCTGTTTGTTCGGCAACTGATATCATCTCTGGTAACACCATCCGGGCATAGTTAACTCACTGTACGCTGTCTAAATAAATGTATTTACATGTAGCTTATACAAACCATTAGATGTTAACAATCAGGCTTTGATATCGATTGATTCACTGATTCAACAACTACTGAATGATGTTGAGCAGAAATAGAGATAGGGATTTTGCTGACAAGACCATTAAACGGTGATTGTTTTCCTGCTCATAAAATCTGCATCAGCGGTTACAACCGATGACTGAATACTAAGCTCATGTGATTGATACAGGTGAGAAAGTCGGCAGAATGAAATAAAAGCTAAATGTTAAACTGATTTTTTAGCTTTAAACAGAAACAATTGAGACTGTCTTCTTTCCTTATTTCTTGTGTGATTTTTACAATTAAATATGAGCTTCAGTGTTCTCAAACTCCTGCTGATTAGTAGTGAGTAGTCTTAAGAACGAAATAAGTTGTGCCATTGTTTACAACTTAGCCGCGTTATCTACGAATTTTGGGTTGACATATCCGACATCAGCATGGTTTATGTTTCACTTCGACATTTTGTTGTGGCAGCAGACTCGACCTTCAGAAACTCCTTAGTCGCCTCTCACGTCATGCATTGCAGGTCAATGCTGTTATTCTTTTCTCTCTTTCATGATCATGTAACACATGGGCGTGGAATAAATATTATAGAAGCACTACGAATATCATGTACAGATAACAACCGTCCAACCGCGATGCTTGTAAAGTCCTTCACAGAACGATATAGTAATCTTTTTTTTAATACTTTAAAATACGTAATCGAATATGTTTTGGGCGAATCAAATGATATGTGAAAAAACTAATCTCAGATGTACAAGTTTCAAGAAAGAGAAAAAATAGTGGTTTGAAAGCGTCGATGGATACACAAATTTGGGATATTCCTACATAGGACGTTGAATGAAATATAACAGCAGGCACAGAACCCGAGAGACTTACAAGATGGCAGTTCTAAGAGACAACGCTCCGCAAAAGATACATAACATATAAGCCAATGTACTATTCTGGTTAGCGTGAAGATTTCCACAAATCTCTATCCCTAGAGATGATGCCAATTTCTGATACCATTCAACTATGCCAAGACGTTCTCTATGTTGTCATATACCGTGACCATCGAGATTATAAGACACAAGCTAAATTGGGAATTATCATTCTAAACTGACGCATTCGACTCTTCCCGTGATTTTCATTGGGTATACACAAAGTGACCAAAGAAAATAAGGGAAAAGTCAAATGCATCATTTCAGAAAGATGATACCCGATGAGCCAGCAGGACTTCAATTGACAAAAGACATGCATATACCATTTTGTTCCTACATTCGCTCTTGCTCTTCCTATGTTCTCATAAAAATTATGACTGTCTCCTTTCCTATGTTCAACACAAAATAACGACTTCCTCATTGCCTATGTTTGGCACAAAAATAAAGACTGCCTTCTTTCCGTATGTTTGACTAAAGATTTCCTTTCAGCGTTTCTCTCTCAAGTCTCAACATATCCACATTAGCGTTTTTAAACTGAGATTTCAAACATTCCTGTATCAAATCAGATTTCATTAATTTCGAGAGCCTTTCCTGTCTGAATGTTTATTATATCACGTTTAACTAGCTTCGCCCTCAAACAAATATAATTATCTGATTAATCGGGTAACGTATTAATGCCAATTTTGCATTTGATATTTTTATTTAGAGTATCCAATAAATATATACTTTATATTTGTGCATCATGTCCAGTTTTTACAGACGAATGACATCCTTTGATCTTTGTCGACATACTAATTATTGTGTATGGAAAAATGTGACCACTTCAGACAATACACCTGATACAACCTTAAACATGTATTTTATTTTTGTGACGGGACATGTGGGAGTCCGGGGTAATGAGAGAGCAGATAGGTTGGCCACACACGCTTTTGAATTTAGGACATTTTGAATGTCCTACGGGAAAACGAACGAACAAATGACTGTATAAGTGACGATGACTCTTGTTTTATGACTAGAATAAGGGAGCTTGGTTTGAAATGTGGTGTCGCTAGAAAGGAGCGGTTTCGTGGCGAGAAAGAATGATGGTCAGTCAACGTGTAATGGCGGATACACTCAAGAAGAGATCTGAGCACCTATAGACGTGTCCGGAGTGCAATGACGATGATCCAACGACTAACTAACTTAAACATGTATTGTGTTCTATTGTGTATTCCCAGGGGGATGTTCAGATTATCCACACTTGCCGTTAAGCGTAGGGGTGGTGACTGGGATATATAGTTGTCTTTCTATAGCCATATGTGTCGTTTGGCTGTGTTAAATCCGTATTTGTTCAGTGTTGTCTTGATGTTATCTATCCATTTTGTTCTAGGTCTTCCTCTGGCCCTGTATCTGGATCTTCTTATGTTATATGTTCTTACTGGTAGTTGGTTATGGTTCATTCTCATACGGTATCCAAACCATCTTATTTGTTGTTTCTTGATGTATTATGTGAATGGTCTTATACCAATTCTTCGGATTTCATCCTTTCTCATTTTGCCTAGTTTTGTCACTCTTGCGGCTTTTCAGGCATTTCATCTCACATGTTTGAAGTTGTCTCTGCGGTGCTCCTGTCAGGGCCCATGTCCGGCATTGATAGCAGAGTGTTGGTATAAAAATACTGTTTTTTTTTTTAAATCACTTCTGATATTCAAGTCACGGCAATGTTTTCATAATTTCAGATAACACAACTCAAGATCACCGTGTGTATTCACAAGAATATCGATTATTTCCTATATATCTTTACATTTTTTTGCTGATATGGTTGTCCCTGAATCTTAATCTAGTCATGTTACTTTCTAACCTGCTTCCCCACCATTCTATCACTTTACAAAAATAATCAGCTATTCTTGGCATATCTTCTTGGAACCAAAAAAAAAATGTTTACTCTTACAATGAAAACAGATACGCGTTATCGCACATCATTGCCTCTGTTTGATCTTAGTAAACTATCACACATCATTGCCTCTGTTTGAGCTGAGTAAACTATCGTAATTGTTATTGCTGTTGTTTGTTGCCAATACATGTTTTTGATTATTCTCATGTCCTTTCCGTCTATATTTACATTTTCTAGCATGTTGATACTTTCCTTGCGTCTTACTTGGTCACATGGTCATAAAGCAAAGCATACATATACGTTTAATAAATATACTAATTCAGACGATTGTCAGTAGTTTACTGATTAACTTGTTTGTTCGCTGTGTGCTCAAGAAGTAGAGGGTTGGAATCTGGCTCGGTATATGTTGCTTATAACGTGGATCCCTAGGGACACACGCTTGAAGCTACATAGCTGCGTGCTATTAGTGGTACTCTTAGCTGGCAATGTGCGGCTCTGTTGACAGTCAGAATACATATGGAGAAACTCCATTACAATGAAATCTATCTTCTACGCTTTTTAGCCCTTTTTTGAAGGAAGAAGAAACACGCACATTATTCTTGATATTTATTTAGAAGGATGTTTCCCATAATTGTTCCGCTCTCCACTCCAATCAGATGTTGATTATTTCATCGCTGGGTCTTTCCAGAACGAACACACTTTCTTTCCAAACCTGAGTCATCCCCCCTCCCCCAACATTCATATGTGGGTTATTCTCTCCAGTATCGTTTTCTTCATTCCATATGAAATATATAATTATCGTTATTAGATAGTGTTATCTCCACTTTAATAGTGTTATATCCACTTTAATAGTGTTATCTCCACTTTAATAGTGTTATCTCCACTTTAATAGTGTTATCTCCACTTTAATAGTGTTATCTCCACTTTAATAGTGTTATCTCCACTTTAATAGTGTTATCTCCACTCAGTAATGTGACATCAACTCATCAACCACACCATTGAATACAATGGGTCTACTATTTCAATGCCTCTGACCCAACATGACCAGGGCAGTATATGTAATAATTAAAACAACCTAACTGATCAGTAGCGTCACCCATTCTGTTCTGATCATGCTTTTATATCTTGCTAGGCATGCTATGGAAGTGAGTTGATATTTCAGTCACTAACCAAGTGCCGCCGTCACTATTTCTTTCTCCATTCTCCTGTTCACTGTGGTTGAGAGCAATAATAATGTTCCTATGGGTGTCATATTGGAGACATCAACACAAAAAGCCCCCCCCCCCAACACATCTGTCCTCAGTCATTCAGACGAGTGTGCAAAGATCAAGCCAGGCCCATTCCTTGATGTCAATCCAGGATTTTCTTTACCCTTTCACCCGAACTGTTCCTTGAAAAATATTTTAGAAAGTAAGCTGCCTCGTTACATGTCAAAATCAACACAGTTTCACTACGTCATAAGTGCTTCTTGATAGCCTGCAAGTTTGTGTATTTTCTGTCAAACAATAATTTTGTCTTATGTTCTACATAACTGATATTTACCAAACGTCTGGGCAATTATATTCAAAAGTATCAACCCTTCTTTCTATGTCTGCATGTTGTGTCCAGATCCCACATGCATACAAAATAATAGCATTATCCATCTGTATTGATTGTGAAACAAGCAGAATAACAAATAAAGGAACAGTTAATACATACAGATTAGAAAGAAAGTATGCTAATCCAGAGATTCGAAATCGAATCACTGCACAAAACAGATAGCCAGATTAATTCACAAGAAAATCTATGAATGAACAGGAAAAGGATACACATAAATACAGGATGCTTGAAATCACAAGAAACTATAATAGAGATACGAGAATATATTAGATAGAGGCCCAGAATACTGCTGCAGATTGCTGTTGAAGAACGTAGATAATAGACAGTCTCTGTATTTCACACAGGCTGATATGATTGAACCGTCTGCCTCATTTAATAGTATATCTGTACAACTAGGCCAGCTGAGTCACCTGTACATGATCATACACCAATATGATCAGGCTATGTCTGCCTTGAGAAATCAACTCCTTTATGAGTTTCATACAAAACTCTACACATATATAAATGCATGTATATGTATACACAAATCACATGACACTCTTGGAAACTACTTTTATCATGTACGGTCCTATATGTGTTACTGGTGCCCAACAGGGAAGGACCTGCCATGCATCTTGTTAGAGGCAGCTAAAACGCTAAAGAAATGTATATATGTATAAACATGTTCCCCTTTTAGGATTGCACTACACGGGTGTACTGGTATACTTTCAGAGACCCATGGAAATTATCGATTGAAGCTACCGATTCACATTCCGCGAGTGACACTCTCGATAAGATATCTGATGTTTCGTTGAAATGGGTGGAGGATATAAGTCAAATTCCAAGTATAATGAAGATAATCTTATATGAGGCGCCCGTGTGTTGCCGGGCCCCGAAAGGGGAGCAAAGAGTAGCAACACTGTTTACCTTCCATCATGTAGTAAGAGGCGACTAAGGAGGTTATGGAATGAGTTGGCTGTCCCATCCCATATAGGGTCAGTGACCCAAAGCCGTGTTGAAATCGGATGTTTCAGGCCGATATGCGCAGATATCGCAGCAATGCTGCAAAACATGCATGACACAACGCATTCCGTTCTCCGGACTACATCCTGCTAATCTGCAGGAGTTTGAGAACGAACGCAGAAGAACGCAGAAGATCTTATATGAGTTAAAATGAAAATATGAATGGCTAAAAGTACTTTAAATGACATGAGGAAAATATTAACGACTAAAAAAATTACTAACAAGCTAAAAATTAGAAGTAGAAAAAACTACATCTGTTCTATATTAATGTATGGCTCAGAAACATGGGCAATAAACAAATATAATTAGAGGACATAGTTGATGCATTTGAGATGTGCAAATATAAAAGAATAGGGAGAACATCATGTAAAGAGAACAAAACAAGCAAATATGTTCTAACAAAACAAGCAAAGATGTTCTAACAAAACAAGCAAATATGTTCTAACAAAACTTAATATGAAGAAAGAATTATTAATGGAAATAATGATCAAGCAAATACAATATTTTTGACACATTAACAGATGACACCTTGTTAAAGACCTTACTTGAGGGTAAAGTCGAAGGGAGACCAGCAAGAGATAGACAGATACAAGTGGGAGAGTAACATCACCAGATGGACAGGTTAGTCTAGCAGAGTGCACCACCAAAACAAGAGACAAGTATGTTGGAGGTCTGTTGCAGCCAACCTCCGTTGTTGTGCCAGCACTTGATGATGATGAATTCTATATGCGTTATGAACCTTTCTTTGAGTGCTAGGATTCAAACTGGGATTGGTGGAAAGATTCGGTAATATTATCTCTGTTAGGATTCAAACTGGGATTGGTGGAAAGATTCGGTAATATTATCTCTGTTAGGATTCAAACTGGGATTGGTGGAAAGATTCGGTAATATTATCTCTGTTAGGATTCAAACTGGGATTGGTGGAAAGATTCGGTAATATTATCTCTGTTAGGATTCAATTTGGGGTTGGTGGAAAGATTCGGTAATATTATCTCTGTTAGGATTCAAACTGGGATTGGTGGAAAGATTAGGTAATATTATCTCTGTTAGGATTCAAACTGGGATTGGTGGAAAGATTAGGTAACATTATCTCTGTTAGGATTCAAACTGGGATTGGTGGAAAGATTCGGTAATATTATCTCTGTTAGGATTCAAACTGGGATTGGTGGAAAGATTCGGTAATATTATCTCTGTTAGGATTCAATTTGGGGTTGGTGGAAAGATTCGGTAATATTATCTCTGTTAGGATTCAAACTGCGATTGGTGGAAAGATTAGGTAATATTATCTCTGTTAGGATTCAAACTGGGATTGGTGGAAAGATTCGGTAATATTATCTCTGTTAGGATTCAAACTGGGATTGGTGGAAAGATTCGGTAATATTATCTCTGTTAGGATTCAAACTGGGATTGGTGGAAAGATTCGGTAATATTATCTCTGTTAGGATTCAAACTGGGATCGGTGGAAAGATTCGGCAATATCAACTCCAATCTTGCGTGCAGCCACAATATTTCAGACACAACAATGTTCAAGAACAGCAACGCGTAGACAACAGCGATCTCAATCTTGAAAGATACCAGACATATCACGCAACAACAGATATCAGGATATGTCACGGGTGATAATCTTCTATGATGTTTAGAGAAATCAGACTGCCAGTTCTATTCCGCACGGATTCTGGAAATGTACCGATATTATGAGAGTTCGCAAAATGTCTTTTATGTTCAAGCGGATGTTTCTCTAACACGCAAAGGCGGTATTAGGCGGAAGGAAGCGTGTCTTGGCAGCTTTACTGTACTGAAGGGATGAAATGTTTTCTTAATATCTCGTTGGTGTGTAATACATCAATAGTTTCTGCATCACGGCGGTCTTTTTAATCCAAAAATCTGGGTAGACCCTCACAAATGTATATTAAAAACTGGTGCAGATGCCAAGCCATGAAAATAAGCAGCCATCCTATAACATTGTAATTATTAATAATAAAATTAAGCAAACATATTTGTGTCTGGTTTTGTGATGAGATGTAGGGGACGTTGCTCAGAAGTTCACGGCAAAGTGTTCGAAATAAGCAAGCAGGGAAAACGTAAATATTGTTTATAAAATCACAACAGCGCCGGGGGCGGCCTCCTTGCCGAGGCCCGAAAGGGGAGCAAAGAATAGCAACACTGTTTACCTTCCATGCATGTCGTAAAAGGCAACTAAGGAGGTTATGGAATGGAGTTGGCTGCCCCATCCCATATAGGGTCAGTGACCCACAGCCATGCTGAAGTCGGATGTGTCAGGCCAAATGCGCAGATATCGCAGCAATGCTGTAAAACATGACAAAACGTATTCCGTTCTCCGGACTACATCCTGAATATTCAGAATATTTATTCAGAATATTTTTTTCAGTCCGTTCTCAAACTTCCAATGGATCTCTCTTGTAGCAGAACAATGAACCTACTAGATTTCCAGCAAAATCTAGATTAGGGAATAGAAATGCGATGTGTCGCGGTTTTATTTGCGCCAATGGCCCGAGGCATCCGACTGTTCAAAGCAACTAATAAGTTCGGTGTTTTACCACTTCCACTGAACGTTTCTAGAATATCGATTTTTACCACTTCCACTGAACGTCTGTAGAATATCGATTATTACCACTTCCACTGAACGTCAATAGAATATCGATTTTTACCGTTTCCGCTGAATATCTGCAGAATATCGATTATTACCACTTCCACTGAACGTCTGTAGAATATCGATTTTTACTTACTTCCACTGAACGTTTCTAGAATATCGATTTTTACCACTTCCACTAAACGTCTGTAGAATATCGATTTTTACTACTTCCAATGAACGTCTGTAGAATATAGATTTTTACCACTTCCACTGTACGATGAACGTCTGTAGAATATCGATAGTATGCCAGCAATGCGAGAAAACTGGTAAGATATCATTGTAAGATAGTATGGATAGATAGAATTCAATTATTGATACAGCCACTCGTTATCGCGTTTCAAAATTCGCGGTTGAGTTTTCGTAAATGCAAGCCCAAGTTATATCAAAACGTAATGTTACTTATTTTGATTTCAAATGAAAAAACGTTTAAAATACATTATTATTGAGATATGTAGAATCAATTTGATGGGAGGGGTAAAAATAATTGAAAACTGCGCTAAAAAAAATTTTTTTAATGAGATTTATTGTTTCAGATAGAAATCCTTCGCGACCCCAAATGACGTTTGGACCTGTACTCTAGTGGGTGGAACTGAATAAGACGACCAATATTTTATTTCAGTAGATTTCGAACATATCCTTAAAAAATGTTTACCAGTATAATGGTAGTTGTAGTGGTAATAGCTCTATGGTGTCAGGATAATTTTGATACAATTCCCACTTTTTCCATAAGCAATAAGGTATATTTTCGATTGTGCTTTCATGCAATTAATTTTATTGACAGGATGAGTGAGATATATCGTATCATAATGCCCTTAATCATCTTCACAGACTACAACGTAAGTTCCGCGTCGACTTGTCATATTTGGCAAAGTACTTCTCCAGTTTGGGTAGTTCTGAAAGACATGCTTTGGTTCTTGTATATTCATATATGCATTTGTCGGTCTGACAAACACAGAAACAATTATGTGACATCGGAACTTTCACTGATTGGTCCATACGCAAAAGTGAATAAATACAATATGTATATATTAAATTCTTCTATAGATATAGGCCCTGCTAACTGGATACACACAGCGTGTCTCCTTCTACGGCATAAACCAAGATGAGTTACGATGTGTTACGATGTGTTACGATGTGCATGGATAGCTGGACGACCAATAGTTGAAGAAGGATGTGTATAGACTACTTAAGCCAGAGGTGGGCAACCTTCTAGGGTCCGATAGTCGGAGATTTTTGGTGTGGAATGGAGATAAAAACCCTTTTTATTTAGTCCTTTTCATCTTCAATGAATGTTTCTTAGCTCTAGTACCAGCGCATATTGTATTTTTAAAACAGAATGAAAGGCCAGAATAAAATGGCTCGGTAGGCCGGATTTTCCCACCACTGGTCTAAGTTGTCTGTGTTAAAATGGAAGAAAACAACCAAAAATAACATTAAATAACGGTGTAAATATACAATATCTGACTACCCAGGGTACACCAGTAACAATAAAAAAAAGTTAACAAACGCAAACGCACGGACGGGGGTTGTTCACAAATTACGGGAAGCCATGTCTTGAATCTCTCCCACAAATATACCAGAATATTCTGTTATCTCAAAAAATATTTTCGTTTCATTTCTTAGTCATTTATTTTCTTATCATTGGATAGATACGGAAATAAGATGCAAGGTCCATGAGGGATACAGATGGATTCGTGTCTTTTTTATATATAAAAACACCAGAATATTCAAGAAGAAAATACAGATAAGGATGCGTCATCCAATAAGTGTGGGCGCAATAATACACCCAAACAATTTTGGGGAATATTATGTGACTTTATAATCGCGTATTGTTTCTAAACCACAGCCGAAGACGCATGTGTCGAGCCATTGGCGCAAATAAAACGGCGACACAACGCATTTCCATTCTCAGAACTACATCCTGCTGGAAATCTAATAGGACCATGGCCCTGCTACAAGAGAGATCCAGCGGTACTTTGAAAATGAACGCTGAAGAAGTTTCCAAAACAATTTCCAATAGAGACGGCAACTTTGTGATGCATGTGCATGTGTTTCAGTGTTAGTGTTTTCATCTACAGGATTACAAGATAGAGCAATGCAGGCAAATGAGAAATGAAAGACGGACAATTTCTGTAATATTTTCATTACATACGACACGTTCACACAATGCCTTCTATAAAGTTGCGGTTACGGAATTCGAAATGAATTATATGCGCTCAATATGACGTCATTGAAAGTTGTGTATGTCCACGTCACAGCGTGCCTCAGCAGATTGTTGCTAGTTGTAGAGTTGAATTTAATTGGTTGTTGTGTTAACGAGCCACTTTAACCAACACGAAAATTGACCTGAGCTGTAGTGTGGGTTTTTCCCCCATAAATGTTGCAGCGTCAATACCTCACACAAATCTACACTAAGTACCCACAAGGCATATGACGTAGTGTCTTCAGCAAAGTAAATGAGTGTACATCAAATATATAGACACCCTGTACTTTTTTAAAACTTAAACACTGTAAAGAATAGTAAAAAGTACCCATGACTCCTCTAGGAAAGCAGGAGACTTTTCCGCTAGTAGACTGTAACAACAGCAGACAACTTAGCAGCAGCTTCAGCAGCGAGTATGAATTTTGACGACGATTAAATAGTCTACTTAACGAATGTGACGATGTGAGAGCCCACAGTACCTCCTCATGTGGAAGACCTGGATGTCTCACTATCAGATCATACCATCATACAACAGTACACTCCTAGTACAACGATCTTAAGGAAGCCCCCAGATCATACCATCATACAACAGTACACTCCTAGTACAACGATGTTGTGAAAGCCCCCAGATCATACCATCATACAACAGTACACTCCTAGTACATCGATCTTGTGGAAGCCCCCAGATCATACCATCATACAACAGTACACTCCTAGTACATCGATCTTGTGGAAGCCCCCAGATCATACCATCATACAACAGTACACTCCTAGTACAACGATCTTGTGGAAGCCCCCAGATTATACCATCATACAACAGTACACTCCTAGTACATCGATCTTGTGGAAGCCCCCAGATCATACCATCATACAACAGTACACTCCTAGTACAACGATCTTGTGGAAGCCCCCAGATCATACCATAATACAACAGTACACTCCTAGTACAACGATCTTGTGGAAGCCCCCAGATTATACCGTCTGCATAATTTATGTTTTATTCCTTAACGTAGAAGACATTTCGTAAATTATTTGACACAGCTAAGAGTCAGTGTTCTCTGATTGACAAAGCTAAGAGTCAGTGTTTTCTGATTGCCACAGCTAAGAGTAATTTCTGAGTACGTTATAGAACTCTGGATAAACCTCTATATTGCACAAAAGGATACAGTTATTATTCGCAATTCCTGGGGAACGAAACCAAAAACAATAAGCCCACATACACTGGAATGCCACTACCTTCTACTGGTGCAATAACCCAGTATGCTATCTCAAAGCTATACGAACCGTGACCGTCGACTGATATAGAATACCTAACTGCTAAATGTAAGCAGGCCTTCATTCGGTATGTTTTGGATTATTGTAACGTTTTTCATTGGTTACTATTTATATACTTGGAGTAGCTTTGGCTATTTTTGGCATGCGATTGCAAGTATATAAATATTGGCCAACGGAAAACATATGAATATTATAGAAAAGTAAAAAAAAAACCTCATTAATTCAGCTGGAAGGTCTGTTAGTACCTTGTCGATAGCCACGAAACCAACTCTCAACTATATCTCTACACTGTATTATATCCTTATGAAACTGTTGACTGAGACCTTTTTGAATGTCCTGCACTGCAAAATATTTGCAAACTGCTTCTCCTTCCAAGGCTAAATAAATGGAACACCCTATATGGAACAAAACAACAGCTCACAAACACCTACACACTCAACATTGGAACAATAGGTCAATGCCAACAGATCGCTGTATCAGCAAACAGCTATCTCTGCTTCTATTCAATCCGCCTCCCATTAGCAACAACATCGCTACAATCAAATTGTATTGCGATATCTTTTTTTTCCAACTTTTCTCCTTTCTCGCTATATTACATTCTCTTGTCTTCCCTTTTCTGCTCTCGTACAGAGCTCCATTTCCTAATTACTCATGATAATATGAACTCGTGCAGCAAATTAGATTTCGCTCAATACAGTTTTATCCTTAACTCTACATTCTTATTGAGACCTTTATCACAAAAAGATAAACGATGCTGCTATCTTCTTGTCCAGTTACCGCCCGTTAGAGAAAAGCCAAGACTTGAGTAATACAATGTACGAAATGGGGGAATATTTAAACAGCCTGTCATGCCTTGACAACCTGAACAATAGAAGGCATCTGAACAGAATTAACTAGGACTACATTCATTATTTTTTTAATTATTGTTTTGTTTTTCGTTGGTCACTATTTATATTCTTGGAGTAGCCTTGGCTATTTTTTTTGGCAAGAAAACTAAAGCTGTGAAGAAAACATTGTTATGGCTGATGTCACGGGACTATTTTTCTGTATTCATACTTAGCGACTCATTGAACATCGTCTACAAAGTTGAGGCGGGAGTCATTCGTTGTCAATCGGTGAAGGTATTGATACAATCCGTGATGATGTGCAGATATAGAAGACCTAGCTACTAATGAGTAAAATAAACAGGCCTTCATTCGGTACTTTTTTTAAATTACTATCACGTTTTCAATTGGTTATTATTTATATACTTGGAGTGGCCTTGGCTATTTTTGGCAAGCGGTTCCAATTATATAAATATTGGCCAACAGAAAACATGGGGACAATCAAGAAAAGTAAGGAATTAAGGTCTGATTAATTCTGTTAGAAGACTTGTAGTACTCTGTCGAGCCACAATACAGTCAATGTTAGAAGACATGTAGTACTATTTCGATAGCCACGATACAGCCTATGTTAGAAGACTTGTAGTAATCTGTCGATAGTCACGATACAGTCAATGTTAGAAGACATGTAGTACTCTTTCGATAGCCACGATACAGCCTATGTTAGAAGACTTGTAGTAATCTGTCGATAGCCATGATACAGTCTATGACCAGAAAGATTACTTTTGTATTCGTGACAGAGCATGCGTGTGTTGAAGGTAATGGACAATCCGATACACCACAAGCACGGTCACGGTGTCAATAGGTGCATCAATGGATCGACCTGACATGGTTAATGAGCTAAGGGACCTCGTAATTTCAGAATATTTTCAAGTCTGAATAGTGGTCGCTCTCAAGACAACGTGGGATTGGTTTAAAAACCGGAACAGTGGTAAAGAGAAACATAATAGATATACGAAGAGACTGATAAACCAGCATAGAACTGCAGCTGTCGGCCTCTACACTGATAGATTTATTGAGACTGTGATTGGAGCAACTGTGGACCTTGTCCGGTGTGTACTGATGATAACCTCGCACTTATCACAATAAACTCAATATTCATCAATATATATCGATACAAATATATATCGATACAAATATATATCGATACAAATATATATCGATACAAATATATCACACGATATTTGAATACAATAATACTCAGAAAATTAAATTAAAAAATAATAATAATTTCTGAATAAGAGAAGTAGGACTCATCAGAATAATTCAAGAAAATAGTACGGTACATTGATCGTCCTTTTTATTCCAAAACCTAGACGGGTCTGTGGTCCTCTGGAGGCCACATACTCAACATACATAAAACATTAGTTAGAAGTGCACTATTAATATCTTAATCTGTAAGATATAACGCTGAAGAAAGCATAGAACCAATGAGCAGACTATCTAGTCTGCATGAAAGATATTCCTGTCACAAAGAAATGTTACTTGCAAAACTTCAGGCTGATGTCTGCAAGGCCGGAGGACAAACGAAATTGTTTAAAGACACGCTTAATGCATCACTGGCTCACTTATATATATATATATATATATATATATATAAGTATATCATGTATATATATATATATATATATATATATATATTCATGGGAGCATCTTGCACAAGACAGAACCCATTGGAGTCGCAAAGTCATGATTAATGCAGTTGTTGCAGGAGAACCTCATCAAATGCTTCTCGACAAAAACATGCTAGAAAAAAGAGGCAAAAGCTGCACAGTGTCTCAGTGATTCCTCATGACACATGCTCAGAGTGAAAGGAAGTTCCAGTCACGAATATAAATCATTAGTCAGAGCCGTGTACACCGCAGTCGTCATCATCATCACCCAATATAATGAAGTTCAACGACACCAACCGACGAACAATGTCTGTGTATGTATGTGTACACATGTATGTTTAAGTTTCCAGTAACCTAATGAGTGAATTTGAAAACATCAAACATATATCAGCCAACTGAAATAATCCGGTCACTGATGGGTAAACAGGAAACATCACACGTAATACAGTAGACCGCTGAAACTTTTCTCTGGTGTAAGCACCGCAAAAAAAATAAATATTATCATAGGTTCTTCAGTTCCGTATCTATATAATCGTGCCGCGGGCTTGACAACAAAAATAGATCGCATAAATATTAAACTTTTTGCGATGGAGATTCCCTTGAAACTTCCCATATTTCTAATGAAATGTCGTTGCTATCAGCTTTCAGTGATGTTAGCTCACATGGAGATAATTTGCCTCCCTTTCAACAACACTTCATGTACTGCACAACAGATGTGTATATGCGTGTGTGTATATATATATATATATATATATATATATATATATATATATATATATATATATATATATATATATATATATATATATATATATATATATATATATATATATATATATATATATATATATATATAAAACAAAATAGTATATGTATATAATATTCATTGTATATATATATATATATTCATATGTATATACCTTCATTTTCCTGTTATTCTGTTAAAACTATCATCAATGAGATATGTATGCAAACTATCTTCGAGAAGTACTTGTTTTCTGTACAAATGGGTTCTTCTTCTTCTTCTTCAGCGTTCATTCTCAAACTCTTGCTGGAACTCTCTTGTAGCAGGACCATGATCCATTCTAGATTTCCAGCAAGTTATAGTTCAGATAACGGTAATGCGTTGTGTTGCCGTTTTATTTGCGCCAATGGCCCAACACATCCGTCTTCGGCGGAAAATGGGTTCAGAATTTTATATCCCGGCTACTTTTAATAGCAGCCGCCTTTTTCGTGCTAAGTCCGTGTATATCCAGAAGTCTGTTCATATGTCCGATTGTTCGCTAAGTCCATGTATAACCAGAAGCCCGTTCATATGTCCGCTTGTTTCCAATAAAATGCATGGCTAGAATGGTTACTCAACACCTGGGATGGGGCATATTGCTCGTGGGCCAAATCCACCCACACAGCTATTGTTACTGATTTGTACTCTTTATATCCCTACTATTTATAGGATGCAACTTGCTAATTAATCACTCGTTAGTGTCATGTTTTGTTTATTTAATCCGATTTCATGGACTGGCTCAGTCAACATTTCATTTTGGAACTCTTATTTTGTGAAGGAATTAGTTTGATTACTCGATAAATTTATTGTTCTACGTTCTTCATAATTCACTGATCTTTTCTTCTTGATATTATCTGCTGTATCCGCCCGTGTGTTGCCGGGGCCCAAAAGGGGAGCAAAGAATAGCAACACTGTTTACCTTCCACGCATGTCGTAAAAGGCGACTAAGGAGGTTATGGATGGAGTTGGCGGTCCCATCCCATATAGGGTCCCAAAGCCATGCTGAAGTCGGATGTATGAGGCCGAAAGGCGCAGATATTGCAGCAATGCTGTAAACCATGACACAACGCATTCCGTTCTCCTGACTACATCCTGCTAATCTGCAGGAGTTTAAGAACGAACGCAGAAGAAGAAGAAGAATCTGCTATAACAGCGCATTCTCAGCTGTCCTATATGTTTCAATAAAACTCCAATGTTCGTCCCTCACAGTCGAAGATGACCAACAGCTGAATCGGGATTATGATGAGAATGATATGTATGTGCTGTTTCCAGCTCAGTATGGTGATGTATGTGGTGTGTCCGGCTGTGACTATTTAGTTCTATACGTGTCTTGAAATTTCTACCGCACTCCGAGCATGTATGAGAGAAGTCTGTGGGGCATTGAGTCGTTCATGTCTTTTTCTCTAACACGTTTTTGTTTTGCGCAGCATATTGCTTGAGGTTCTCTGCAGCTGTTGCACCACTCATTAATCTACAACATCCGTCAGATCTGTTTTGAGTAAAGAATAGTAATTTACTTTTCATGCATGTCGTAAGAGACGACCAGGGAGTTTCTGGGGTGAAGTTGACTGTCCCATCTCATAAAGAATTAACTTGACCCTGAAGTCGCGCTTCAGTCACATGAGTCAGACCGAAAGGCACGTTTATCGCAGCACAGCTGTACGCAATGACATGATACATTCCGTTCTTCGGACTACATCCTGCTAATCTGCAGGAGTTTGAGAACGGACGAAGAAGAAGATAACCCAAAAATCTACCATCATTTTTATTTATCTCTACTCGTGAAACATCGGGTTTCACATTAGTAAATACAGTAGAAATCCGATTATCCGAATCCCAATTAACTGAATCTCCATTTAACCGAATCGAATTTGGGTGAAATAATTTTAGAGCGAGAGTGTTAGCGAACGCGGTAGATAGGTCCAGAGGCGGCGCGCACGTGCCGTTACTATGTAGTTTATGTGCAATACATAGTTGCTTACATATTGTTGTATATTTCTCAATAAAATTCCGTTTAATTCAATGTATGATTGTATGTATGCACACTGTTTTCCTTTATTACTGAGATATACCCAATTATCCGAATTTTCGAGTATGCGAATCTACCCGATCCTAATTAATTCGGATAATCGGATTCCTGCTGTATCACGACAGTCAATATAAGGTAACCACATATATTAACCCTTATTGATATTCCGTCTTGTTCAAGTGAAACTTTCAAAAATATGTGTTCTACGTAAGTACTATAGTTAGTAAACACCCAGCAGCACAACATAGTAGTGTGTACGTGTGGTTTTAACTTTAATATTTTGATGTGCGCTGTTTGCGAGAGTAGCCAAAGTACGATAAATTAAACAGAACTGATGACAAGATTCATCTGAAATTTTTCTATTTTTAAGTTGAAAGATAAGGGCGCAAAAAAAACAACAACTATATAATTATGAACTTTTTATTTACATGCCATGACAGGATATATATATATATATATATATATCTGTGTGTGTATGTGTGCGTGCACGCACATTTCGTATGTCATTTATATATTTCATCTTCGATGTCTTGACAGCATAATAAACATCAGGTGGCAAGGCAAAAATCACAAACACACAGATGCTGAAGAAGACAAAATGACCATCAATAATGAGAAGATATTTCAGTAGAAAATGAAGATGACTGGGTGATGTTCGAGAAATGAATAACAACTGCATACAAATACTGATTTGCGAACTTTCGGAAGGGAGAAACAAAAGAGGCAAACCACTCCTGAAATAGAAAGATGCATGCAAGGCCTCAATAAAAATAAAGGGATAAATGTTCCAGTGTTGGGTAACTCTCTAATTTTCTCTCCTCCCTATCATAACCACGTTTGTTTCCAAGTAAGATTCGTTGTACCGTTATCTTTCGTTTGTCCTGATGAAGGCTTAATAGTCGAAACGTCGTCTGTCCCTGTATCTCGTTGTTAGATTGTGTTATGTTTTATTTTGGTAACACATCTACCTATTTTTGTTTATCTCAATAAAAATACTCTTCTATTGAGCACAATTTATTGAACATGTGGTCTATGACTGTGGTGCATGGACATTAGCATTGTTCAAAGGTGCATACACTTTTTAGGGATAGACTAGAACACACATAACACACGCCTAAAGTAAATATTAATGCAAAACAGCAGTGACTGATTCATTCTGCATTTAACACTATCTAAACACATGAACTTGCTAAATAACCATCTCAAAGACGAAAAATGTCATACACAGACGTCGTATATGTATCTCATGTCCTCCTTTTACACTAAGATGTATAATATCTTATATGTTCTTTGCCAGATGCCAACTGTCGGAGCCGACATCTCTTCACATTGCCCCGACCCTAGATATGTTCATAACTTATGGAGATAGTTTGATGGAAGATACACTGAACTGAGATTCATATCTTGATAGTATCTACGTGTTGAAGTTACATATGTCACCCAGATACACATCAGCCTCGTAATATCAGCTACTATAACGCTATATCTCTCTCTCTATCTCTCTCTCTCTCTATATATATATATATATATATGTAATATAATATGCAGTAATATAATGGAAAAGACATTGGCCAGAATGATAATGAGTCTACAAGACATTTACGTCACTGTCAGACATACACGTACACTTTTCTGTCATGTTTAGATTTTATTTCCTATACGGAATGGGATAGTCAAGCTCGTCCAACTATCATTTGTTTCCGAAACAAAATACACGTTTGATTGTACACGATTGAACAAATGATTGATGATTGAACAAAATACACTTACGAAATTCACTTGCACGTGACAGTAGTTATCAATCTATGCTCCCCTGTATCTTCTTCTTCTTTCTTTCCTTTTTTACCCTTTACGGGTGTCGAGGGAGATACACTGTTCTTGTTCTCGCTTATCTGGCAGCTTCAGATGTTATTTGGTGTTCGTGTAATGTCTCTTTGATGTTTCGATCCAGCATACTCTAGGTCTACCCTTGGTTCTTCTTTCTGCTTCTCCTCTCTTCGTATATGCTTTATAAACTAATGAATCACACGGCATTCTTTCCAAATGACCAAACCATTGTATCTGTTGGTTTTGTATGTATTATAGAATTGATATGACACCCACTCATTCTCTTTGCTACTGTTTTATTTAATGTCCATGCCTCACAACCGTATATTGCCACTGAAAATGCGCATGTTCTGATCATACATGGTTTGGCTATGCTGCTAAATGAAAAGATGTTTCATTTGGGAAAGTTTTTAATGTCGTCATTGCAACTCTTCTCTTGATTTTTACAGCGCAATCTCTTGAGCTATTTTTATGTTTGTGCCAAAATACTTGAAATTTGTTACGTTCTCTAGTTCGAAATTGTTAATTATTATCTTTGGCTGCACTTTCACTTTAACGTTGTCATAAGTTTAGTTTTCTTCATATTTAAGAACAGGTTTTGGGCTTCAACTAAAGTTCGTTATACACGATTACATTCATTGAAGAATAAACTATAATCCAGGATTGAGAAAAGTGTTGTTAAATCGGGAATGTTGTTATAAACTCATTGGCTATATAGGGAATCAACTGTACTGACTTCATTCTTAAGTTATGTCATCTGTGATAACAGAATTACAAAGCAATCAATAACCAATCATGGTGGAAAATCGATAATTTGCACTCACTGCAGCAAAACTGACATCCAACAGGCGAATTTTGGAACATGTTAATGAAGTTTTGCTAATCACTGAAAACACACATAAATCAACATTTCTACAAAATGCCTTTATCAAGACCAGATACATAAAATGGAGCAAGGTGCGTCTTTATAAGACATAATAACGGAAAGAGTCTCAGCAAATCATTCCCAACAGGGAAGATATGCTCAAACTTCAGAGCAGCAGCTGAGGCACTCCTGCATTCAATGAGAGATCTCGTTTCCACAGATCATCCAACACCATCCAATGTAGTAATATTCACGGACTGCTGATCCTTTTTGGAAACATTACAAAGCAACCAAAATGAAAACACAATACACAAAATTAGACTTGAACTGGCAAATATAATAAAAAGCCCAAACATTACTCCTCAATGGCTACCCATCCATTGTGGCATCACTGGAAATGAGAGAGGTGATGCCCTGGCAAAAGCAGGAAGCAAATGGAATAATTTAACCATCCTCTGCCATGCAGTGAAGCGAAAACATTAATCCACAACTTTTATATATCACAGTGGAAGAAAGCTATGGATATTGACTGGAAACCAGATCCCTATACACCAACTTCACAGGCAACAACTGGCAATCATTTTTCGACTTTGAACTATCTACATAGTCACCTGTACCGGATCAGGGTGGTATACACAACTGAATGTCCATTCGGAACAGGCATACAAACTCCTGAACACATAATCCAAGACTGTTTAGAATACAAAGAACTGCGAGGCACGACATGACCACAATGGACCGAATTGAGGCAAAAACTTTGGAACTCCCTGAACCCTTTTC